>JABAKD010000002.1:21882453-22225198 GCA_012845835.1 Undaria pinnatifida | reverse complement strand
TTATATATTATTATTATAAATCATTATTATTCTTATTATTATTATTATTTTTATTTTTTTTATTATTATTATTATTATTATTAATATTTTTGTTATTATCATTATTCTTATTATTATTTTAATTATTATTTTTTGAATTTTTATCATTATTAATAAATATTATTATTATTATATTATTATTTTATTATTATTCGTATTTTTTTTATCATTATTATTATATTAATATTATTATTATTATTATTGTTATTATTATTATTATTAATATTAATTTTATTATTATTATTGTTATTATTATCATTGTTATTATTATTATTAATATTATTATTATCTATTTTTTTTTATTATTATTATCATCATTATTATTATTTTTTTTATTATTATTAATTATTTTTATTTCATTATTATTATTATTATTATTATTATTATTGTTATTATTAATAAAATTTTTGATAATATTATTATTTTTATTTTATTATTATTATTATTATTATTATTATTATTATATTATTATTATTATTATTATCATTATTATTATTATCATTATTATTATTATCATTATTTTATTGTTATTGTTATTATTATTATTATTATTATTATTATTATTATTATTATTATTATTATTATTATAATTATTATTATTATTATTATTATTATTATTTTTTTATTATTATTATTATTATCATTATTATTATTATTATTATTATTATTATTATTATTTATTATCATTATCATTATTATTATATTATTATTATTATTATTATTATTATTATTATTATTATTATTATTATTATTATTATTATTATTATATTATTATTATTATTTTATTATATTATTATATTATTATTATTATATTATTATTATTATTATTATTATTATTATTATTATTATTATTATTTTTATTATTATTATTATTATTATTATTATCATTATTATTATTATTATTATTATTATTATTTATTATATTATTATTATTATTATTATTATTATTACTTATTATTATTATTATTATTATTATTATTATTATTATTATTATTATTATTATTATTATTATTATTATTATTATTATTATTATTATTATTATTATTATTATTATTATTATTATTATTATTATTATTATTATTATATTATTATTATTATTATTATATTATTATTATTATTATTATTATTATTATTATTATTATTATTATTATTATTATTATTATTATTATTATTATTATTATTATTATTATTATTATTATTATTATTATTATTATTATTATTATTATATTATTATTATTATTATTATTATTATTATTATTATTATTTTATATTTATTATTATTATTAATATTGTATTCTCTTTTCCAATGCATTTCTGTTGCTGACGTATGTATGTTGTGCCTGTCGTACCCAGTACTAGGGCATGACATTGCGTTGTCGAATGCATTACGATGCATTATCTCTGTGTCGTAGCTTGTGACCACAGAGCTGATCTTTCTAGGGTGAAGAATCAGTACGGACACTGGCTGTGCTGGATGTCGACGAGTAGAAGAACGGTTTAATGTGAAGAACACACACACATAGATGACAGACGAATAGAAGAGCGGAGCAGGTAGACGGCACAAGATGCAATAATAAGAGCATGTCACTGTATAGGATACAGACGGTTGGAGGGATCCTAAATATGAGACAACAACAACAACTTATTGCTAAATAATAAATTCCAGATAATAAATCTGATAACTTCCATGATCTCTGCTTGGTGATTCGTACTGTAGACAAGAAACAGTTGAAACCATGATGGCACGCGTCTAATCTTTTCTTGTAACACATGTTCATTATAATAATTTCTCTAACTGGCACAGACAGGTCACGGTGCGGTTGACGCAGCAATCATGTGGGCGTTGAGCTTAGCCGGTGCTTCGTCAAAGCCCTCCCCCCCTGCAAGACTCTGGTTGGGAAGGGTGCTTCTTCTCTCCTGGGGGCCTGTGGCCACTTAGCCGTCGTCTTTGACGAACGGCCAGAGATGAAAATAGTACGCGCGAAAGCGCTGCAAAGCCTGGCTGCAAAGTCGCAGGCTGTTGTTGGTGCCGGAGGTGTAGGGGACATGTAGTCTAAAGAAGTGGTGCTCGTGAAACGTGATAGGCTACAACATACATGTGGATACGCAGCTGCACTCTCGTCAAGGCTGTTATGGGCAGTATACACAGCAGTTGTTCCTGAGGGCAGGTTGTTGTTTGGTTCTGCTTGCGTTCCGTCCGGAGTATATTTTACTTTGGCAGCAGCTTGCAGCAGCAGCTGTTGTTGTAGTCTAGTGCTTAGTATCTTGGTATGCAGAAAAACGTGTGATTACTTCTAAATCTTCAGTGTTCGTTTTTTCTTGCATGATGCTTTAGCAGTACGTAGACTATATTGCGAGCATCGAATCCATTTTTTTTTCTTCGCCTGCCATTGTTGTTTTTTGCTGCGAAACAAACCGTGAACCGTTCTTCTACGACTTTTTAGCACAGGTTACACGAAGGCAAGGGCGGTGTCGGTGTCTCGGCCTGTAAACGGCGGTTGGTTGCCCCTCAGATGGGCCGTGGCCCGGGCCGGCACGCAAAAACGCGTGGGCCATCACATACGCAGGGTGGAATTCATCATCGTAGCAGCAAATAAATGTGTATATATGATATATTATAAAAATTAAAATACACTCTTCTAGCTGTGAGATCGAAGATTTCGTCGAAACTCATCTTTGCAAGCTGTGTGTGATACTCCGATCGCGCGCATTACGAGTTGTGTGTCCTCATTAAGGATATAGGTCGGCGACTCCCCTTACAACTACAGTGTAGCTATCAGGGTCAACAGGATGATTTTAGTCAGTCTGTGCGCGGAAACTATAAAACCCGTTTATGAGGGGGACAAAATCTGACAGCTGTGAAGGGAAAGGGGGGCCTGGTTTTGATCAAAAGCGAGCGGGTTTGGAGGGGGGCGGGGGGGGGGGGGGGGGGGGGGAAGGGCAATTTGTGCATGTAAGCTATAACTCCTTTCGAGGGGATAAATCTGACGGTTTTGGCACCAGTATATTATTGGGGGCGGGGGGGGGAGGGAGGGGGGGGGGGGGGGCAGCTCAATATGTGCCTGGAAATGATATATATCACCCTGTTGACCCTGATAGCTACACTGTAGTTGCAAGGGGAGTCGCCGACCTATATCCTTAATGAGGACACACAACCCGTAATACGCGCGATCGGAGTATCACACACAGCTTGCAAAGATGAGTTTCGACAAAATATTCGATCTCACAGCTGGAGTGTATTTTTATTCTGAAAATATATATTAGTCCATTTGAAAAACGGAAAAACATACGTGGGACGAACGATGAAGAGCCCGTACGTTAGATTCCAGGAACATATTTTCACAACAGACGCTCTAGGTAGAGAAATCAAAGCGGACCAAAACAAATTTGTAGTCTTTCTCCTGGAAATAGTTCCCCGGTGTTTAGAGAGGTGTAGAGAACTCGGGGACACCACTGCATTGGCGAGAACGAGAAAACTCATGGATTAACCGATTGCACACACGCGTAAAAGGATACAATACGCGTAAGGAAATCGCTGAGCCACAACTCCCGCAGATACCAACACATGGCTTTGGGATTAGACGAGTCAGACGCTCTAGGCACAAATCGCGTATTACTAAGATAACGCACAATGGGCGGGTGTTTCTGTCTAGCTAGGGACTGACAGCGTAGGATGAATTACTTTGCCGGACTTGTAAATAATAGACCACACTTTCTTGGTGGATTCGCACATCTTGCACTTGGCCCCCAGAAACTTGCTCCGCATGATCAAGTACATAAGACAAAACGGCATTCCCCGTAACGTCCAAAAGGCTTTCAATGTACTCGGGAAACGCTACTTGAGCTCGTTCCCGACGCCTTCGATCCAACCGGTGAAAGTACCTAAGTTAATCGTCATGGGATTCACTAGTGAGATTGCCAACGTAGTCCCCCTGCGCGGATTACTGATGCGGCCAAATATATTAACCCTGTATGCGTTGGGTTTCGGGAGAGAATTACGGAAACAATTCCATGTTTCAAGTACGGCCAGACCTTGGATTCTTTCTTCCTCAATGCCAGCGCCGTAGCACGCGACATCAACCAGGATTTTCAGTGTATTTGCGGGAATTCTAGATGGTCTAAGTATGCCGCATGCATCAAGGATGGTTCCCTTTGTGATTTAACAACGGACGCAGAGTGCCTTAATTAAGCCTTAATTAAGCCGAAAGATGCTGGAGCCATACTTGAATTGCAGGCCGGGTTTAGATTAGATTATACGGAGGAGAAGCATACAGCCCCATTTTATGTGCAATTGGTCACGGCCATTGGGGAACATATAGCCGAGATCTGCAGCAATTTAGCAATCAACCACGTGGATACTTGAGACTGGAGGAACACGCTATTTGAAGAAATACGTAGGTGTTTAGAATACGCTGAAGATGCTGCTGAAACACGTCCAGTAACAGGCAACATCGACATTTCGGCAGCCAGACACGCATTCAAACAGGCGCATAAAAGTGTCATCACCAAAGTGGACAAAGCAGCAAACTGCTTGAGCGTCATGTGCAAAGCCTGTTATGCGAGAGTAACCACAGCAGAGTTGAGTGGTCCAGGATATACACGAGTTGAGAGTGAATTGTTCCCAGATCTCATAGAAAAAATTACGACGAGGCGAATTACATTTTTGCTGAAGGAACATTAAAAATTTACCGATACCGATGGTCGTGGTCAAAATCCAAGACCCTCAAAATCTACACAAACATAATAAGTATGTCAAAAAGTACTCTACGCAGATACCGGTTAGATATCTTATGCCCAAATTACACAAAGCGATCCCAGCTTCCCGGGGTATTACAGCGTGTGTGGCACAACCACAGAAGGCGTAGCTAAGATAGTAAATTCAGTACTCGTTGGCATCAGACCAGTACTAGATGCCTTGTGGCGTGAAGAATGTATCCGTATCGGTTTGGTTTCAAACAAGTGTTGGATTACGTCTGGTGGGGCTGAGATAGTAGATGTTATGAAAGATTTGGACCATAGAGCAGCGATGGCGAAGAACGGACTGCCTCACCACCTGGAAACTTTTGATTTTGTAGCCATGTACACTACCATTTCGGTCAAATAAATGTCTTAAACGTATCACGGGCGAGTTACTGGACTTGCTATTCACGTACCAAGAAGCAAAAGACGGTTTCAATTCGATGTACATTACGTATGGGTTCAAAAATGATGAAAAGGAACCGAAGATCAACAAAATACACTGATTGGTCTCTCAACCCTCCTGTGAATATTAATGAACCGACCGACAACAAAAAAAGGGAATTTAATATTGGTCAATCCAAACTGTGTGAATGGATTAGCTTCGTATTATTAGACGAAGGGTTTGTACAATTTGGAGGAGCGATATATAAGCAATCATCGGGCATTTTCATGAACACTGCACCCGCACCCGATTTAGCGAACGATTTTGCGTTCATGCATGAACTCAATTTCCTAAAAATTATGATGAATAGATATTTATTTGCTCGATACGAGAAACAACATTGAACCTCTTTACCCTTTAGAGTTTATTGAACAGTGCGGCAGAAACACCAAGAGATTCATAAATGACATACTTACGGTAGCACCAGGCTTACCAAGTAAGTAGGAAAGGCCCTAGATTAGAACAAATTATTAAGCCGGAAGGAGGGGAGGGGGGGGTGTATGGTGGAATGCATCCAGAACACATCCTGGATGACGAGGGTGAGCGGGTTGCGAACCCTGTATCCATCATCAAAGAGCGAGGGCAAACAGTGCATTTATTTCCTGGATATGGAAATTCTTCAAAGTACTCCTGGAGTGTCGCAAATTCGAATGTATGATAAACGGGACCACATGGAGACACTGAAGCAGTACCGTAGATACCCCCACATTGAAACACGATTATCAAAAAAGTGTTTGTATGCGACCCTCCACTGCCAACTTTGTCGATTTGCAATTAGGTGCTCGGAAATCCATTTCTTCCAGGTAGCAGCAGCTAAGTTGATGACGGACATGATTAGACATGATTATGCCAAAAAACGTTTGGGCAGCAAATTCCACAACTTCCGCAAAACATTTTTCAAAAACTCACCGATAAAGCCGACTACTAAAAGAGTGCATGACCCGGTTGTACGTGAGAAGTTTTGGTGGTTGGTCACTGAAGGAGTTTGGAAATGTATCGAAAGGGACGGTCAAGCACCCGGACATGATAGACTGCTGAGTGATGAGTGGGTACGTCTTTGAACGTTACATGGTTTTTAAGAATGAGCGATCGATTTGCAGAAGTTATACATGATTTGTGGGAATGGCCACTTCGCCTGTCCCTCAAACGTATATTTTTACAAAGTATCATAGAGGAATGAACAACCACCGTTTATGGGAATAGATAGATATAAGAGTTGTGGAGATGGGGGCGGGGGGGGGGTGGGGGTATTTTCGTGGATAAGTGGAAACGTAGTCACGTAAGCATAGCCGTAGACGTTAGAGTCTGAGAGTGTAATGCACCGTCGTACCTGAGTAAACAATGTGTGCGGGCATGTTGATTCGAGTTATTCGGAAAAGGTGTGTAGATTACGTATGCTACATTTGGATGTGTGTGGGTTGGGAAGCGGGTACATATGGGTGTGGAAGTGTGTATAGACTGTGAATGTCGAGTACTGGGTATTTTTGGGTAAGGGTGTAAATAAGCATGGAAGTGTTCGACCTACGTTCGTAGGTTACAGCGTCTTTATTAAATACGTTGCCAAAGGCATTACGATACACCTGAGGATTACAAAAACGTTATCACATATAATATTTTTATGTATGAGTTATTTTGTCTTCTCTGCGACGTCGATTGAGGAATGACAATTATAACCAAGTTTCTCAATAAAAACAACGAAAAACATACATTCATGACGTACACATCAAACACGCTACCTAGGAACGAAATATTTTAGGAAATAAACAACGCCGAAAATCATGCCAAAACATGGTATGTCCACAGAAACAACGAACGTTAATGAGTCCAAATCACGCATGAATGCAAGGGCTAGTCGTCGTTTTTTCTTTTCCCTCGTTTTCCCCCAAACGCCTCACAGAGAAATCCGCCACAGTTATAAAAACTTCCACGCACTGGATATCCCGCTGCTGAAATTTACCCCCACCCCCCCCCCCTCACACCCTTCCCTCACCAGATATTGGACTTACAGGCTTTACTTGATAAACTGATGATGCATTACCTCCCACGGATTTCATAGTTTCCGTCCACATGTAGTCGCAAGTGGAGTCGCCGAAACCTCCCAAAACCTCCCACAGCTAACCACATGTCTCTCGCCAACACGACGGGATACTCAATAAACAGACTACCTAAACATACAAACGCTTTCTTGTCAAAGCCCCCCCCTCCCCCCCCCCCCCCCCCTTCTTTTTTTTACCCTAGCTTCACACCGTATTTCGATTCAACCCACACCGTGTAGCAAAAAAATTGATACACACATAGTCAAACTATGAAGAGTAACGGTGTTATAAGTGTATTATGATACCACTGCAACCCATAGTTGTCAAGGCTGGTTATTGCATTTTTATCTTCAAGGATAAATATGCATTTAGCCATACTTGACAAACGCCGCCAGGGGGAATGTTGAAATTCCCAAACGTCCCTCGCAATTTCGTTTTTAGCCCCCCGAAGCAGTTTTCTCGGCGTACATAAATACGTTTTGCAGATATATACAACAGCTTCCCCCTGCCCCCCCCCCCCCCCCTCCCCCCCCAACCACTGTGAACCAATATGTATTCGAAAATACGACTCAGATACAATACGATAATGAAGCCTAGAACATCAACCAAAACGTACACGTGTAGCAAAAACCACGTGGTTACAAAAAATATGTATTCGACAACACCACCCTGATACAATACGATAACGAAACCTAGAACATCAACCAAAACGTACACGTGTAGCAAAAATTACGCGGTTACAAAATAATATGTATTCGAAAACACCACGCCGAAACAACACGATAACGAAGTCTAGAACATAAACAAAAACATATACGTGTAGCATCAACAACGCGGAAAGCACCACTTTAAACCGATACGATAACCAAGTCTAGAATATCAACCAAAACATACGCGTAACAAAAACCACGCGGACACTCGCCACACTACTAAAACCATATATACGTTCGCATACGAACACCAGTCAAACGATGGAACCCATATTCGCTGGGTTCCAAATTGAGGTCCCTACGAGTCAGAAACATTACATAGTCTACATAAAGTCCTTACACAAACCTAAAAATGCGTCACAGCTGCTCGTTGCCAAATGACAGGTTCATCAAGAACGCAAGAACAAACAGAACGAGAGACGGGGTAATCGCAGCAGCGCAAATCATTATAGCATTCGCCCACCACATCACCTCCTTTGAAATTGGTTTTTGGCATCAGCGAACTGGGTCCAACGCATGCCCGTAGTGTCTTAGGTGGAGTGAGGAGCGGTAGTAAAAATCAAGTGCGCTTCTCGATAACCTGTTCCTGACCGTCGGTATACTGAACAATCTTCGGGCCGCGTCTTCTCTGTGTCAGGTGTGTGAGGAATTTCTTTGCCGTTTTTCAAGGAAGCGGTTGCGTTGGCATATACTACCTGGCTTGATGTAAAGGAAAGGAACACCACTCAGCGCTCATCTACTACACGTTAGGGCATGTTCTCATGAGCACCACTAACAAGAGTACCACACATGGACGCGACATCTACAGGACCACAACATCTTCGACGACAAGGGAAAAAACAGGGCGTATAATCGTACACGATATAATTATGTGAAAAAAAAAGTACAGACAGGGATGTTAACACTGCGGTAAACCTACACGACCAACCTATTACACAGGGTATTTCGTGCCTCCATCTGTTTACATGATTGCCTGACAACCTCTACCATACCAAACGTAGTAGCATATGCCTCACGAAGTAAAGTCACCCTCGCGTTCAATAGTGGTGACATCGCATGTCCACGTGAGACAACTTCTACGAAACGCAGTAGCATATGCCTAACGAAGTAAAGTCACCCTCGCGTTCAATAATAGTAGTGACATCGCATATATGACATCGCATGCCCACCTCGCCTGCTGTATTTGTAAGATGTATCTCTGTCTTAGAATTGGCGACCTCAGAGCCCCACAGCGGCACGGTAAAAATCATGGGCATGAAATCGTACATTTGAGACAATAACAAGTTGAAAAGGAAGCACAGGCAGAACTGCTAAAATTGCGGTAAACCACACTGCCGACCCAACGCATACCCACCTGAGACGACCTCTACGAAACACAGTACCATATACCTAACGAAGTAAAGTCACCCTCGCGTTCAATAGTGGTGACATCGCATATATATGACATCGCATACCCACCTCGCCTGATATATTTGTAAGATGTATCTCTGTCTTAAAATTGACGACCGCAGAGCCCCACATCGGCAGGGTAAAAATCATGGGCGTGAAATCGTACATTTGAGACAATAACAATTTGAAAAAGAAGAACAGCCAGATGTGTTAAAATTGCGGTAAACCACCTTACCAACCCATTACGTAGGGTATTTCGTACATACCGTCTGCATGATCGCCTCCCAACCTATACCAAGCGAAGTATGACTAACGAGGTAACGAATTTGAGCGCGTGTATACCAACCGTTTCTTAAAAGCACTGACGATTCGCATTTCTCCCTCTAGTGCTCAATGGCGGAGACAGTGCATGGCCACATCACCTCGCATGTTGTATTTAACAATACGTATCTCTTTCGTATAATTAGCGATGTCAGAAAATAATGGTAACTATATGGTGGTGGTGACAAACAGTGCATGACCACATCACCTCGCCTGTTGTATTTGGCAATACGTATCTCTTTCTTATAATTAGCGATGTCAGAAAATAATGGTAACTACAAATATTCTATAAAATATTCTAGCTTTCGATCCATGTACAACAAATTATGAAGATTTAACACGTTATTTACTACACTTAAACACTGGGTAGCATGTTGCATCTAACATCAAACCTTCTAGAATAATAAACATTACCAGGCAAATGATACGCACATATTGATATGTCCCGCCCCCCCCTCCCCCGCTCCCTCCCCCCCCCCCCTCCCCCTTTCCGCCTAGTTTGTCCAAACGCCCTGCTCACAATCGAAATCGGCCAGAGTAATAAACACCTATACGCAGTTGATATCACGTTATTATCTTTCTGACCTAGTTTGCATTATTTCCCCCCACCCCCCTCAACCCCCCCCTCTTTTCCAACCACCCGCACGATCGCCTAGACCTAGAAACACGCGTATAACAAGCCGCTACACATCTTTGATCTCACAGCCGGAGTGAATTTGCATAATGTTTGTGACCTAAACCTCCTAAAAAATCCCCTCCCCTCTCGCTCTCCCTTGCTCAAACGCCCCACCTAATATCGAAATCTGCCAGATAAACAAACACTTCACGCACTGGAAATCACCTCATTATGTTTCTAGAGCCATCCATGCCGCTGTTTCCCCCCCCCCCCCCCCCCCCCCCCTCCCCCCCTGAACGCCCCTTTCTTTCCCACCACCCGCACCATCGCCTAGACCTAGCACCACACGTATAACAAACCCCCTCACCACCTAAAACCCTTCCTTTCCCCCCCCCACGCCCCCTCCACCCGCCCCCCTCCCCCCCCCCCGCCCCCCCCCCCCACCTCCCCAACCCCCCCTCACCCCCTCGAACACTCCGCCCTCTCTCTACTCACTGATTGTACGACTTACCCTAGGATATACATGATGAACTGATGCATTCTTTCCAAAACCGTCACATTTAGCCCCTCGAAACAATGTGTAGTTTCCACGCACAGATTGAGCTGCCCCACACGCCCCACCACCGCCCCAACCCCCCCCCCATGATAAACTGGTGCATTTTTTTATTTATTTATTTATTAATTTTTTCCCCACAACCGTCAGATTTATCCCCTTTCAAGGATTTATAGCTTCCACGCACAAATTGCCTTCCCGTCCGCCCCCCCCGCCCCCCTCCCCCCCCCCCCCTCCAACCCCGCTCGCTTTTGATCAAAACCAGGCCCCCACGTCCTTTAAAACTCCGACCCCCCTCACCGGTTATTCGACTTACAGGATTCACTTGATAAACGGATACATTTCCCTACACAGCTGTCAGATTTGGTCCCCCTCAGAAACGGGTTTTATAGTGTCCGCGCACAGACGGACTAACATCACCCTGTTGACCCTGATAGCTACACTGTAGTTGTAAGGGGAGTCGCCGACCTATATCCTTAATGAGGACACACAACTCGTAATACGCGCGATCGGAGAGTCACACATAGCTTGCAAATATGAGTTTCGACGAAATCTTCGATCTCACAGCTGGAGTGTATTTTCATTTTTTATAATATACCAGGTACTGGTAAACGCATTACAGAATCACCAAAATACACTCCCAGCTCGGCTCAGCCCAACCACAGCTCAGCGAAGCGCCATGCGGGGCCGTGCGGTGCCATACCTTATCCTGCGGCGTGGCGCTGTGCCGTGCTACGCTGTGCTATATTTCGAACACAACCGTACCAGGTACCACCATGCGAAATACGAGGTACCAGACACCGGTATGCGTGTGTACTCGAATTTTTGCTCTCTTTTTGATTGCTTCATTTGATTTCCCTCTCACAGTTATTTATGTTTTTTCTTCGTAAGTTACGTCCGCATACTGCAGGTCAAGAAGTGACATCGCCAACAAACACAGCACAGCACAGGGCAATTACCTCTACACAACAAGTAGTTTTTGACATTATCTAATCGCTAGTTGCACCACACCATCGGCCTCCTCTTTCTGCCCCCTTCACATTTGGTTGTATTCTTCCTTGCGCGAGCGTAGCGGGCGGCGTCAGTCACCCGCGGAGCGGAGCCCGTGTAGCATTAGTCTAGTCTAAACTATGTATGTGTGTAGGGGCTCGCATGCCAGCTATATTCAAAGATTGTGCAACGCGGGGGGCTTGAAAATCATACTGATGTATGCCGGCCCGATGCTGGACGATGGTACCTAGCGTGACATGTACCGGTAGGCTCTTGTTGTGTGTGTTTTCTGGATCCTCACAATACGGAGAGATGGGCCGCTCTGGATGTTGGGTGTGCATGTTTACGTAGAAATTTACTTTTTAGACTATATGTCCGGTTGTTTTTGAAATAAAACGGCCCTTCGTTTGGGCTCATACTGCATGCAGGCACGTTCGCTGCTTGTGCCCTGTTCATCCGTTGCTCGTTCTGTTCCGTCTGCATGCTTGCCGCTTATCATGATCGTTCGTTAACCAACAAATCCATGCATGTTTTGTGAGCTCTAAATGTTTTCTTGAGGTCATACTCCCACCGGATCATATATATATACTGAATTATTAATAGAAACCTGAAGATTGAACTAATATGTATGGGGCTCCCGTTGTCTCTATTTCTTGGCTGCCATGGCCGCACAACACAGTAGTACACAAGTTTCAAGGTTTCGCTCCTCGGGTGCCTGACGCCGCCCGCTTCGCTCCTGCAACTAAATGTGAAGGGGGCAGAAATAAGACGCCTATGAACTGGTGCAACTAGCGATTTGAGAGTGCCAAGAGTTGCTTCTAATGCAGAGCTGATCGCCCTGCGCTGTGCTGTGTGCTTGTAGGCGATGTCACGTTTAATCGGCAGTACGGGTGTAATTTGCCAAAACAAACATTAAGAAGACCGAGGTGACAATCAAATGAAGAAACCAAAAAGACGAGTAGTAGTACATTTACGTTCATACGGGTGCTCGGTACCTGGTACTTCTTCGCATGGTACCTGGTGCTGTATGTTCGGGTGCGCCCATAAGATGTCAAGGACCATGCATAGGACGCCGACACTCCACCGAACATCCCATGAGACGTAAAAAACCTATGGGACCAACGTATCCGTTGGGATATCCCACTGGATCCTACAGATCAATCCATGCGATTGTTGCTACCGTGGAACGTCTCATGGTGTCGTTGAATACCTACGGGGCGTCACATTGGACGCCCATCGGACGTCCCACGGGAATCCAAGTACAGTGGAGATTCCTGGTACACATATACATATATTATAGCGTAGGAGTACATAATCATTCGTGCTGCATGGTGGCTTCATCGTGTGTGTAACATGGTGCCCGGTGTATCATTTATAACAGAAGTGCCAACGAATCGTACCACCACGGTGGTAGAATTGTGTGGCATTGTACACATTAATTCGTGTTGTGTTGGTGCTATCGTTGCACCCTGGCACGTATGGAGGAAACGTAAAATATCTTCCGGGATGGTAGAACATACCTGATCAGGTGCATTTTTCTGTTCATGTACACAATACACCATTTATTTACCTGGAAATCGATACTTGGATTTTTTTTTTTTTTTTTTTTTTATCCTCCGGCGGATGGGGAAAAATAAAGCTTTAGCTCACCTTGGAATACATTGATACCGGGAGACATTCTGCTGGTGTTGTATTCACTTGCATTAACGGGTTCTCGTGTTGACGACGCGACCCCACCCCCAGATATGAACATGTATGTGCGTTCCGCGATGGGTTTCGCCTTCACTATCATCATTATCGTGTGTTTGAGTTCTTCCGTTCGGTAGCGAAAATATTCGTTGTCGTTATCGGCGATACCGAACGTATTTCGGCCTTATCGTATCCAACACTAATCTTGAGTTCCTCGCCGTCCGAGGAAAATCAGATTCCCCCTGTTATGTCAATATTTTCAGGGGGTGTGTACCCCTTCGTGTCACCTGCTCTACCATGTACTTTTTTTTGTGGAAAGCACTAATAATTTCTCTCTATATAATATGCCTTTCACTCTCGATCCTCGATCGATTCTCTTGAGCAACAATATTATAAAAAATGAAAATACACTCCAGCTGTGATATCATGTTGACCTTGTAACGTGAAGGACACCCATGCAGCAGATGACGACGAAGACGAAGTTTTTGTTCTCCCGTTATTTATAGCACATCTCCCGGAAATCTAACTGTAGATAACAACATAGGCTAGCCTAAAAACAATGTACCCCCAGGGAAACACGAGAACGAAATGCAAAAATATGCGTGCACCGGTGTACTGCTATGCAAGGGAACGGGATCAATCGGGCTGCGGAATACCATCCCTTTTCACTTGCAATCCAAATAGCGACAGTAGAAGTGCAAATTTTATGGCATACTTCGTATGTACGTACGCGAATATAAACAACACAGCCAAAATACGAGATCGTACCGCTTGCTGCAAAAACGGAAGTAAAATACCAAAACAAAGCTGGTACAAAAAAGCAAACATGCCCTCATCCCCTCCCCCCCCCAAAATAAAAGTTATGCAGGCAGAAACCAAGCCTAGTCCCGAAACGGCAAGGTAGCTGAATTTAATTTTTTTACGGTAGGACATATTATGCCCAGCTGGCGAACCAGCAAAATGATGGCAAGGCAGAAAGAGAGCGAAAACAGAGAGTACAAATAAAACAACAGCCAACGCAAGTAAACCACATTCATACGTTCGTAGTGTGATGCAGTACAGAGAATGGCCGAGTACGTACCTGGGAATACCATCGACTTGGCAGGGAACAGGGCGACGCGACAACACAATAAGCACGGTCCAGGGCGCCATGCACCCTACCTTAACACTCTTGTCGTAATCTGCCACATGTTTTTGTCTCCCCGTTGGAAATAGCTACCGCAGGGTTTCGTCTGTGCTCGTTGGAAATAGCTACCGCAGTAGTTTCTGTCTCGAGCGCTCGTTTGTTCAAGTCTCTACTTCTCACCCGCCCCCCAGGAACGTATACCCAACGTACGCCATCGCAGATTGGTGGCATGCATTTGCCGGGGGCGCGAATCCTGTCTTCGATTTTGAGCTGAAGGCCACCAGACGCTCCCTCACGGTGGCGGCGCTGGCAGGACGGGAGTTGACCCCTGGAGACCGAAGGTCGGAGACAAGCACCCGAGGGAATTACGCGACAACAAGCCTTCCGTAGAGAACACCAATCACACAATGCATCAAAGCGCTGACAGCATTTTTTGAAGATTCCGTCCTAAATTCGTCGAGACCGCGTTCGGGCGCGCGCGCCGAGTGGCGGAATACGTGGCGCCAGTGGTAGAAGCCAAGGCGGGGGGAGGGGGAACGTCCCGGCGGAGAAACGGCGCGGGAAGGCGGTCGGCGACGGGGGGGATGGGTGCGCCAGAACAAAAATTCCCGGCTGCGCTTATTATACTGGTATTGTACTACTACGTAGCTTTGAAGGGAAAATTAATCGGCCACTTTCGCTTTTGCCAAACTAAATCGCCCCGCACGCTGATTTTGCCTACCGCACAAAAATGCGCAGCCTCCAAATAACTTCGAAATAAAAGTTGAACGAGCCCTTTCGCTTTAGGCCAATGGAATCGTCCCGAACACTGACTTTGCCTCTCGTAAAATGCGGGGCCTCCAAAGTCAAAGATGCGGCAAGCCGGAAATACATACACAGGTAACACTCGTAGCCTCCGGCGGACGTTGCGCTGCCCACATGCTTCGTTGTCTACTGCGTGCTCCGAGTGTAGTTAGTTTTATGGCACACACAGATAACTAGTACTACATTCTTTGGGGCACACGGGCATTATTACTCGGTCAGCCACGATACGCAAAGCCACATTTACCGACACTGCCTGAGCGACAATGAACATGCTCTCAACTTGTGGAAGCGAGCCTTGCGGAAACCCTCTCTGTTGGGTTGGCAAACGCGCTCTCCTCCAGCACCTTACGCGGCGCAAGGAAGCAAGCGCCCGGCGAACAGGGTACCGGTGCGTTCATCGACCTTGCAGTTTTGTCGGGTCCGACTTCATTTATCTTCAATATCTTGCCGCTTTATTGAGGTATGGAAGACCCAGCCATGCGCTTGGCATGAACGCTGGCTCGCCGCCTTTCCGCATCATAGTTGTTCTGCATCCCGTGAAGGCTTGAGCACCTAAGGCGTCCTCCGGGGAAGCGGCATGCAACTCAAGTCGTACCAGCAGACCACGCGCAAGTTTCAGGAAGTCGAGTGCCCCTGCTGAGTTTGTTCCTCAATCAGCAATATATCCCATCCCAACCTGAATTTATGTATGAGTCCGGCTAGCAATCGCCACCGCAACCCGATCAAATAATGGCGCAGCCTTCGGGAACCCTTCCGGAGCTACTCCCAACGGCAGCGGAGGCTCAACGACAAAAATGTCCCTGATTGCGTTCGGCCAATCCAATGAGTATATCGTTTTTGTCGTGTGAAACTCCTAGAAAGTAGAAGCACCGCTGCCCTTATACATATATGAGGAAATGAGGTGAACAAAAACTAAAAGTACAACACGGCGCGAACTTAGAAGCCGCCAGCCTCCATTGCGTCTGTGGTTTGGACCATGGCAACCCACAGCTCTTGCATGTGTCCGATATTCGTGTTGGGGCAACCCACGCAGATCCTCAGGCAGGTCTTGCCTCCGAGCTTGGTAGACGAAAATGAAGCAAGCCCTGAATCAACAATCCGCGTCCTGCGGCACAATTGGCCATCACAGCATGACCATTAAGGCACCCGAGCGCGCGCGGGGGGTTATAAGACAGGGGTTCTCGCAATTAGGGTACACTAGTAGCTTTTGTTTTTATGTACGAGGGGGAGTGATGGGGATGCAACTCATGCTGAAGGCCGCTCTACTGGGGGTTTAACTTCCCATGGGAGAGATTGTAGGGGGCAGGCTGTAACTCCCCCGCTTGGTCGGGTTTCCAGCTACTAAGCGAGGCTGAAAATCGTCTCCGCCTTTGAGTTCAGCCGAATCTCTGACCGAGGTAAAAATAGTTACACGTTCTACCAAAGTTTGAGTGCGTTGGTGTTGCCTGTGAAGGATGGCACGTATTGTGAACGTTTTTTCCCTCGTTGTATGACAAATCGCGCCTGCAAACTGTTGGACCATTCGCCAAGCCTTTTCAGCATGAAAGCACACCAAGCACGATATTGAACCCGGGAATTCAGGGAAGGTGCTAAACGTTCTGGAGGTCGGCCGTCTGTGTCTACACACCCCCCTTTACCCGGTGAAACTAACGCCAGCTACTCGTCGTAGTGTTCTAGGCAAAAAATAGTACTCTTTGAACGCTGTCTCCTGTACGCGAACGAAATGAGGCCGGCTTCCCGCTCAAGTACACACATTGGGTCGAGCCACGTTCTGCATAGTCTTCAACCTGCTATAACCCTTGATTTCATGCCTGCTCAATTCTTACCTGAGCTCCTCGTTGGCTGCATCTGTCGACTTGAGCCGCAAGCATGCCAGTCCAAAGCGCCCTGGCGCGACGATCTCAAACCTTGGGCGAGACCGAGAGAATAAAAGTAAAGGTACCCCGTTGGTTGCGCCATGCGATATAACATATTCTGGGCGCTTCGCTTTACTCGTTCTCGACTTCATTGCAACCGCTGCGCTGGAAAACATAACGCGCGGCCTAAGCTGCCCACGCTACGTGAAACCCACGACAAAGAGAAGAAGGTACTCCAGACCAACACATCATTTACAGGCGAAAGACAGCCGTAGTCAAGCCTAAACCAAAACACCCGCCACCTGTCGTCGGTCTTCACCATCGCCTCAAAATCCCTCGCAAGTTTTGTGTGACGTCGAATATGCTCCCTGACCTTGTCCAGGCCGAACGCACGCATCGTGAACCAAATCTTCAACGACCGAAACTTGCGGCTGAGGGGCACCTGCGAGAAAACCAATTCGTCGATTAGGTCATAACTTGGGTCTGAAGCATGGAAACAGCGATGCCGATCGAACGGAACTGTCGTGCAATCGACGCTCTAACACAAAAACACAAGGGCAGGCCTAGCCCAGCACCGCTAGCTGGCGTTCAAACGCCTTTCTTCCTCTGTTAGAGGCTGCGAGCTGGTCTGGATTGCGTGCAACAGGACCTGCAGCCACGTTCCTACCCAAGCGTTTCTAATTCTGGCCCCTTGCCTTTTATATTGAGTCTCTACAATATGACGAAGAAAACTTTCACTAAAACAAAAGCAATTTCAAGTTGAAAGGCAATTGTCTTCCATTTCGAGCAAGTCGGTAGTGATTTTGGCGGACTCAAGAATAATGAAAACGTTTCTTCCGTGAATGCCTCGACGATAACCTGGTATAACGAATCCCCATTAAACGCATTCAATCAACAATTATAAAGCATTAGAAGATCGTTCCGGTTTTCCGATCAAATCGTACCTGAGGTGATAACATCGGGCGGGTAACATGGCACACCACCCCAACACAGGAAAATCCAAACCCTTCGTCATTTCTTCTTCACTACTCCGTGCGTGATATGATATGGTTTCTATAGAGCCATGCATGGCGCCGGGAGGTTCTTTCCCAACCGCTCTCGCACCTGCATGTCCTTGAAGTCAGCCACCTGGTCCCCGTCGTGTTGCTTCGAATATAAAATATCCTGCTTGACGGATAGTGCGTCGACCAAGGAGGCCTTGTTTTTGACCCACATAGCTGTACAGTCGAAGTTCACCAACAGCCTTTTCATCCAGGGCAGAATGCACGAAAAGAAGGGGGCAGGAGCGGGCTATCAGGTCAGAAGGAAGCAGCCACCAACGACCACGTCAACAACGCCAAATCGACGGCTGCTTCCTGCCCTGTGACAGACGCGCCACGCCCTACGGTGACTGACAGAAGATACCGTACAGATGCACCATTTTTTTTCTGACAAATCCTCATCTAAAGAGCTCTATATGCAGCCCAAAAAAGAATTACAGAACAATGGAAGAAGCACCCGACGAACAATCTCAAGCCTTGAGGTAAAAACGACAAACGAATGCAAAGTATATTTTGATATCCCAGAGTTGTTGGGTTTAAAGTTCTTGAGTTGTTTTTTTCGTGTCACAAATATCGTCTCCTCAGTCTACACTACTTATTACATCGAATTTTGATCATAGGAAGACTTCAGTGGGCCTGCAGTACCTGGCAGTTCGGACGCTCGAGGAGAATACATGGCGAATGTGGCTATTGATTGATCGAGCCCCCATACCACCCGGGAAAAAATCCCGGAGAAAATTATGCAAGGGCAGGGGGGGGGCGTAGAGATAGTGGCAAGAGGACTGGGCAGCTTTTGTTACCGGTAGCTTTCGTGGTTGAAACAAATGAAAGTAGACGCTTTCGCGTCGCTGACGGCCGGTGGTGCTTTGAGCGTCGTCAGAGTGACGGTGCCTTCTCGTACCGACGTCGCAAAGTCAACAGATGAGCCCATTTTGTGGATGCACATATATTGGAGGCAAATCTCGGTGCCCGCGCGTGGAAAGTGCCGCACGGATAGGATAAAACCCTACGCTGGAAACAACACGTGCGTGGCCACACCCTTTCTACTCTCACTCACCACTTGTGGAGGTTGAACGCGATGCTGTCAGCCCCTTCGATGCCGTCTAGTACCCATCGATTCTCGGGACACACAGCCGCAGATCCAGCATACTTAGGGTCGAGAACATGACGTCGGTGGCGAGGACAACAACGTCTTTAGTCGCGTTAAAGCCGTATTCGTGTTATGGTGACGAATAATTTGAAAGTAGTATGGGGGAATGTTTGAATTTGCAAAAGGGTTAAGGTCACCCCACCGAGGAGCGTCGTCCCACAGCACAATGTCGGCAGTCCTTGAGAAAAGGAGCATGGTCGAAAATTGTGAGTTTTTAATCAAGGACGAATGCAAACCACAAGGGTCACCTACAAAGACGAGTGCAAACCGCAAGGGCTACATAGGCTGCGCTTCAAGACACACCCGGCCGTGTACAAACCATCGTACAGCAGTAATGCATTGCCAAAGCGTATAATGGGACATAGGCCACCGCCACCGTACGATTCTCGCCACACTGGTCCACTCACGCCGTGCTATAGCACTGCGACCAACAGTCGGCCTAGCTGGTACGGACTTACCGCAGCATCAAGATGCAGCCACGGCACCAGGCCCTCCGCCGGTTTATCCTCTCCGTGCTGCTTGCCTGAAGTGCTGTGAGCGACAAAATTCGACAAGGACCGAGACTTGTATGGTCAGGATGTGTATTCGCAAGTGATGACATTGTGTCTTTTTCCAGCAGGTGTGTGACGTGATGCCTCAATCGATGGAAGTAATGCTACCACAGTTGGCCAGAAAACGCCTTTTTTCCGAACTCGGGTCCTCAGCAGAAAACGAAAAACGTAAACAAGCCCACCCCCCCCTCACCGATAGCTAAGGTGTATTCACCTGCGACAGATTTTACCGATGGCGCGGACGGGGTCGATTGCGCAGGAGTTAGTCGAACCGACGGTGGCACATACATAGATGGGCGTTAGGCCGGCCGTGACATCCTTCTTCATCGCGGCCGCAAGATCGGCCGCGTCCAAAGCGTAGGCGTTGTCATCAGCCTCCCCACCCCCCCTTTTAGCCGTAATCAGCCGCATATTTCCCCCCAGCCCGGCAATGTTGGCCGCTTTTTGCACCGACGAGTGAGCCTGGTGTTGATGCCAGATAGCATGTACGTTGTATGCAGGGCAGCGAACACGTGGCGGGCGACGAGTCAGGGTGACGGTGGAAACCGCTGTCGATGTCCAGCCTAAACCGTCATACATAGAAAAGCTGTAGCGTAAACCTTGATTTTCTGGAAAAAATTGACGGGTGAGATAATGGCTGGGTTATTGTTGTACGGCATCCGGCGCTTTCAGGCCTGGCGAAGTGATGTTTCACCGATTGTCACAGTCTACAAAGGCGAGGACCTATCATGAGAGAGGAAAAGGAAAGAAAAGTGGGCCACGCCGACCAAATTTCCGAGCAACAGGGTCTTGGAAGACGGAAGAAATATAATTATGTATTATGGCGTGCTCGATGTGGATGCAGGACGATGGGGGCGACTCGCATGGGGCAGGATTGCTCACTTGGTCTGAGGTGTAGAGAGTCATTTTCGCCATCAGTTCATAGTCACTGAGTCCCGGGTGAACACGCCGCATATGCTTGAGAGCCCGCGTCCTCGCCGTCACCACTCCTACAAGCGTAGCCTCGCATGCCGACCCTTGCATGACTCCTCCTCCTTCCCCGTCCGACAAGAACTCCTCAGGTAGGCCCACGGCTCGGCCGAGCTGATCTGTGGTGCCGATAAACAAAAATGACCGGAGAAAACGAACATAACAATTGAATGCACGACACAGGAAGCGTGTGATGGAAGCTTGTGCATGTAGTTCAGCAGCCAGAAGCGCAGGCTGAGCCAGGTTCGATTTCCTCCGAGGGTATTTGCCAGAGTGAAAACCAGGAGCGTTGAGAGGGATCGGCAAGCAAGCGCGTTACGTGAAAACTCTTCCAAGAAGATTCATTTCGATTTTTGCTTGAAATTTTTTGATTAAAAACGCTCACCGAGGACTACGATCTCCATCTCCGTCGCCGCCGGGCATGAATCCCACGAGAAACCAATGATGTTGAACATGCTTGCCAGCATGTCGCCCATGATGGCCGGAGGGGACGAGCTCGCCGGAAAATACGAGAAGAACCTGAACCATGCATAACGCAACAGACATTGGAACGCTCACTGTAAAGTGTGAAGAATCTACATTCACAGACAGCGCGAGAGACACAGCTCTGCTCGTGAGACTGTTTATCGTGAATGATCTTAACCGCAAACAGTAAGATAGACACAAAATGCTTGTCTGGAGAACCTTACAATAACGGTGGTTTTTGCCACGGCGGGCGCTTTAGGGCAACACGGGGGTACATGGGACGCCGAACGCCAAGTGCCGTCCATTGCATAACTTGAAAAGGCACGTGCGTTACTAAAGCATGCCCGCCATTGGCGTGGCTGCCTTTTGGGCCTCTTCCACGATCACCAAAAAAGCCCAACCCCTCAACGCTCTACTTGCAGCCCGCTTCCGAGAACCAAACCGGCTGCCGCTTGAGACCGCGTAGACAATCAACGATAATCCTCCCGGCAGGAGGGTGTTCAACACTTGCTTTTAGCGGTATGGTCCGGGTGGCTGCTTTAACCGAATGGACGGCTGACCGGTCGTACCTTGGGTGCTGCCAATGATTTATTCCTGGCATCACGACTGACTCGACGTCGGACATAATTTCCGTCCACTTCTCGCCGCGCGAGGGAAATTCTCTTGTTTTCATTATTTTCTGGGTAGATCGGTGGAGGCGGAGCGGGGGGGGGAAGGTCAAGGGTGACAATGTCGATTAACAAGACGACCACGGAGAAACAAGACGACCATGGAGAAGGCGAGAGTGGCTTAATGTCGAATGTGTTTTCGTATCTGTGAGTTGCTATGTGGCGAGAAGGTCGAGGCGACAGAGTAGTTGCTTCGCTTTGCATGTGGAAATGCTATCGGCGACGACATGTGGAGAGGGCACGGCAGGGACGACAGAGTGTCTGGTGGCATAGTATAATCGGGAACCTCCGAAATTCAGCCAAGTACGTGGAGGTGGTTCATGAGTTGGAGCCAAAATGACTTGGAGAGTATAATAGCAACCCCGGTCATTGTGCTTTCCCGACCAATAATTTTCAGCCAACTTACGGAGGTGGTTCATGAGTTAAGGCCAAACTGGCTTGAAGTATAGTAGAAACCGGTCGTTGTACTTTCCCAACCAATCTACAGCCAGGGTAAAGAGGTTGCGGGAGAAGTACTGAGGATACGAAATGAGGAGGGCATTAGACATAAAAGTGGTATATCGGGTAACTTTCACGCCATTTTACGGTAAAGCGAGAATCTGTCACTAACCACGCCTTGTTTCGGCGGCGCAGGAGGGCTAAACCGCCGACGACCGAGGGTACCTTACCACTTATTCGACAAAATAGTTGACATTCTTTAATGTATACACCTCAAACCTAACCCAACGAAACGCAACCAATCAACTATTGTAGGATGAAACCCCCTTCGTCTCGTACACAGTGTGCGTAAACCATTTTCTCTTATAAGTGGTAAGCTCTACTGGTCGTACCGGGAATTGACTATTCTCATTATGGCTTGAACGTCAAAATGTTGCGTCTAAGGCATATTTTAAGGCCCAAGCCTTAACGGCTTTAACGAGCCTTAACATACTTAATCAGATAGGCACGAGCCTTGAAAAAAGCCTCGAGCTAGCCTTCAACCGTTTAATACTAAACAAAATATCTCACAACAATTCCAAGTAGTCTATCCCCAAAACTGACTGTAGTAGGCACGAGGATAACCTACAAAAACACCGGGACGCCAGGGTGGCAGTTCTGAAAGAGTTAACACGCATCTCGCCTTAAAAGGTCCACAATACAGAAGGATTGCCGGGCATATAACGTAAGTCATATTACACGGCGGCAGTGTACATGGCGGTAATGTTGATTGGTAAGTTTACGGCAAAATAACTCAATAGGTGTACCGTTAAACAACATACATACGCCCCCACGGAGAAACAACACCTAACCAACAGAGCAATGCCGAGGGTCAAACCACACACGGGTTGGGTCATCTGCAAGCATGTCGCACCCCTACCTTAATTTTTTTCATCACACAATTACCTACTTTCCAGCTTCTGGACAAACCGTGGTCACAGGTAGGTGTCATTCCTTCCCCCTCCCCGTTCTTGCCTTCAATTTGTCATCACGCATAGGGTTCAACAATCCCATTGATCGTCTATTTTTCATCGAGTGTTGCACGCTCTCGCGCTTCCCGCAAGTCAATTTGTGCTCAAGAAGTCCCCTACGACGAGTTTATACGAGAACATGCACTCGGTGGACTCGAACTCATGAAACTGACCTATCATACCAGCCTCGAGGATGATAACCTGATACGCCACCGGAGTGGCCGGCCATGTAGTCATGCAGATACTGGCTGTCGACACACTGCTGTGTATGCGGTACCGGTCGCCCCGGTGGCGTATCAGGTTATCCTCGACCCTGGTATGTAGGTAAGTCTCGTGAGGTCGAACCCCCCCGAGTGCATACTCATACAAATTCCTGGGAATTTTTTCTTGTGCAGGGATTGACTGGCGGAAAGCGCGAGAGCGTGAGTTAGCAACACTTTGAAAAATCGACGAGCGGTATGATTGCTGAACCCTATGCGCGATAAAACTTGAAGCCAAGAACCGGAGGAAAGAAGGGATAACACCTGTGACCACGGCTTGTCCAGACGCGGCAAAGTACATGTGTGCGAAAACAAAAAAAATCGTCAGTTTCGTAAGTTCAAGCCCCACCGAGTGCATATATATTCGTATAACGTTGGGACTTTTTCTTGCGCACAAATTGACTTGCGGAAAGCGCGGGAGAGTGAGTTTTTCTTTCTTTTCTCCGCACACTTCTACTTTCCAGATTTTAAACAAGCCGTGGTCACATGTATGTGTCGTCCCTTCCCCCCCCCCCGGTTCTTGCAACCAATTTTTATCGCCCGTAGGGTTCAGCAATCCCACTGCTCGTCGGTTTTTCATATCGAGTGTTGTTGGTAACTCACGCTCTCGCGCTTTCCGCAAGCCCATTTGTGCGCAAGAAAAAGTGTCCACGAATTTTTACGAGTATGCACTCGGGGGATTCAAACTCATGAAACTGACCTACCCCAGGCTCGAGGATAACCCGATACGCCACCGGGGCGACCGGCTACTTTGAGTTTGCCACACTCGATGAAAAATCCACGAGCAGTGGGATCGCTGAACCTTATGCGCGAAACAAATTGAAGGCAAGAACCGGCGGGAAGAAGGGACGACACCTGTGACCACGGCTTGTGTCCAGAAGCTGGAAAGCAGAAGTAAGTGTGAAAATTAAAATAACTGTATTTATATATAAATGAAAAAAAAATAAGTTAGTGAGTAAGTAAGCAAGGAAAAAATAACAAAAAATATATAAATAAATAAAAATAAGTAAAAATAAGTATATAATAAATGAATAAATAATAAATAAATAAATAAATAAATAAATAAATAAATAAATAAATAAATAAATAAATAAATAAATATATAAATAAATAAATAAATAAATAAATAAATAAATAAATAAAAAAATAAATAAATAAATAAATAAATATATAAATGAATGAATAAATGAATAAATAAATAAATAAATAAATAAATAAATAAAATAAGTAAGTGAGTAGACTAAATAAGTAAGTAAATGAAGAAAAAAATAGAAAAAAATGAAAAAATAAAAACGGATTGAAGTATATAATTAGTAAAAATTATTTATAAATAAATAAAAAAATATATTTATAATTAGTCAATAAAAAAACAAATCTATAATGAGTCAATAAAAAAATGAATAGGCTATATAATTATTCAACAACTTGATAAATATATAAATAAATATGTAAATAAAGATACACCCCACTGCTCTTCGTAGCAACTCGTGACATGGGCTAGGTAGGGCATTGCTCCAAAGAAAAAGTAGTAATCAGCGGGAAGAGTGTGATGGCGGTGGGTGCACGTTGTACTGATGTACGCGCAAACGAATTAGTGAGCAGGGGATGATGTGTACCGTACGTGGCATAATGACCGTTGCTATATAGTACGTCACATGTGTTTGCACTTGGTGGTAATGGATGGGGTTGACCAGCGAATGTCAGTCGCACCTACTTGGACTTTTGACGAAATTTTAAATTGGTTGCCGGCGACGATTTAGGTATGTGTCACGTACGTGCTAGGATTTTCCATGAGTTGGAGGTAGTGTTCAACACTTTGGTACTGTGTTTGAGGGAAACCAAAAACCTTTTGATGTACTCCTCGCTTATCCCCGTAGAATGTAGAGTTAGATGGATAGCGTCCCCGCCTGAACCCTGGTCAGATAATATCAACAGACAACCAACCCACCCAGTCAAAAATATGGCGTCTTCGGAGCGTGGTGAACGCTGAAACAGAATTGTACCCGATTTTGGCCACAACAGTACAGTGCATATGCCTAAGTTTGGTTAGAGCTCAGAAGGAGTTATATATCCTTGAACCCTACCCATGGTTTCTCTCGGCACAAAAAAAATATTTGGCCTGGTCGCGAGTCGCGTGCATGCAGCGGTCGCGACGAATGCCACCCGTGCCGCCATCTTCCAGGCTTTCCCCGCTTATTTCCCTGTGAGCCCCGTCTCTCGCGCGGAGAGATGCAACCCGTGCCCTGTGGCGATCGTTTCAACGCTCGGCTGCTCCTGGCCTCTACCTCCCAGCCTCCTCTTGCTGGCACCCGCTATGTCCGGGAATAGAATACCAGGATGCAGTTTTATTTCGTAAGTAAAAACGGTCCTTACATTCGGACACGCCTGGTTATCGCGCAAGAGAAAATAAACACACCGGATCAACCACGCCCACACACGCTATCGCTCCTGCCTCGACGAGCGGCCACCTGCGCGGTGAGAGAGCGCAGGGCGCAGTCCAGTTTACTTTTGTCTGCACCGATGCCCACGCACCTACGTCGAGATCCCGGGCCGACACGGCCCAGAGCGGCGCGCTCCAAAACCCCGCACTATTTTAAACTGTACTGCTGCTACGCTGCAGTATGGTGCTGCTACTGCTGCTGTTGTTCTGCTGTGCCGCTGAGTGAGGTTAATTTAGTCCAAGCGGTTGCTGCTACTGCAGCTGTGCTGCTGCTGGTGTTGCTGAGGTTAGTTGAGTAGCGGGGCGTTTTTTACGAACAAACCACAAAGAACAAAAAACTGTAAAAGTTCATCAAAATATCGAAGCTTGTGAAACAGTTTGGGGTGTTCCCAGTGACCCATTCGTCTCAGAGAAGCGGAACGAAATCCCGTGCCAACTAGAGCCAGCAAAGCGACTTTCAATGCACCGAGCACCGCCACGGAGCTCGGCCGAGATCCAGACATGCTTTATAATCAGGCCCCCAAGCCAATAAATACTCCGCCCTCCCCTCACCGGTTATTCGACTTACAGGATTCACTTGATAAACCGATGCATTTCCTTCCACAGCTGTCAGATTTTGTCCCCCTTAGAAACGGGTATTATAGTTTCCGCGCACAGACCGCCTAACATCACCCTGTTGACCCTGACAGTTACACTGACTGTAGTTGCAAGGGGAGTCGCCGACCTATATTCTTTTTGAGGATACGCAATCCGTAATACGCGTGATCGGAGTATCACACACAGCTTGCAAAGATGAGTTTCGACAAAATATTCGATCTCACAGCTGGAGTGTATTTTAACTTTTATAATAATGTACCGATGGCAGGCTAGCTTGTCCCGCCGCCGAAATTGCGAAAAAAAAAAAATCGGCCGACGAATAGCAGCGAGTCAAAATAAAAACGAAGAAAGTATTTTACATGAAAAAAAAAAATATATATATAGGATCATTCTTTTTTGAATGGATTCGGTCAGGAGATTTTTTCGTCTCGGTTTCAATATGCGATCCTCGGAACTGGAACTCTTGGTCATATAGCTTCGTTCGAGCGCCGTCTTCGGCGGGCGGCTACAAAGCCCCTCGCCCTGCCGTATGTGTTCTGTACCTCGACGTGAACGCGGACGGATGCTGAGCGAGACAATCGAGAAGTTGCAGAAATATTGTATTTGTAGGAGGTAATCATGAGAAATCGGTTGTATGACATCTGCAGCGCCTGAATGATTTCCAACATTGGCCTCATCCCCGAACGGTAGTTGCTAATGTTTTGAATTTTGCGGTGGCAAACTCTCGAGCGTTTGTTTTGCTTGACGTCTGCAGAACTTGAACAAAAACTTGAAATTATCGGTCAAATCTCTTCGTTCCAGCCCCGTCTTCGGGGGGCGGCTCCAACGCCCCTCGCCGCGCCTTATCTGTTCGGCACCTCGACGTGAACGCGAATGGATGCTGTGCGAGACAAGCGAGAGGGCCACAACAATTGTATTTTTGGCGGTGATCTCAAGATATTCTTTGGACCTTGATGTACATGCGTATGGAGAGGTTGATAACATATAACTTGGCAAGACATTATTTCCAAATTGGCGTCATATTGTCCCATAACAAGTAATAGTTACCGTGAAAAAATCCCCAAGGTACCACGGTAGATATTACATCATAGTAGAGTGCATTTCATTATTGAATTTCGGTAGGTACGTACGTACATGGATACAAATATCAAGCGCACGCTTGATGACTAAAACAAGGAGGTAGTGTGATGGCGACTACTGCGCCAGAATACGCCACAGCAGCATTACGAGTGGCTGCGTCCCCGGCCTCGAGGGTGATAGTTCAGGCACATCGACATAGTTTGTACTCGTGCAAGAAATATAGGTACGAGTAAGAGCACCCACACATTGATGCGCTCTATTACACGCACGCGTTTTGTTTGGCTTATAGCAGAGGGAAGGGTGTACCAAAAAACAGGGAATAATTTTTCGACATTAAAAACAAGGGTAAAAGTGTTCCTGTTGTTGAGCTGCGCCACGTGAAGGTCGTATAGTAAGCAGCATATAGGGGCATGAACTTGTCCCGGTATCGCATCGTTTGGTGGTTCTTTTCCCCGTGAATACTTTATGGGGAAGTATCGACAATGTGGAAGGGGTGTTTTGCTGTTGCTGTGGCGCCTCTGCCTAAATTGCTGTTTCGGTCGTTTGCCGCGGACAGCTGGAAAAAGAGCAGTCGCGTTGGTGCGTAACTGACGAAAAGTTTTGTGTTGCTTCCTACTTGACGTGCTCCTTGCTGCTGATTGCTTAGTAATCATCTCTAGTGAGTTATATAGAGACGGTCGCTCGGTGGTCTATCTAGTGGCTACCTTCGAATACTACTACTAGCGTTGGTCCTTGAGTTTGATTCCCACCGTTGGGAGGTATGACTTTGTTTGTAGAAATGCAAAAAAATAGGATCAATTAACTGATGAGAATGCCTAGCAGCGCGGGTAGGTACATTTCGGTGTCGCATAAGCGACAACAAGATGAATATAGTATTCCATGACTACTCGACCATTATTACGCGGGTCAAATGCGCGTTGTTGTTTTGGCTTCATTTCAGGCCTTTTTCCACGGTTATTGTGCACGTGTTGTTGTGCCAGTGTAAGTTCTAATTATTATGTCGTTTTGCTTTGAACACCCCATTTTTTGTGTTTGGAATTGTTTAAAGCCGGGGGGCCCTGAATCCTGGATACAAATCGCTATGATTCGTTCATTTACATATTGCGTTTAGTGCTGTTGTTACTGTTGCTGTTGATATGTTTCTCGCCCTCATTTTGACCGTGCTTGCTCGGCACACGCCAACCTGACATAGGCTTAAAATGGCATTTTTTTTGTGTGACGTATCATGCAAACAACTAGTCGAATCGCGCTCGCATTGCAAACGTTTGCCGTATACGGAAGTATGCGAGAAAACCCAGGTCTGTCGATATAGTTGTGAGCTTATTATAGTTGTGAGCTTATTGGGTCAAAGCCGATCAACAAATCACGAACAAGCCAATGGAGTCGGGGTTGACACACACACTGTGCGGGGAGGTATCGACCGGGGAAATCATCGTCAAAGTTCCCGCGTTGTTGTAGCTGCAGAGATTCAGAGGATTTCTGAAGCGGGGATGTTCCCTGGTTATCGGAGTTGTGTATGTATTCGTGGATTGATTATGATCCTGGGTTCGGACCCAATCGTCCCCAGATGACGGTTACTTCATGTACGATCCCCGGCCAACGAGCGACCAGCGATCAGATAAAAAGTCTTACCAGGTAGTATATGTTTGTTTTTTTTATTCTTGTCTAAAACTCGAGCCTGAAATCTCAACTGCCAAAATCTTAGTTCAGTGCTATCGCGTACTACTACTTATATTATATTTCTACCTGATAGCAACAAGTAGCAGCATTATTACTAAAGAAACATTCGAGGTATTGTATGGCGAAGGCAGCGACACCGTCTTTCACGCCTAGAATACCGTCAGCAAGTCTCTCCACGCGCAGACTATACACACAAACAGTCGGTCTGCGAGCCTCGGACCTAGGTACATAATGCATGGTGTAACAGAAGCTGGCTCAGTGCGCGCCTCAAAGCGCCTACGTAGAGAACATGCAGCTTACATGGCCACCCTCTCGCTAGCCCTGGATGCTTGGTTGAATCAAAACATCAACAAGAAAGGCAATCGCGACGTCGTTTCGTGGCCAGACTACGGGTCAGTCTGCATGGACTGGGATAAATTCTATCGAAATAATGCGATGAAGTTCGGAATCGGATTCACGCAGGAAACGTCAGAAGTAGTCCTCTGTTAGACTATATCGATACCTTGGCATCACTTTACCTTCTACACGCGTACACCATGTGTTGCGTAGTAACGGTTTTTGCTCTCTATCGGATACTAAATCGAACAAGTCGAAGTGCTGCCCTTCCCTACCCGGAGCATGGGTGTCGGCGAACGAATGCCGGCACCCATGCGGAGCCCTTGTAAACATGTACGACGATTGTATTTTTCGAGTGGACAGATATTTTGTCAGCAGTTGTTTTCTTCTCGGCCTTATCGTGGGATTCTGGGTCCTGGAATTTTTCGGTCGAATTGCTTCGTTCGAACGCCGTCTTCGGGGGGCGGCTTCAACGCCCCGCCCCCTGCCTTCTCCGTGCCGCACCTCGGCGTGAACGCGGATAGACGCTGAGCGAGACAAGCGAGAATTTCGCAAAAAAACGTATTTTGAATGGTACTCTCAAGTCAAGTATTCATCGGATCTTGATGTATGGAGAGGTTGATGGAAAAAAACTTGGTAAGATACATTATTTTCAAATTGGGGTCAAATCTGTCGCAAAACAAAGAATACTGAGAAAATCTCCATGGTACCGTGGTAGGTATCGTAGTAGTGCATTTGTTAATTGAATTTCGGCGACATGTATGTACGTACATGGATAGATGACGCAAGCGCACCCATGACTAAACCGAGGAGGTAGTGACTACGATTACTACGCCAGAAACAGCCACGGGTCAGCATTATTACAAATGGCTGCGTCCCCGGCCTCGAGCAAGCTGGTATTAGTCGAGTTCGGGCACATCGACATAGTTTGTACTCGTGCAAGTAACATAGGTGTCACAAGTAAAGAGCACATACATTGATGATGCTATATTACACACACGTTTTTTGTCTGACTCATGAAATGATGGGGAGGGTGTGTAGAAACGGAATACATTTTCGACAAAAAAAACTAAGGGAAAAATCGTTTCTGTTATTTTGCTGCGTCACGCGAAGGTCGTACGTAGTGGTAGCCGGTATCCACAGAAGAAACCAATGGCATGCATTAGTCCCGGTATCGCATCGGGCGGGTGTGGTTCTTTTCCCCAAGAAGCCTCTTTGGAGAAGTATAGACTATGTCGAAGGCGTGCTTTGTTGTGGTTGCTGTGGCACCTGTCTCCGTTGCTGAAGCGGTCGTGTTGGTACGATCCGTATTGTAGTACGCAGCTTGCAAAAGTTGAGTATCGACCCTAACCTCGTCGAACTCACAACGGACGTCGTTAAAATAATTGGAATTTTTTTTTTGTGTTGCTTCCTACTTGACGTGCTGCTTGCTGCTGCTTGCTGAGTGATCATCTCTAGTGGCTTATATAAAGCCGGTCGCCCCGGTGGTCTAGTGATTACTACTAGCATTGGTCCGTGAGTTCGATTCCCACCGTTATGAGATGTTTGATTTTCTATTTGCAGAAATGCAGAAAAAGCTTCAACTAACAACTGCTGTGAACGCCGAGCAATGTGGGTAGGTACAAATTAACGCTAATCGACGAGGGAAGAAAATGCTGGATTATCGCGATAAAAAATTAGGCCTGTACCGTAGTGTGGAGGGGGCAGGAGGGGCCGCTGTATGACCCCGTTTCTGATGGGAGGGAGGGAAAGATGAGTGCAAGGATACAAAATGGAATGGAAAAAAAAATCTGGTATAATATGAGAACAGCTTTTCAGACAAGCTACACCTACAAGTAATTACAGCGGTACAGTGGGGGTATCCGATTCAAGATCACTTTGTGACAAGCCGAAGAAAACGCTGATGGCTCTTATTTGTTGTGGACAATATATAGCTGTTAGTATCCGAGACATGGCGATTTGACCGTTTTTATGTCCCGAATGCATTTATCTTTGACGCTCTGGGTACCAACTGTACAGGTTCATCCCGAAGTCGAGCGTTTTTTTGCACGAATTGCGGCCGCATGGCGTATCTCTGCCCTACGCGAGTAGGGTGCAAGAAAACCCGCGAAAATATTAGCGAGATAAGTTAGGTTTTTACCATAAGCGCATGAAATCGAGATTGTCAGCAAATGTTTTCCGTGTGACGTTAGCGACAAAGAGGTGATTATGTGCGGGCAAGTATTCCAATTTTTCGACCATTACGCGAGTCAAATACGCATCTCTTTTAGCGTCATTTCAAGCTTTTTCCCACGGTCAATATGCTCGAGTTGTGCCAGTCTTAGCTTCATTTATTATGTCGGTATGCTTTGATCAACCCATTTTTGTTTGAACGTTTGCTTATAACTGGGGGGCCCAAAATCCTGGATACGAATCGCCCTAAATCGTCCATTTATATCGCGTTCGGTGCTGTTGCTGTTGACAAGTGTTTCTCGTCCTCAGTGTACTGGTCGAATTGCGCTCGCAATGCGAATGTTTGCCCTATGCGACAAGTACGCGAGAAAAACCGAGTTAGTCGAAATAATGGTGAGCTTGTACTGGGTCGACGCCTGCCAGCCAATCACGAAAAAGCCAATGGGGTCGGGGTTGACACGCCGTGCGGGGAGGTATCGACCCGGGAGATCATCGTTATAGTTCCCGCGTTGTTGGAGTTGTAGACATTCAGAGCATTTCTTAACCGAGCATGGGGCCTAATCTCCTCCGTTAGCGACGGAACTGCCCCCCATTGGTTAGTTAGCCTCTATCATCCTCCTACGGTGAGGCGGCGCTGTGGAGCTCGAACCAATCAGCGATTATATATAGACAACATAATTGAAGTTTCCACACCGTGGGCTGCGGTGTCGACCCGAGAGAACTCTGTTATATTCCCCCGTTTGCTTATCTTTTAGAGTTATAGAATGACCTCTGGACCGAGGATGGGACCTTATTGTCCCCAGGTGGAGATGGCTCAATAAAATTCGACCCTCAACCAATCATAGATCGGCCGATCGGTGGGGTTTGGGGAATTTCACACTGCTGTGCGGGGAGATATCAATCCTGGTTATATCCGTGTTCGTTCCCGGGTTGTCGGAGTTGTATGTGTGTGGATGGATCATGATCTTGGGATGGGACTCTATCGTCCCCAGATGACGGAAACTTCATGTGTGATCCCCGAGCAATAAGCGACCTAAAATATCAAGTACTTGCAGCGTGCACGATGAGCCGTATAGTTTGTAAAATACGTAGACAAGATTTATGATTCACGTATGTACGAGCGATATAGGATTTTGGTATTGGGAAAATGAGTGTTTTCTATTGGATGGTGGTGTGTTGTCAGAATGTCAGCCACCCCGCTGGAAACACGCCTTCTACGGTATGTTTAGTTCTGGGTTGATTCTGATGGGGTACGCCCTTTATATCAGTCTTGGTTTGGTCCAGTATTTGCCTCTGATTTGTGGGCGGCTTCTGGCCGATTTTGGCTCATCCCATGTCTTGATGCGATAATATAGTCGGATGTACGCGACAAAAATATAATGGATTTTTTAACATAGTGATCAACATCTATCTGGGGCTTCTCTTTTATCCGCTGCCACCGCGCAACCAAGGCCCCCGCATGAGGTGGCCCACGCAAGCAAGCCGACCCTGAGCATGAGTTTTCCCATCACGACCAGCGCTTGGATGGACAGGTCCGCCCGCATATCCGGCCGACCTGCTATCCCGCTGTCTCAGAGGGGGAGAGTGTTATATGATATTAGTTTGGGTAAGCTATTGGTTAATGTTTTGCAAGTAATCAAACGGACTAATACCCCACTAAGATCTTACCATACGTACGTACATGGATATAGACGTGGCGAGCGCTCGTATGACAAAAACGAGGATGTAGTAATTACGATTGCTGCGGCAGAAGAGCCACGGAGCAGCATTACGAGTGGCTGCGTCCCGGGCCTCGAGGGTGGTAGTTCGGGCATATCGACATAGTTAGAACTCGTGCAAGTAGTATAGGTAGGAGTAAGAGCACACACACTGACTGATGCTCTATGTCACACGCGCTTTTTGCCTGACTTATCGCAGGGTGTACAAAAAACAGGAAATAACTTTCCAACATAAGAAACGAGGGGGAAGACGTTCCTGTTGTTAAGCTGCGCCACGCGAAGGTCGTAGTAAGTAGTAGACGGTATCACTTCGGCGGGCGGTTTTTTTCCCTTAGAAGACTCTGTGGAGAAGTATAGGTGGTGTGGAAGGCGTGCTTTGTTGTTGCTGTGGCACCTCTGTCTCCGTTGCTGTTTTGGTCGTTTGCCGTGGCCAACTGGAAAAAAAAGTGGTCGTGCTGGTACGTAACTGACAGATTATTTGGTGTTGCTTCCCATTAGACGTGCTCCGTGCTGCTGACTGCTGATTTATCATATGTATCTAGTGAGTTATATAGAGCCGGTCGTCCCGGTCGTCTACCTTATGGTATACCTACTAGCGTTGGTCCTTGAGTTAAATTGCCATCCTTGTGAGATTTGACATTTTAGCGTGTGCAGAAATTAAAAATTGAATCAAATATCTGGGAACGCCTAGCAGCGTGGGTAGATGCAATTCAAGACGAATTGACGAGAGCAGAAAATGCTGAATTCTTCTCGCCATGATAACCGAGGCATGTACCGCAGTGGAAAGGGGACAGGAGGGCCCGCTATGTGACCGCTGTTTCAAGTTATATATTCCTACTACTGGGAAGGAGGGCGAGAGTAGTGCAAGGATAATAGATGGGATGGGAAAAAATTACTGATACGAAATCGAAAACAGCTTTTCAGGCAAGCTACACCCACACAAGCAATTACAGCAGTACAGTGGGGGTATTCCGAGTCAAGATCATCCTGTGACAAGCGGAAGCAAGCGCTCATTGCTCTTATCTGTTGTGAACAATATAGGGCTGTTAGTATGCCGGGACATGGCAATTTTACAGCTCTGATGTCCCGAATAGAGTTGTATTTGACACTCTGGGTACCACCCGCGTGGGTTCTTCTTGAGGTCGAGCGTTTCATACGATTTGCGGTCGCATGGCGATTATTTCCCCTACTTGATAGTATGCAAGAAAACCCGCGAAAAAAATAACGAGCTTAGGTTTTTACCAAAATAAATCGAATGAAAACGGGATTTTCGGCAATTAATTGTTCGGGGTCGCATCAGCGACAAAGAGGTGATTCTACTATTCCATTATTATTCGTCCATTAGTCGAGTCAAACACGCAGTGTTTTGACCTCATTTCAGGCCTTTCTACGTTTATTGTGCTCGATCGAGTTGTGCCAGTCCTAAATCCATTTATTACCTAGTTTTGCTTCGAACACATCATTTTTGTATGAAATTGTGCTTATAACAGGGGGGCCCTGAATCCTAGATACAAATCGCTCTAATTCGTCCATTTACTTTGCGTTTGGTGCTGTTGTTGCTGTCCAAGTGTTTATCTCATCATACTCATATTTAACGCGTGCTTGCTCGCCACGCCAGCCTGATATAGGCTTGAAATAGCTATTTGGTGCGACCTGTCGTGCGAATAGCTGGCCGAACAGCGTTCACATGGCCAATGTTTGCCGTATATACGGAAGTGTGCGAGAGTCCCCGAGTTGGTCGAAATAAGTGTGAGCTTATTGGGGTCAAAGCCTACAAGCCAATCACGAATGAGCCAATGGGATCGGGGTTGACACGCCGTGCGGGAAGGTATCGAACCGGGATGTCTCATCGCTATAGTTCTCGCGTTGTTGGAGCTGTAGATATTCGGAGGATTTCTGAACCGGGGATGGGGCCCTATCTCCCCCGTGTGCAACGTAACCGCCCCCCATTGGTTTGTTTTTGCTGAGCCCCTATCATCCTCGTGGGGTGGGGCGGCACTGTGAGGCTCGAACCAATCAGCGATTTGTTAAGGAATTACTGTGGCATTTGTCCGTTTGACCACGTAAAATAAAGTTAACCAATAGCTCACCCAAAATAAGCCTTATAACACCCCCCCCCCCCTGAAACGGCGGGATAGCAGGTCGGGCGGATATACGGGCGGACGTGTCAATATCCAAGCGGTTTTATTTCCTGGGAATACCAGAGAAATTATTTTTCAAATTCGACATGGGAAAAGTCCGAAAAATATTTTATTGTGGATGGTGGGACTCGAACCCACGACCTACAAAAGACGTGGTCCCGCCGACGAAGCCATTTGTTGAGTAATCGTCCGTTTGACCACTTGCAAAAGGTTGACCAATAACCAATAGCTTAGCCAACCTGAGCCTTATAGCAGATTTTAGCCAACGGAGTTGGGGTTTTCACACCGCTGGGTGCGGTGACGACCGGAGAGAACTTGGTTTTATTCCCAGGTTTGTCTAACTTTTAGATGCATATAATCCCTGGACTGGGGATGGGGCCCTATCTTCCCCGGGGAGAGCTGACTCCGTAATATACGACCCCAGCCAGTCGGAGATCTGCCGGTCGGTGGGGTTGGGGATTATTTCCACAATGCTGTGCGAGGAAGGTACCAATGCTGGTGATATCCGTGTTCGTTCACGGGTTGTCAGAGTTACACATGTTTGTGAGGATGGATCATGATGGTGGTATGGGACCCTATCGCCCCGAGATGGCGGTTGTTTTATATAAGATCATCCGTATACAACGGCAGCTTGCGCTGCCGGGGTTGTAACGAGGACCACTGATAGGGACAGCTTACGCTATACCTACAATGGGACCCGAAGGGTGCGCCAGCTAGCGTTGGGCTGCGAAAGCAACTGAGTTAAATCGACACACGACGCGTATAAAAGTACGTGGAAGCGTGGTGAGCTAAAGCGCTATTTTTCCCCATCCGCCGGAGGATGAAAAAAAATTAAAAAAAAACGATCCCCGGGCAACGAGCGACAAGCGACCAATCAACGAGGCCATATAAGGTAATATATGTTATATATATATTTCGTCTAGAACTCGAGCCTAAAATTCATAACTAGTTTATTGCAGAGTTCTATCGCGTACTATTAATACTAAAATGCTCTACCTATCAGATAGCAACACGTAGCAGCATTATAATAGCATTCGAGGAATTGATTAACGAAGGCAGCGACACCGTGTTTCACGCCTAGAATGCCGTCAGCAAGTCTCTCCGCGATCAGACTATGCACACAGACAGTCGGCCTGCGAGCCTCTGATCAAGAAGTTCTGCAAGACATCCGTACCCGTATCCGGAACTTCTTAAAGTTCTGTTAGATCCTTAGACTAAACCCTTATCCGGAAATTCTGTGACTCCTGTAAGACTGTGGCACAATACCCGGGGCACGGGTACACCTTCGTTACAAAAGCCGGGGATCTCTGTATTCATTCAGGTTTAATCCAAAGTGTGTATTATGCATTAGTTAGGATGTCGTCATATTTCGCCAGGTTTTACTTTACTTTATTTTATTTTATTTTATTATGTTTCTTTTCCGATCTTTGGCTCTCCTTTCCGGTTGGGTTGTTTCCTCGATTTCCCCTTCATTTCGTTTGTTTCATTTTTGTTTTATTTTTATCTTTGTTTTTTATTTGTTTTCTTATTATTATTTTGTTTATGTTTTTGTTTTTGTTCTTGTACATTTCGTATTCTCTCTTCCAATGTATTTCTGTTGCTGACGTATGTATGTTGTGCCTGTCGTACCCAGTACTAGGGCATGACATTGCGTTGTCGAATGCATTACGATGCATTATGTGTCGAAGCTTGTGACCACAGAGCTGATCTTTCTAGGGTGAAGAATCAGTACGGACACTGGGTGTGCTGGATGTCGACGAGTAGAAGAACGGTTTAATGTGGAGAACACACACACACACAGTCCCACAAACCGAACATCGAACACCAGCAAGCAGTACAATATACAAGAAGAACACCTACCTGTTGTTGATGTTTCTTTCGTTTCTAAGGGCACGAATTGACGTATCAACGAAGGACACTACTTCTATTAATCGAATTGAATTTGATTCGATTTTGATTGAAACCACGTTTTTTTTCCTCTTATCAAGAAACCACGTTTTTTTTTTTTTTTTTTTTTCTCACACTTCTACTTTCCAGCTTTTTCACAAAACCACGTATTGCGTACCAGGTATGGTCGATGTATTTTTTTTCGAACGGAATAATGCAGATCTCGCCATCACAAGTCTTCAACTATTGTCTTCGTTTTCGGGGGCTTTGCTTCTTTTTTGTCGTGGCACTTGACTTATCGAGCTATTAAATAGTGGAAAAATAGGGCTTGCGCCCGCCATTATTGATCATTAGGCGCCACAGCCGGGGTACGCTATGGTATGACCTGTGTGTTACAGAAGAACAGTAGTAGTAGACGTGATGTGTCTTGCGGTTAACTCACATGTGCACGGAACCCAATATCAAGCGGACGCGATGTGTGACAGCTGGACTGGTGTCGTATAACTGGTGGGTATTTGTTACCAAACCGCCCTTTCAACGAGAACTCACACCGGCTTCTAGCACACTCAGTGTCCGCGCCCTGATTCTTCACCCTAGAGAGATACAAGCTCTAAACACAGTGTGATCACCACAAAACTATGGCAGCGTTGGCAGAAATGATACCTTGTTAGATACCACGTAGGTAAGTAGATCGTTGATGGTTCTGTTTACTGATACCATAACACACATCATGAGTAACGCAGATATTATTATAAAAAATGAAAATACACTCCAGCTGTGAGATCGAAGATTTCGTCGAAATTCATCTTTGCAAGCTGTGTGTGATACTCCGATCGCGCGCATTACGAGTTGTGTGTCCTCATTAAGGATATAAGTCGGCGACCCCCCTTACAACTACAGTGTAGCTATCAGGGTCAACAGGATGATTTTAGTCAGTCTGTGCGCGGAAACTATAAAACCCGTTTCTGAGGGGGACAAAATCTGACAGCTGTGAAGGGAAATGTATATATACCTGGTGCCGTATAATAAGCATTTCATACTCTTAACGCCCTAAACGCTAAGCGAGTACTTGGTACTAATATTAGTCGGCTTCTGCATGACGTAGCACACCCAGTGTGGACACTGATTCATCCAAGATACAAACTCTGTGATCACAAAACTATGTCAGCAATGGCAGAAATGATACACTGCTGTACCACGTAGGAAAATACCCGTAGACAGCAGTATTAGTCAAATAGTATGTAGTTCATGTCGTTTGTCGAAACCATACTACACATACATCATGAGTAACGCAGATATATTATACCTGGTGTCGTGTCGTTAGCATTCTGTATCAAACCGCACTCGTCGATGTCCACATAATAAACACCCAGTGCCAGCACTGAGCCTCCATCCTATTATTAGCAAATTACAAGCCCTGTGATCACAAAACTACAACAGGCAGCGATAGCAGAACCAGGTGAAAGGACTACGACAGACACACTACGAAATTCTGGTACGTGTACTGTAAACTAGACCGCTGGCCGCTTCTACTCGTTTAAGCACACCCAATGACCGTAAGGTAGTTTGCCATGATAAACTAGTATACTCTATACCACCAACAACTATCATACACAATTTACATCAGATAGATAACATGGCAGTAGGATACGCACACACCGCGTCACACAGACAACCCGTGGGACCACTGCCGCAATATGGAATTATCATTAAACACCACCAACCAGTAGCACCTGGTAGACCTAAGGACACACAGCTGTGACACCACTGCTCTATCTAGCACGGAATTAGATACCACATCTAACCGCTCATTCAACACGTACCCATCGACCTCTAGCACACCCAACCAATCAACGTTAACACTAAATCTTCCTCCTATAGAGATGATACAAACTTTATGCACACAAAACTACACAAAATTGTGACACAAGCAATACAGCAGTAGTACTTGATATATGGCAGGCATACGTAGTACTTCGAAGTATATTATAAAAAATGAAAATACACTCCAGATGTGAGATCGAAGATTTCGTCGAAACTCATCTTTGCAAGCTGTGTGTGATACTCCGATCGCGCGTATGACGAGTTGTGTGTTCTAATTAAGGATGTAGGTCGGCGACCCCCCGTTACAACTACAGTGTAGCTATCAGGGTCAACAAGGTGACGTTAGTCAGTCTGTGCGCGGAAACTATGAAACCCGTTTCTCAGGGGAACCAAATCTGACAGCTGTGGAGGGAACGGTATTCTAATTAGGACCAGGGGGGACGTCAGCCACTCGGAGAATGAATTCCCATCTGACGAGAAAAAACTTCATAAAGTTTGCCCGGACGGACTGCTTTTGTACACGAAGCTCGGTCATGACCCGAGTGAAAACACTTGGGCACGCTCTATCCGGGGTCGCTAGAACAAGCCTCTTCTAGGACCTAAGGCCCCTGCTTTTGGCGCACATATCTACACAGACCTGCAGCCACTCGCCCCAGACCCTCTGTGGCCAGTAGTAGCTAGGACTATTACGCTAAGTTAGTAGTCTAGTCTAAGCATCTTCGTGTACAACCAAACCACAAAAACAACCAGCCATGACAATAACAACAGACGACAAGGCCCCAATGAGAATATGTCGGCATTGAACCACTGCTGTAAACCTCTTGAAATGGGTATAGTATGTTGTTCCCGGCCAAAGAGCTATGCGCAACAGTATGATATAGGGCCGACGGCATCGTACTGTACGGCCAGAGGACCCCGATAATAATACACGTAATTACTCTTCACTAAAAGTATCAACAATGCATCATCATACATATATGCAAGGGCTCCGCATGGGTGCTGGCATATGCATATGCCGACACATATGCCGACACCCATTCTCCTCGGATTCGGGCGAATTGGACCTGCACCCAGGACCGTGTTTTCTATCGGTTTATAAAGACAAAATGTTATACGCGAGATATCGCCTGTTCGTTTATACGCATAAACCACTGAGTGAGCTACTCGGTTTCCAGCTGCAGAAAAAATGTCTTAAGCGACATATCGCCTGTACGTTTAAAAGGACAAACCACTGACTGCGCTACTCGGTCAGCGCCGACTGAGTAGCTCAGTGGTTTATCCTTTTCAACAAACAAAAGAATTGCCTCCGGGTTCAGTTCGCCCTCCCACCGACATCCTCTATCTCAGTGGTTTACCCTTTACAAACGAATAAAAGAATTGCCTCCGGGTTCAGTTTGTCCTCCCACCGACATCATCTATCGAGGTTGATCAAGCCCCTACTCAGCGCCTGGTTTTTCCTCAACATGGTCCTTTGTCTTGAAGTTGCGGATTTTTCATAGTGGTATACTCCTGTTTCCGGGAGCCGTACAACGGACGATCAATGAGCGACTGACCCATTGCGTCATGTTCGGGACGATGGCTCGTGGTGAGGCGTGCACCCGGTACAAGGCCGACCACACACGAACCGGGCCCAGTGTCTGGTAGACGACATCAGGGTATTCGAAGCAACAGAGGGGTCAACGGATAGCTCCCTTTACTGTTCGGAGTATAGACAGCTATGGCCGAGGGCAGCTTAGAGTGGGAACTGGCACCGAAGGATCGTCTACGCGACGGACCGCTTCATGTCGAGATGGCACAGGGTCGGAGCGGAGAAGAGCTGGCAACGCTTCACAGCTGAGGACGCTAAGGGCATCAACCAAGGGAAACCGGGGGGGCGCGGGGGAAGCGGCAGCCGTACTGATAAAGCTGAATGTAGATGAATGCAGAAACAAAGTGGCAGATCGTGTGGCAAGGTACCAGTTCGACTAATGAAGTTGAGCGTGCGCTATAGCCCTGACCCTTTTAGTCTATACATACAGCGAGTAGTAGTTTCTGCTCTGATTGCTTGTATTCGTTGAGTTTAACAGGGCGGAGCGCGAAAGCGACAGCCAGTGATGACTTGATGTCGTCCCTTTTTTAATTTTTGTTTTCTTTTCGTTTGCTCCCTTATTTCCCATCCCACCGGCCTTATGCCGGTATCTTTTTCCTCTTCTTTGTGGTGTTCTTGTCCGTGAAACAGCAGTTAGTTATCATCTTCGTGTTGTTTTGCCCGGGCAAAAAATATCGGTTCCTCATCAAGACGTATGGTTTTCTCTGGTAGTTGCATCCTTTCTTTTCCTTTCCAATCTTCCTGCATCACATTCTTCCGAACACCTGTCGTTATTGCTTCGCTTTATTTTCTTTTTTCTTTTCTTCGTTCTTCTTGTTCTCTTTGTTTATGGTCTGGCTGGTTTTGTTGTGTTCTCGTACCCCGTACGCTAGCACATGTACCCGGTACGCCAGCGCTTCACTTGCTTTACCTAGATGACTTGCGACTGTTTGGTTTACTCTGTTTCGCAGTCGTTTTTGACCACACAATTTGTATCTCTCGAGGATGAATCAGCACGGACTCTGGGTGTACTGATGTCGTTGCGTAGAAAAAACGGTCTAATGCGAAGACATCACACACCGCTTCCTTCCCTACCCTCCCAGCCCATTAGTATCTCCGAGATAGCCGAATCTCAAGCAAAAGTCGTTCTTAGACGCAGTAGCGAAAGAGACATGCCGCCCCCACCACGCCGCCTACACAAACTTTGATAATGAGATTCCGCAGTAAACCGCAGCCGCCTTCAACGTGGCATGGGATGCGATGGAGAATGGATGACGATCCATGCGCATTGGGAGGGACAAAACCACGTGGAAGACGCTGAAGACGGCATGCACGAATCTGCGAGGGGCGACAGACGCAGGATTACATGACTATCTCGAGGAGTACCTTGCTGAAACGGAATGACGTCTCGCTGACAACGACCAACGGGGTTTCTACGAGCACCTGAAGGGCACGGTTGGATTGGGCTGTAGGAAGGAGAGAGGCGAACAGTTCATTATGGACGAGGATGGCACGGTGATAAAGGACAAGATGCGCAATCACGAACCATGGACGGGGTATATCGGTACTCTCCTTGACATGAGATAGCCTAAACTTGATCCAGCCCTCAGCGACCTATTGCTACAACAGCCGCTAGCATCATCGCTTGGAAGTGGACTGACCATGGATGAAGTGACTGCCGTAAATAGAGGTGTGCCAAATTGGAAAGCAGTGGGACCAGACTCCTGCCGTCCGAGCTGTTGAAAATTGACCACCACGAAGGCATGCCAGCTCGCGTGCGTACAGATGAACGTGAGCAATCTGAATGGTTCGACGTCACTCAGGGACTGCGGCAAGGATGTGTATTGCCGCTTCTTCTTTTCAATGTATTTTTCGCTGCCGCGATGCATACATAGCGTCCTGGTACGCGTTAGTGACGACCGAAACACTTTGAGGGGCCTGGTTCACTTTGGGGAGAACGGGGTGGAGGTTGAGCCACTAGCATGTGTACGGAGGTCAATCTGGGGCAAGCTGTACGCTGACGACGCAGGCATTGCGTCGAAGTCATCGGAAGGCCTTGCGAAGATCATGACCGTCATTGTGGCCGTTCTAGAAGCAGCAGGACTCACCGGGTCCGAAACGAAAACGGAGACAACGCTGCCGCGCACACTCAACCAGGTCCTCCCGACCTCGCAGCTCATCGTCGAAGTAGCGGGCCAGATGTATATGCAGGTTGAGATGCAGTTTCTGTACCTGGGCGGTGTTGTCGACCCAAACGCTGACATCATGCCAGAGATCAAACGACGGATCCGACTCGCGTGGGCATGCTTCGATCGTTTCAAGCGCGAGCTGTACGACATGGACGATGCCCCGTGAATGCTAAAGGTGCGCCATCTAGAGACCGAGGTGATGGAGAACCTGCTGTACGGGTGTGTGACTTGGGCTCTCGGTCTAAAGCATTTCGTTAAACTCCGAACCGCACACCACATACCCTCCTAAACAGCATTGGCTTTCTGTGCTGACAGCGCACCGACCACCGCATGTCGTACGCCAGGGCTATCTAGAAGGCACAATGTGAGAGCGTTGAGCCGAGTTTCCGCAAACGACGCCTCCTATTAGCGGGAGCCGTACGAAGGACGACCACTGAGCGACTGACCCATCGCGTGAAAATGTTCGGGACGATGGCTGGTGGGGTGAACCCGAGACTAGGCCGACCAGAAAAGAACTGGGCCCATTGTCTGGTAGACGGCATTAAGGATTTCAAGGCAACCGAGATATCTACGGATATCTCCCCTTTACTGTTCGGAGCAGAGACTGTACTATGGCCCGGGGCGGGTAAGAAGACTGGGAACTGGCACCGGGGGGTCGTCCACGCGGCGGACCGCTTCATGACGAGATGGCCCAGGGGTGAGGCAAAGGAAGAGCTGGCAACGCCTGACGTAGCTCGCAAATACAGAGGGATAATGGGCGGATTCAATCATTCGAATGGTTCTCGGCTGCGCTATCGCAGCAGTAGAATATAGCTGTATATAGTTACTCAATGGTTCGAAGGTAGCAGACCATCGAGTGCGAGCGCGGGTTCTCGGCCCAAGCAAGATCAAGACTCCTGCCCGCAGCAGAATTCGTTATTTTTACCCAACGGCATCATCAGTAAACCAAGAGTCCGTGCTGATTCACCTTAGAGAGATGCAAATTATGTGGTCACAGACTGTAATACAGAGTAAACCAAACAGTCGTAATTAATCAAGGTAAAGCAAGTGAAGTGCAAGCGTTCCGGGTACGAGAACACAATCAAGCAAGCCAGAGACCAAGAAAAAAAAGATAACGAAAAATAAAAGAGGCAAAAAAAAGGAAAAATACAACAATTGAAAATAAAGCAAAACAAACGACAGGTAGGTGAGTTACTGAAGAATGCGACGCAAGAGATCGGAAAGGAGAGGAAAGGCTGCAGTTGCCAGAGGAAAACCATACGTGAAGAAGAACAATAGATCAGATACCTGTTGCACGGACAAAACACGAAGGAGAGGAAGAAGATACCGTCATTAAGGCTGGTGGAGAGGAAAGTAAGAAAGCAAACAGGAAAAAAAAAGTGCCGGAGAAAAATATCCCGAGTGTTGGAGATAGCACACACTACGAGCAACACTCGGGGGCTCTTGTCGCCGACGGAATGGGAGCACCGACACACACTCACTCGGGGGCTTTTGTCGCCGACGGAGTGGGAGCCGAACCTGTGTGAGGTATTTTCACCATTTTCTCACCCAAACTATATGAACACAACAACTAGTCCGAAGTTGCATAGTCTATTCATATTGTTGTTTGTTGTGTATCATCGTTCGATCGAGTGAAACGTCGGGATGGCACAGCAGCAATAGCAGCAACAGCAGCAACAGCAACATCAACATCAACAGCAACAGCAACAGCAACAGCAACAGCAGTAGTAGTAGTAGTAGTAGTAGTAGTAGTAGTAGTAGTAGTAGTAGTAGTAGTAGTGGTGGTAGTGGTAGTAGTAGTAGTAGTAGGTTTCTTCTTGTCGCGCGAAACGTTGCCGTCCGACTGCTGGAGGGGGGGGGGTGTTGCCGTCGTTGAAGTTGAGATACTGAAACAGCAGTTACAAGAAGAAAACATTTCAGGCGATACTCGTGACAACAGCTTTAAGGATGTTGGAAAATCGGCTGCAATGATGTGACCATCTACTGCTGCTGCTGTTGTTGTAGTGGCGAGTATAACTAGTAGCAGGGCTAAAGCGGCTAGAAACCGGGGAAGAACAAGATGTCATTGATACGAAAAGCTCCGTGAAAAAGAGCTATTACTATCGTAGTAGTGGAAAGCTACAGCGGAAAAAGCTAACCTTTTCCCCAGAACAAATTCAGTGGTTGCGAGTCATGGTCGATCAGATTCTGTCCATGGCCAGAAACAAGCCTCTGCTTGGGTTGATCCGGCCAAAACGTCTGTGAAAGACAGTTGGTGAAAGAAAGCCCGCCTGGGGCGGGTTGTATCGGCCACCGCACACCAATTGACCATTCTCTAAATCGATCATTTTTAACGGTAATAGCGGTACTAGCGCAGTAACATGTATGTATACATATATATATGTAGACTAAAGTCTAGTCAAGTCTAGTCTACTTTCTTTTCTTTTTCTTCGGGCATATCTGTTCGTGCTCGCACCTTCTTTGTCCGAAACGTCGGATTGGCCACAATTTGACCATCGAGGTCACGATGCCGAAGGTTTGGGCGCAATCCGTGCAGTGTGACGCGCGTGGCAAGCCTTTCAAACTTTTTTGGCGTTGGGCACACTCAAGGCAAATACGGGTTTCCGCATCAATCCCCAGTGATTGAGCTTCTGCATCCCTTATCCCTGTATACGCACGTGAGATTTGGATGCAAAACGGGTTTTTCCGCTCGTAGAGGGTACACCTACAATTATTTCCCCATTTTTGCACAGAGCACGCTACGATCCGGCCGCCCAGCAGCAGTCCAGCCCTCTAGCAGCAGCAACCTGCAACCCTATGCGAGTGTGGCCGCTGTTGTAGTAGTGGTTACTTTGATCGGAACCTGCGATGCTCCACCCGCCTATACGCCACTACCTCTCGCTGATACTGCTTCCGCTGCTTCTGTAAAATTAAATGCCGGCGTAAAGTGTAAATATCGTTTGAATATCACGCATGTACTCAAACGGCCCTTATATTATATTCACGTTGGTGTGCTTCTTAAATGATATCGTACCATACCAAGAGAGCACAACGCTTCAACTCTGCCGCAGAGCAGCAGCGGTAGGCGACACCATTTATGTAAGATCGCAGATGACAGACAGCAGACGACATGCGGAGAGCACAACGCTACAACCCTGCCGCACAGCAGCAGCGGTACGTGACACCATTTATGTGCCCCTTGGCGGGTCCTTCGCTGAGTTGCTTGTGTCGGAGCCTGTCATAATTAATCACCCCACCATACCACACGTTTTTGCTGTGCAGCCCACAATATCGCTACAGTTAGTGGGATCCGAAGGGTACGCTAGCTAGAGTGGGGTTGCAAAAGCAACTGCGTTAAATCGACACACGACGCATATGAAAATACGTGGAAGTGTATGGTGAGCTTCAGCTTTATTTTTCCCCATCCGCCGGAGGATAAAAAAAAAAAAAGTGCTGCCGGTCTGGGTGCGCGTGTCCACCGATGCGGAAACATATGGACCCTTCTTTGTAATAGTAACAAATCAGGTAACAACCCATCCTCACACAGTTACGTCCTCAGTCGCAGTTCCTTTACGAGTATTTTTATGTGGTTTTTGCGAATATCGCAGATAGCAGACAGCAGACACCGTGCGGAGAGCAAAACGCTGCAGGTGGGACCATGTGCGGGCGCATGCTGTATGCTCTCTTCACGGCGGCGAATTGTTTTTTTCTTGTCATAATATTTAGCTTGGCACGTGTTGTTGTCCTCTTGCTCTCTCGTTCTCAATACGTGCCGCATCCCACGCCACACGTGGCCCTTTTTGCTTCCTGGCGGTCCATAAGCTGAAGTTCAAATTGTGACGCTCATCATCTCGAAATCATACATATCATACGGTGTAAAAGTTTTGTGTTATCAAGTGGTGCTGTGTGTATTTTCTCAAGAAGGACAGATACGGCCGTGGGTACGTCTGTATCGAGTATCCCCCAAAAGTGCTAAAGGTACTGCTATTAGTGCACACCCAAAAAGTACTGGGCATGTAAATGCGAATGCACTATTTTTCCGGGCAAGTTTTGTTTGTATGATGTACAAACGGTATAGTGGAAACTACAGCAGTGAAAAAATATAAAATGGGTATGATGTTAGATCTAGCTCAAAAATTCCCCACCTTGACAAAAAATACCAACACTAACCATTGTAGTGGAGAAAAACAAAACACACCTCATTATCTTTCTAGAGTCATCCATGCCGCTGTTGCATTCCCACAACCTCCCGCCCCCGCCCCCAACGCCCCCTCCTTCCCCACAACCCGCACCATCGCCTAGACCAAGCATCACGCGTATAACAAACCCCTACGTCTATGGAACCTAAAGCCCTTTTACCCCCCCCCCCCCTCCCCCACCTCCCCCCCCCCACCCCCAACCTCCCCACCCAACCCCCACCGCCTCGAATACTCCGCCCTCTCTACTCAATGATTGTACGACTTACAGGATATACATGATAAACTGGTGCATTGTTTCCAAAACCGTCACATTTATCCGCGTAAAAGATGAATAGTTTCCACGCACAGATTGAGCTGCCCCGTCCGCCCCGCCCCCCCCGCATGATAAACTGTAGTATTCTTTCCAAAACCGTCAGATTTATCCCCTTGAAGGATTTATAGTTTTCACGCACAAATTGAGCTGCCCCGCCCGTTCCCCCCCCCCCTCCCCCGCTCCCTTTTGATAAAAACCAGGCCCCCACGTCCTTAAAACCTCCGCCCTCCCCTCACCGGTTATTCGACTTACAGGATTCGCTCGATAAACTGATGCATTTCCCGCCACAGCTGTCAAATTTTGTCCCCCTCATAAACGGGTTTTATAGTCTCCCCGCACAGACTGCCTAGCATCACCCTGTCGACCCTGATAGCTACACTGTAGTTGCAAGGGGAGTCGCCGACCTATATCCTTCATGAGGACACACAACCCGTGATACGCGCGATCGGAGTATCACACACACATACTTGCAAAGATGATTTTTGACAAATCTTCGATCTCACACCTAGAGTGTATTTTTACTTTCATAACCTCTTTTCCGACCACCTGCACGATCGCCTAGACCTAGCACCACAGGTATAACAAGCTGCTACATATCTTTGATCTCACAGCCGAAGTGTATTTGAATATTATTTGTGACCTAAACCTCCCAAAAAATCCCCCCCCCCCCCCCCCCTCTTGCTCTCCCTGACTCAAACGCCCCACCAAATATCGAAATCCGCCACATTAATAAACACTTCACGCACAGGATATCACCTCATTATCTTTCGAGAGCCATCCATGCCGCTGTGTCCCCCCCCCCCCCCCTGCCCGCCTCGAAAGCCCCCTTTTTCCCCATCACCCGCACCATCGCCTAGACCTAGCACCACACGTATAACAAACCCCTCACCTAAAGCCCTCCACCCCCCCCCCCCCCCCCCCCCCCCGCCCCCCCCCCGCCCCCACCCCCCACCTTCCCCCCCAACCCATCCCAACCCCACCCCCTCGATCACTCCACCCTCTCTTTACTCACTGATTGTACGACGTACCCCAGGATATACATGATAAACTGATGTATTATTTCCAAAACCGTCACATTTATCCCCTCAAAATAATGTATAGTTTCCACGCACATATTGAGCTGCCCCACACGCGCCCCCCCCCCCCCCGCCCCCAATAATATACTGGTGCCAAAACCGTCAGATTTATCCCCTGGAAAGGATTTATAGCTTACATGCACAAATTGCCCCTTCCCCCCCCCCCCCCCCCGCCCCCCTCCAAACCCGCTCGCTTTTGATCAAAACCAGGCCCCCCTTTCCCTTCACAGCTGTAAGATTTTGTCCCCCTCAGAAACGGGTTTTATAGTTTCCGCGCACAGACTGACTAAAACCATCCTGTTGACCCTGATAGCTACACTGTAGTTGTAAGGGGAGTCGCCGACCTATATCCTTCATGAGGACACACAACTCGTAATGCGCGCGATCGGAGTATCACACACAGCTTGCAAAGATGAGTTTCGACGAAATCTTCGATCTCACAGCTGGAGTGTATTTTCATTTTTATAATATATGACGTTGCATGCCCACCTCAACTGCTGTATTTGTAAGATGTATCTCTGTCTTAGAATTGGCGACTTCAGAGCCCCACAGCGGCACGGTAAAAATCATGGACGTGAAATCGTACATTTGAGACAATAATAAGTTGAAAAAGAAGCACAGGCAGACCTGATAAAATTGCGATAAACCACACTGCCGACCCATCGCATACCCTCCTGAGACGACCTCTACGAAACACAGTACCATATACTTAACGAAGTAAAGTCACCCTCGCGATCAATAGTGATGACATCGCATATACTTCGAAGTATATGAAATCACATACCGACCTCGCCTGATGTATTTGTAGGATGTATCTCTGACTTAGATGACCGCAGACCCCCACATCGGCAAGGTAAAATCATAGGCGTGAAATCGTACATTTATTTGAGACAAAATAATTTGGATATGGAAGCACAGGCAGATGTGTTGAAATTGCGGTAAACAACCTTACCAACCCATTACGTAGGGTATTTCGTAAATACCGTCTGCATGATCGCCTCCCAACCTATGACAAGCGAAGTATGACTGACGAGGTAACGTAATTAAGCGCGTGTATACCAAGTATGACTAACGACGTAACGTAATTGAGCGCATGTATACCAAGCGTTCCTTAAAAACTGACGATTCGCATCCCTCCCTCTAATGCTCAGTGGCGGAGACAGCACATGGCCACATACATCACCTCGCATGCTGTATTTGGCAATACGTATCTCTTTCGTATAATTACCAATGTCAGAAAATAATGGTAACTGTATGATGGTGTGGTGACAAACAGTGCATGACCACATCACCTCGCCTGCTGTATTTGAAATACGTATCTCTTTCTTATAATTAGCGATGTCAGAAAATAATGGTAACTACAAATATTCTATAAAACATTGTAGCTTTCGATCCACGTATCATACAACAACAAATTATGAAGATTTAACACGTTATTTACAACACTTAAACACTGGGTTGCATGTTGCATCGAACATCAAACCTTTTAGAATAGTAAACAATACAAGCCAGACGATATAAAGGGATGTCTCATTGCTTCAATCTTCAGGTTTGTCCCCTTTGAGGATTCATAGTTTCCGCGCACATATTAAAATGTCCCGCCCCCCGCCCCCCCCCCCCCTCCCCTCCCCCTCCCCTGACCCCTCTTGTTCATGGAAAACCCCAACCATCCCCCCCCCGATCCCCCCCCCCTTCCGCCTAGTTTGTCCAAACGCCCCGCTCACAATCGTAATCGGCCAGAGTAATAAACACCTATACGCAGTTGATATCGCGTCATTATCTTTCTGACCATCCATGACTTAGTTTTTATTTATTTTCCCCCCACCCCCCCCCCCCTTTCAACGCCCCCTCTTCTCCAACCACCCGCACGATCGCCTAGACCTAGCACCACGCGTATCACAAGCCCCTACATATCTTTGATCTCACAGCCGAAGTGTATTTTAATATCATCTGTGACCTAAACCTGCTAAAATATCTCCCCCCCCCCCCCTCCCGTTCTCCATTACTCAAACGCCCCATTAAATATCGAACTCCGCCAGATTAATAAACACTTCACGCACAGGATATCACCTCGTTATCTTTCGAAAGCCATCCATGCCGCTGCCTCCCCCCCCCCCACACGCCACGAACGCCCCCTTTTTCCTCATCACCCGCACCATCGCCTAGACCTAGCGCCACACGTATAACAAACCCCTCACCTAAAACCCTTTCCTCCCCCACCCCCCCCCCTCCCAACCCATCCCAACCCCACCGCCTCGAACACTCCACCCTCTCTCTACTCACTGATTGTACGACTTACCCAAGGATATACATGATAAACTGATGCATTATTTCCAAAACCGTCACATTTATCCCCTCAAAATAATGTATAGTTTCCACGCACATATTGAGCTGCCCCACACGCCCCCCCCCACGCCCAACCCCCCCCCCCCCAATAATAAACTGCTGCCAAAACCGTCAGATTTATCCCCTTGAAGGATTTATAGCTTACATGCACAAATTGCCCCCCCCTTCCCCTCACCCCCCCCCCCCCCTCCAAACCCGCTCGCTTTTGATCAAAACCAGGCCCCCACGTCCTTCAACCCCCCCCCCCCCCCCCCCCCTCACCGGTTATTCGACTTACAAGATTTACTTGATAAAAGGATACATTTCCCTCCACAGCTGTCAGTTTTTGTCCCCCTCAGAAACGGGATTTATAGTTTCCGCGCACAGACTGACTAAAATCACCCTGTTGACCCTGATAGCTACACTGTAGTTGCAAGGGGAGTCGCCGACCTATATCTTTAATGAGGACACACAACTCGTAATAATGCGCGCGATCGGAGTATCACACACAGCTTGCAAAGATGAGTTTCGACGAAATATTCGTTCTCACAGATGGAGTGTATTTTCATTTTTTATAATATATGTAGTCTATTTACATATATCATGCCAAGCAAGACATCATCAGCATCACATACGATTTATTCGAGCGAAGCGAGTTTCTAATTCCCTCCTGCGGTCCCCCGTAATAGCGCTTTACTCGAAAAAAAATGTTCGTGTGTTTGTGTGTTTGTACGCTTTAACTTGAATTTAGAGTAGATCACTAGAAAAATGAGTGCTGTGGTGGCGGACCACACGAAAAAAAAAAAAAAACGTAATAATAGCGCTCTATCTATGATACTCGAAAAAAAAAGTTCGTGTATGATAAATGGCCCGTGGACGCACACACACGTCTGTGTTAAGGAATTAGTGATAGCTTACCCAAACTAAGCCTTACAACATATGACTACAGTTACATCTATCAGCTGGCGCTCGTTTTAGCGACAGCTACGTACAATATCTTTATTTTTCATGTTTCTGGTGGAGGCATGAATTGCGTCAGCTGTGATATATGCTTGCACCACCTTGGGTTTGTTTGTGTTTTTCTCCCTGGGGTATTCCTCAGCTCCAGAGTGACTGGAGCCTGTCCTGTGACCACGGACGTGATTATCCGAGTTAATGTGAGAACCACAATAACAACAACAACAACAACAACAACAACAACAACAACAACATCATCACGAGATCACGGCTATTGTCTTCTTTTCTGGGCTTTTTTACAGGGCCAGTATAACATTATTATTTTGTTTTTGTTTTTGTTTTTGTTTATTTCGTATTCTCTCTTCCAATGTATTTCTGTTGCTGACGTATGTATGTTGTGCCTGTCGTACCCAGTACTAGGGCATGACATTGCGTTGTCGAATGCATTACGATATTACGATGCATTATCTCTGTGTCGTAGCTTGTGACCACAGAGCTGATCTTTCTAGGGTGAAGAATCAGTACGGACACTGGGTGTGCTGGATGTCGACGAGTAGAAGAACGGTTTAATGTGAAGAACAAACACACACACATAACAGCATGTTACTTACGTCACTGATTGTTGTAGTAGATTTGGTAGACTAGAGTTGTGTACGTATCGTACCGTTTTGGTGAACGACCCCTCCCCATTTCCAATTTTCAGGCACGGGCGTCGTAGCTGCGCTGCAACCTCTCAGAAAACTCGGGAAAACGGGGCAATCATTAATATTTGTATGTATGGTGGTTTTTGGTTCGATTGCTCCTTTTTCACTGCATGTCCACGGATCGTCACTCTGACAGCACTCCAGATACAGCAGGCCCGTTCATCTGTGCTCACGAATATTGTGCGGTTCGTACGCTGCAGGCAGCCCAACCGCTCGCTGTAGTTTGTAGGGGCGAGTCGGTTGGTTGTGGGAGCGGGGGAACTCTATGCTGGAGTTGAGCGTGGACACCCGCGACCACAGGTTAGTTCTGTTTGCCAATTGGATCATTTCACCTATCTTGTGCGCCTTCGTATCGTGCGTTCATGGCGAAAAGCGTAATATTTCCCGGACAAATAAATTTTGATTTTATTTATTTGTTCGCGGGTCTTTTTAGGACTAGAGCACCTTGTGTGACCACGCACTCTACATTTTTAACAAAAGCTACTTACCCTTATATCTGGAAAACCCGTTTTTTGGGGACGAATTACTTGTATTTAGCATAAGGAAGGGTTCGGAGGCTCTAGAGAGGGGTTGATGTAAGACAAAAAACACCACACAATCAGACAACTCGGGGAGACGTGGCCATCATTGGTGTTTGTATGGTGGTTTTTGGTTCGATTGCTCTTTTTTTTCCACTGCATGCCCGCGGCGGGTCGTCATTTTGACAACATTTCAGGTAGCGGGGGTGTTCCTCTGCTCACAGCTACCGTGCGGTTCGCACGGTGCTGGCAGCACTCCAGACAGCAACCGTTGTTACATCTAGTAGTTTGTGGACGCGAATCGGTTGGTCGTGGGAACGGGGGAACTCCATGGTGTATGTAAATGAGTGGATAAAATGCTCGCGGCCATGTAATTTCAGATGTCAGTTATTATGAAAATTGAAAAACGTCGGCTGTGAGTACGACCGATTGTTGAATGGTTTAACTAAGCACAGACTGTTCTTCCTCCTCCCCACTGCGGTACGTGCCTTCGTTTCTATCGCAAGACTACGGCCCTTCCTTCCCTCGTCGATTCGTATCAAATCGCGCCTACTACCCACGGTTACGCTAGGCGCTCTCACAGCAGCAGTGAGTTGGTTTCTTTTATTTGGTATTTTTCGAAACTATATTATCAACAGTCTGAATCACGCGAGATTCAAACTAGAGTTACCTCTACTCCAGATAACTCTCCTACCTCGCAGTAGCTTTCGAGACCGTAACCACCACATGAACCCACCGGCGCAACCGGTATGTGTGATTTTTAAGTTCAACAGATCTTCCGCCCGTCTACATCCAGCACAACCGTGTCCGCGCTTCCAAACACCGACAACTCTGCGCCCCCCTGGGGCACTTCCATGACAAAGCAACCACATAAAAAGGCGAAAAAACACTAGTTTTTGTAGCCAACCGGGGCGGAGGCGGGGTGGAGTGGGGGGCTTCTGTACGATAATCAGACAGGAAGGCTTAACATGCATTCGTACTCACTTGTATCACTAATAGTTTTGTGTTTTCATGGTAATTTTTCCTCTCTATCTAGCTCAACTCGTTGTTAGAGGTTGTAGCCCTCAGCAACCTTTTGGACAAGTCGTGGCCACTGGTGGCTTTTAACGGGAAAACCCATGCTCAAGGTCGGCTTGCTCGCGTGGCCCACCTCATGTGGGGGCCTTCGTTGCGCGGCGGCAGCGCAGAAATAGAAGCCCCAGGTGTTGATCATCATGTGGAAGAATCCATCATATTGTTGTCGCGTACACATCCGAGTATATTATCACAATCAAGACATACATCGGATAAGTCAAGATCGGCGAAAAGCCGCCCACAAATCAGAGGCAAAAACTGGACCAAATCAAGACTTATGTATAGGGCGTGTACGCCCAGGATGGGATCGGAATCAACCCAGAACTAAACATACCGTAGAAGGTATGTTTCCGGAGGGGTGGCTGACATTCTGACTACACGCCATCATCCAATAGAAAGCACTCATTTCCCAATACCAAATATCCTATAACGCTCGTACATACTACGTGAATCATGAATGATGTCTCCGTAGATTACAAAACTATGCGGCTCATCGGGCAGGCTGCAAGTACTAGATATGTTAGCTTTCCCTCCTCCGCTCCGGTTTATGCCTTCATTTTCATCGCACGCAGGGTTCAGTATTCCCGTTGCTCATCGATTTTCATCGGCGTTTGCTAAGTTTTCGTGCTTTCCGCGAGATTTTTTTCTCCAGTACAGAAAAGTTCCTTCGTGCTAGTATATTCAAGTATATTCGAGTATGCGCCCAGTCAAGAGGTCTCAAACCAGCGACATCGAACAGCTTCCATATATATACGTAGTAGTTACTAGCGTTACCCACTACACCACCGAGGATGCCTTTCAATTGTACGAAGTAGACCTGTACCGACTCGCCCAGCTTCTACCGAGATTTCAGGTGCATTGTGCAAAAACCATGACGATATCATACCTAAGGCATCCCACGGCAGGAGTGCGGAATTTATATTTCTGAGCTTCTAACATGACGAGCTCAATATCCCGTCCGGCCGAAACATGACAAGCGAGTTATTTGAAGAGATTTTATCTTGCAACCTGATCCACATTTTTATGAGCTAGTCCAAAAATAAACATGCTCGTAAAGTTATCATACTAGCTGGTAGTTCCAGGAGTTCAACCGACCAGAGCGTTTGACCAAACTGCAACCTCGACCGTTGGACATCTTGGGACATCTGACTAACCTTAAGGTACATCTGACTCACCTTAAGGTACCCAGGCTCGACACTCGGCCCGACCGCGCGTCCCTCGACCTGCTGGTAGTAGTTGGCGATGTAGTCGATCATGGACCGCCCCAAAAGGCGAAACGGTTCCCAGTCGGACACGTCCGCCTCACCTTCCCACCCCTCCGTTTCGAACAACCTTTCCTCGCTAAAAGAAGGCGACTCGTCAAACGAGGGTGTGGGCAGTCGTCGCGGTGGTGGTCCACCTATCGCCCTATCGTTCGGAGGCTGCGTGTTGTGTGTACATATATATATATGTATGCACCGCATAATGCGCACAAGGTGCACATTATTTTGCGATTTAATATTTCAGATAATTTCGAACGAGCAAATGGCAACGGCGGGGGGGTGGGAGGGGGGTGGGGTGGACGGGGTGGGTTGGCGCGGGAGAGGGCAAAAGAAGGTTGGGGCTAAATTAATTTTGGACGTCGGAGAAGCGGTTGATTTCAGTTTGTTTTGCTGGCTCATCGAATCTCCTATTTTTGCACATTTGTTCTTTCTCCTTCTCCTTCCGCAGTCGTAACCGTAGTCGTAACTCAGAAACAGAGTCAATAAGCAGGCTCGAACCCCCCCCCCCCCCCAATTACAGTGTGCGCCTTCATTTTGATCGCGACAAGGGTGCAGCACGTTCTTCCCTCGTCGACTCGCGTCAGGTTTAGCGCACACACACCAGACGCCTTCCGCAGTCAAAAAAGTACAACATGTACCTTCAAAGGATCCCATGGGAGGGCTCAAAACTGCAGTAACTTCGAGAGGCCCGATCAAAAAAATATCCGACACTTCACACGTCAATTGTTTATTTCTTCACCTTTGAGCCTGCCGACAGGGGGGGGAGTACCTGACACCGTCCCCTCCCTAAAACGCCATACTTAATCCTATATAAACAGAGCGCATTTACCAAATCCTATACGGTAAACGTAAAAGAAAACAGGGGTCGGTAGATAGCTGCCCCCCCCCTCCCTGGACTGACTCTACGATAGCCCCCCCCCCAACCTGGCGATTTTCTTCAACAAACGTTTCATGGAGATGCTTGACACGAGGAATGATGCTATGAAAAGCATCCTCAAACGTTTTCATGCTTGCAAACGTCTATCGAACGATGACGTCGGGGTGGCAAGGGTCACCGTATTTTCTGGAGATACGGCCGGGAGCTGGTTCTAAAACCGGCGATTTCGTTAAAGACAAGTTGGGGGGGGCTACCGTAGGAACGACTCCCTGCTAGATGCAATGCCTTGCGTAGTGCTTAAACGCCATACATATTAAATCCTATTTACATCCGAACACAGGGGACGGTAGAGAGCCGATCCCTGTCCACCCTGCTAGATATACCGCCTTCCATATAGCGACTTATTAGCCAAGGCTGCGTAGTGACCGGTCGCCCCGGTGGCGTATCAGGTTATCCTCGAGCCTGGTATAGGTCAGTTTCGTGAGTTCGAGCCCCGCCGAGTGCATACTCGTATAAATTCGTTGGGACTTTTTCTTGTGGACAAGTTGACTTGCGGAAAGCGCGAGAGCGTGAGTTAGCAACACTCGATGAACAATCGACGAGCAGTGGGATTGCTGAACCCTATGCGCGATAAAAATTGAAGGCAAGAACTGGGGAGAAGGGATGACACCTGTGACCACGGCTTGTCCAGAAGAAGCTGGAAAGTGGAAGTGTGCAAAAAAAAAAGAAAAAGTGACGGCGACTTCAGCCGTACGTAGTGAGTGGTACAAAACAGCTATGAGATCGCGCCTATAATTGCAGGTGGAGCAGGAGGCCCCGAAGAGCCGTGGGTTCGATGGGTTTGATCCCGCGGTGCGCGGACAACAACCGTTTGCTGTAGCTGGGTGGTAAAGCCTTGCTTGACACCATATATCCCATGTATATGGTACCTACCTGGTATCCGGTATCTAACTCGTACCTGTGGTGGTATGAGGTGCTCATCCACCACGGTTTAATGAAACAGTGGGAGCAAACTGTACGTCGAGTTGTGTTCACGTTATTGCTATTATTCGTGTTGATGGTTTTTGATTTCCGCATAGAATAAATGATACTTCGGGTATGCTATTATTGTGATACTTTTCCAGATCCCATTTATTGTCGTCGCGCTGCTCTCTCTCTCTCTCTCTCTCTCTCGCTTCCTACCGGTAATAACTCAAATCCAGGGTCACATAGCGGCACCTTCTTCCCCCTCCCCACTACGGTACGTGCCTTCGTTTTTTTCGCCAGAATAATTCGGCATTATTATCTTCCCTCGTCGACTGGCGTCGGATTGTGCCTACCTACGCTGCTAGGCGGCATTATCTCAACGACAGCCGATCCTTTTTTTTTTTTTGCTTTTTTTGCAAATTGGTTCAAATTGTCACCACGCGATGAGAATCGAACTCGAGGACCAACGCTAGTAGTAGCAGTATTCGAGGGTAACTGCTAGACCACCTCGGGGCGACCGATTCAAAGGTATGAATTAATTGCCGATCGTCTAGATGAACACACGATGGTGGCACCTGATATATGGACAACCATTGAGGACCTTAACCTTTTGGGCCCACCTGCTGTAAACGAAACACAACCATGCCTGGGTATGTTCCAATCCCACAATATAATGGCTGGTAAATCTATGTGAGAAGCAGATCTGAAGTACAGCAGTAAATCTCCCCACTTATTCGAGAAAATGGCTGGGCAAAAAAAGCTGTGTACGTCGGACGAGACAAGGGGGGTTTCATTCACCCTGCGTTTAATTTGTTGGTTGCGTCTCATCACTAACCACAATCAACAACAAATAAAGATAGAATAAGACAATTAATTTTGAAGGCCGTATACAGGCCTACGATGGTGTACTACCTGTACTGCCATCCAGGCATAAGAAAGCGTAGTATCTCGCGGATTGATTTTGATTTCATTTGGTTTCTGTCGTATCTTCCTAGGGCTGCAGCACCTTTGTTTTGTGTGACCACCGACTCTAGGTGTTTAACAAGAGACTTAATGTGAGGGAACAACAGGGTAGTTAGACATAACCGTATGATGGGACATTCCAACATTCGACACAGCACTTACTTCTCAAAATGGTGACCACTTTACAGTGACCAGGTTCCTGCTTAGCATGCTGGCCGCACAGAGGCAGTGCTGCTATTTGCTACTTTTGTAAATATGTTCTTGGCTAATGCGTGCCAAATATTATAAAAGATGAAAATACACTCCAGCTGTGAGATCGAAGATTTCGTCGAAACACATCTTTGCAAGCTGTGTATAGCTACTAATAATGCTGTAGGATAGCTATTTATCAACACTAACATTATTAAACGGGGGGGGTTCTTCTTGAAATTAAACTGATATATTTTCACCCATCTACACGCTCAAAAAAAGTAGTGACTCGTCGTAGTGACTGGCCGATTCCACCTAGTAGAGCGCTCGACGAGCTTTAACTTTGTAGTGACAAACTGCTGTTGTACGGCGATTCACGTTGCAATTGCAACGAGCGAGATGATTTAGCCGTGCAATCCCATCTGCAATGAACAAAAGGAGGAGGGGGGGAAAGTATGCAATCCGACACACAGGACTAAAGCTTTATAGCAATGCTTACATATGGCATGCACGCTCAGTTACGTTACTACGTTCCATGGGTTGGCATACACTGGGAGGCGACCACGATGACGGAACGCACATGGTACCCTATGTACTAGGTTAGTGTGGTCTACACACTTTTATCTTGTTTCTGCGTGTACTTCCTTTTCACATTATTAGATAACATACACCCAGTTTTTCCCCTGAATGTAGTCGAAGATGTTGTGGGCCTGTAGATGTCGAGTCCAGGTCTGATACTGGTGTTAGGGGTGCTCACAGAATCCTTGAACTAGCGTGTGGTATACGGTGTAGATGTTCCTTTCCTAAAGGTCACACCAGCGCAGTATATGACAACGCAACAGCTGTCTTGAAATTACAATGAATAATCTCTCCATCACACACCTAATGACGAGGAGACGCGGCCTGCAGATAGCTGTCACGGTCATGATAAGGTTATCGAGCAGCGCACGTGGTTCTTATTGCCGCTCCTCACTCCACCTACTACTGTAAGACACTACTGGGCCCAGATCGATGATGCCCGAAGCCACTTTCAAGGAGATGGTTTGATGGCCGAATGAATGCTGTAATTGCGTGTGCTGCCTTCGATTGCCCTGCCTCTCGGTACCTTTGTTCTCGCGATACTACACAATTTTAGCAAATAATCAACCCTCTCAGAAGAAACCGAAAATGCGGGGTCGAGGGTACCGTATAGAAGCGGGGCGAGAAGGAGTCAAACTTCTTACAAAATCCTTTGCGCGGCAAGCGCCTAGTAGGATGGATGCGGTCCTACATTTATTTCTTCAAGTAAGTGCGCATATAAGCCGACGTTGTCAAATTCTACCCAATTCTGCGAGGCACTTTCTTATAATGAGTGGGTGTTTATACCGTATGGACCGCCATACAGGTAAATACCCCCGGTCGCCCCGGTGGCGTATCAGGTTATCCTCGAGGTCATTTTCGCGAGTTCGAATACCCCCCAGCACATAACTACTAGTATAAATTAGTGGGGACTTTTTCTTGTGTACAAATTGACTTGCGGAAAACGCGAAAGCGTGAATTAGCAACATTCGATGAAAAATCGACGAGCAGTTGGATTGCTGAATGAACCCTATGCGCGATGAAAATTGAAGACAAGAACCGGGGGGGAGAAGGGACGACCCTGTGAACACGGCTTGACCAGAAGCTGGAAAGTAGAAGTGTGAAAGAAAAATATTCATAGACTATATACATTTAATCCGGTCGCCCCGGTGACGTATCAAGTTATCCTCGAGCCTGGTATAGGTCAGTTTCGTGAGTTCGAATCTCTCCGAGTGCATACTCGTACAAATTCGTTGGGACTTTTTCTCGCGCACAAATTGACTTGCGGAAGGCGGGACAGCGTGAGTATGCAACACTCGATGAAAAATCGACAAGAAAGAAGTGGGATTGCTGAACCCTATGCGCGATAAACGTTGAAGGCAAGAACCGGGGGGGAAGAAGGGACGACGGCTGTGACCACGGCTTGTCCAGAAGCTGGAAAGAATGTGCGTGAAAACGAAAAAGAAAACGTTCGTTTTGTTATTCAGCGGCAGTCGAACGTTTTAAAATCCGTACTTTAGTGAGGTATTAAAGTAAAGAGGAACTTACGTGACGGTTGCCTAAACTGTAGCTCCGGTCATGGTAAAGGTTAACAGCACGCTGGCATGCGAGTAACGCGCCGTGTGTGTATAGTCTATACATGAAACGGAATAAACGAAAATAATGTTGTTGTCGTTCGTGCTGTTGTGGGCGAAGACAGTGATGATGGTGTTGGTCGCCGTTTGTTTTCTTTCGTGAAGAAAAAAAATCAAGGGCGTCAATCGTGAGTTCGACGAATTTCGGGTCAATACTCATCGTTGCAAGCTGCGTTGTAGGTATGATACTTGTAGTATACTATATGGGTGAGTTATTTATTGGGAGGGGTCCTACTTGTTTTTTTTTCGTTTTTTAATATATTTAGAGAGATATGTTTTGTTTTTCTCCACTACAATGAATGGTCATTGTTCGTCTTTTTACTAGAGATGGGGAATTTTGAGCTAGATCTAACACTCTCTCATCATACAGTATCTATTTTATAAATTTATTACTACTGCAGTTTCCACTTTACTGAGCTCTATCATATGATGGGAGGTGTAATTCTTTTTTCCCGCTTTCATATCGCTGCTGCAATTTACGCCTGCCCCCCCCAAAGCCCCTCCTTCCCCACCACCCGCACCATCGCCTAGACCTGGCGCCACGCGTTTAGCAAACCCCTACCTCTATGCGACCTAACGATGTTGTTTTAAAAACCCTTTCGCCCCCACCCCCGCTACCCCCCCCCCCCCCCCCGTCCATCTCCACCCCCACCCCCACCCCCTCAAACGCTTCGCCCTCTCTTCACCGGTTGTACGACTTAAAGGATATATTATAAAAATAAACAACATTACAGCTGTGGGATAAAACATTTTCGGGATATTCATGATAAAATGGTGCATTCCTTCCAAAACCGTCACATTTATCCCCTCAAAGGATTTATATTTTTCACACACAGATTGAGCTGCCCCGCCCGTCCCGCCCCCCGCCCCCCTTTCCGCTCCCTTTCAATCAAATCCAGGCCCCCACGTCTTTAAAAACTCCGCGCTCCCCTCACCGGTTGTTCGACTTACAGGATTCACTTTTGATAAACTGATGCATTTCCTTCCACAGATGTCAGATTTTGTCCCCCTCAAAAACGGGTTTTATAGTATCCGCGCACAGACCGACTAACATCACCCTGTTGACCCTGATAGCTACACTGTAGGTGCAAGGGGACTTGCCAACCTCTATCCTTAATGAGGACACACAACCCGTGATAAGCGCGATCGGAGTATCACACAGAGCTTGCAAAGATGAGTTTCGACAAAATATTCGATCTCACAGCTAGCTGGAGTGTGTTTTATTTTTTATAATGTCGGGAGGAGTACGAATACCGAGTATTACTAGTGATCTAGCATGTTTATATTAATACAGCATTCGAGAATAAAAGTCGGCTACACTCCCAAAAAAAAATGACTCCGCGTGGGACCCGAACCCACGGTTTTAATTTATTCCACCACTTGTGATCGGTTTCAAATTTAATTCGCTTGCTCGGTTGCACGCTCGGTCATGTGATTGACCCCGTCGCGCGATTGATAGGAGTTGGCGGCCTCCGACTGCCGTCGTCGTTCCATCGTTGCTCGGTCGGTCACGCCGTCTTCGTTGTAGACACTGTTCCTAATCCTAACTCCTATGTAGTCATGGTCTTGAAAAATCTTCGGGATCGATTATGTGCGATTTCCAGGCAACAAAATAATGATCAATATCAAGACCCTCTCTCTGATTCCAAGAGATTTACCTAGACAGCACTATTCATACCCCGAGGAAATGCTTCCGGAGATTCAATTCAAAGCACACGGGAGCACAGGCTACAGCAGTTGTAGTAGAAGGGTCACGCTTGCGGCTTTTTTTCTTTTTTTCGCAGTCTCTCGGAGCTATTCGCGCGAGTTACCCCCTTGCTCCTTTGCCATCATCTCAAGCTTTCGTGCTGTACTACTAGACTAACTTTGCAACATGAGTTCACAATGGCACGGTAAGCTTTACTGCGCTTAAAAGACGCCCGAAAGTACTTTTCTCCTTGAACTACAGAGTCATTGGTGCGGGTTGCTCAAACCCGGTAACGAACGTAGGGGTCCGCCCCCCTACCATACGTAGCGGGATAGCTGTGGCATCTAACACGGGAGAATCAGCCCCCCAACCTCATGACGGGTTGTATGGCTCTGCGCTCACCTGATGGTCCGTTTTGGGCAGTTTGTTAGGTCGTTCCAGTGCTCCACCAACCAGCAGCGCCACAATGACAGGTAGAAACGAAGCCGACGATGCTTTCATGTAGCTAGCGATAACCATCAGGCTTGCGTATACCCGGGATAATCCACTTCGGCGCATAGTTATTCGAGTCGCGTTCTGGCCTGCCTTGCTCTTCTGCATGTGTAGGTAGCGCTGGTCACAATTCGCTGGTCACAACGAGATAAATTGTGCGCGGAGGTGAGCGTTGAAAGTGTCACGGAGGCCACACACAGCTCACAGGGTTATCTTTCCTTTACGCTGTGTATACACGTTACTATATACTTCAAAGTACTTGATAAAATGTCCGAGAAGGAGACGCCGCCGACCTATACGTATCAAAAATACGCGCGATCGGATACGTGCGAAGTATCACACACAGCTTGAACAATAGGTTTCGATGAAATCTTCGACCTCACAGCTGCATGGAGCGTGATATTTTTCTTCCGTGTTTTTCAATCATGGTTGCATCCATTCATCGCAGGTACGAAGTAGGTGTCTTCTGGTAGACTAAGTGTTGATTCTCAACCCTGAAAATAATTTGTTCCGATATATTGGAATTTTCGGGTCAAGAGATGATCGAGATCACAACCGAGTTTTACCGAAGTAAAAATAATGTCTCTGTTGAGATCATTTAAAAATGGATGATATATTTTTTTTGTTTTTCGGGCAAGCCTTATTTTTTTACGTTATCGACGTGAAAATCATCATCGCGCACACACACGACCGCACACCTTGTTAGTCAATTGAATATCTTGCATGTGGCTTAGATCCAACCCGACCCCAACCACCAAAAATCCCAACCCCAACCCTCTGGGGGGCTCGAGGCCTGCAGGGGTGGTCCAACCGCCTGTTTCGTAAGCGTTTTTCAAAAAAATAATCAGCCCGGCCGAAAAGCAGCGAGGCCTCAAACAAGCAGACACACACATAACACATGGTGTTCCAGGGGGCCCCGGGGATTGGCATAGCATACTACTGGTGCCAAAAGCGTCAGATTTATCCCCTCGAAAGGATTTATAGCTTACATGCACAAATTGCCCCTTCCCCCCCCCCCCCCCCCCCCGCCCCCCTCCAAACCCGCTCGCTTTTGATCAAAACCAGGCCCCCCCTTTCCCTTCACAGCTGTCAGATTTTGTCCCCCTCAGAAACGTTTCCGCGCACAGACTGACTAAAATCATCCTGTTGACCCTGATAGCTACACTGTAGCTGTAAGGGGAGTCGCCGACCTATATCCTTAATGAGGACACAAAACTCGTAATGCGCGCGATCGCAGTATCACACACAGTTTGCAAAGATGAGTTTCGACGAAATCTTCGATCTCACAGCTGGAGTGTATTTGATATGTATAATACTACACGTAACACCTAACTACTCCCCCCCCATCCCCCGCTAGAGGGGCCAGGAAAAAAAGAATAACGCACTTATATTTTCTTTGTTATTTCTTGTTTGAATAGTGTGACAATCGTTTCCGAGGGGCATACCCTCATATCAAGGCGAACAAATGTGTGACTTTACGTAGGAAAGTAAGTGGTGTTTGTGGAGGCGTGGTGGAGGGGATTCTGATTCAACAAACGATTTTTTGTCGATCGTCTCGAGACGAAAAAGTGGGATGACCCGGAGAGCAGCGACAGAAGAGCTGTCACGCTTCCCAGAGACGGCCGCCTGGGGCACAAGGGAGAGAGAGCGCGTAGCACCGTGGGTTGAAAGGAGTCAAGCAGTGTGCCCGTTAGATTTGATCGGCAGGCGTAAAGGCAAACATCAAGCAGGCGGCTGACTTCTGGAGGGCCAACGAGGGGCCAATATTGTTCATCGCCCGCGGCGTCTTCAACGTCTCGGAAGAAATCAATCGAGGATTACTGGTGATCGTGCTCGATACCGTAGCCCACGTCTCCAACGCTGTGCTAAAACAGCTGAAGACGATGTCCGAAACGGCGGTGAAGTTTGTTTTCCCCCCGTGGCAATACGGGAGACGCCGAGGGCCATGCCCGCAGAGATTTACTTCGTTACCTTCGTAGCTGCTCTCATGGAGACCCTAGAGTACGGGATGGAGGGTGCTTCGCCCGTATGCAAGCAGAGGATCGCTACGTTGCGCTCAGAGTTGGAGCAGGTGTAGAATCTAGTCGAGGTGTATCTACGTCGCCATTTCTCAACACCCTGGTGGAGCACTCTGTTAAACTTCGACAGCGCTGCTGCTGTCAAACATGAACATCAGCCTGCACGGAGGCATGAAAGCGATTGCGGCGCAGGGAAACGAGCTGTACAGGAAGCACACCTACGCTGCACCAGCCACCAGAACAGGGAATTCCATAGTCACCCCCACCTAAAACAAATTGAGGGCGCTGGCGGAAGAGGGCGACCAGTCTAGCCTCGCGGAGCGCTCAGCGCATTGGAGCAGGCGCGAGCGGTGTAAAACGGAAGGGAGCCCCAGGCACGAGTAGGAAGTGGGCAGCCCCCGCTCAGGGCCGAGCGGGGGGAGGGGGGGGGGTCACTCCGTTTAAGGCCCGAATTCAGCACTCGAAGACGTCTGCGGGGATGTGTGACTACTCCTGGCGTGGCCTCCGTTGCGAGAGGCCCATCGGTTCGTTTGCACAAGACCAGCGCGCCGAGAGAGCCGCGTAGCAGCAGCAGCATCCGCAAGCGCTGCCGCCGTCGCCGCCGCCACCACCCCCACCTCCGCCGCCTCAACAGCAGCAGACGCAACCGGTAGTGGCAGCAGGGGCACGGGGGACAGGGGGGGCGGAGCAGGAGGGTCGTGGCCGAATGCCGTGCGCTCTAGCAGGAACCACGTGCCCGCTGACAACGGCGGCGGGGGAAGGGGGAATGGCGGCAGCAACTGACAGCACGGGCGCTGCCGTCAGGCAGGGCCGACCGAGGGAGGGGCAGGGGCGGCAGAAGACAGGAGTATATTCGCAGACGCGGAGAGGTCCGTGAGACTTCGCAGTGCACCGGTACCCGGGCCGGTGTCGACAGCCTTGTTTCATGGTGAGAATCAGTTGTAGGCAGGCAAAAGAAGTGCAGTACACAGCAGAACGTCCAAAGAGTCTGGGCAACCGCCGCGGTGGCAGGGAAAAAAAACGCAGTGACAGCAGTAGTCTCGCTCAACCGTTCCACCTAAGCTGGCAGAACCCGCATGCGTCAGGACAGCAAGTCAGATCAACCCAGCAAACGAACTTTCCCGTAACCCCAGTGCAAGAAAGTTCTGAACAGTAGGTTTGTGTGAGCAGAGACGACGGTTGACATATTTTGCAGACCGAACAGACATCGGTCAGGCGGAACTATCACGCCACGGCACAGAACAGCAGGTTTTTATGTGAGCTCTGCAGAGACGAAAGTTACCTTAATTCACGAACCGACCAGTTATTGGTGGTGCGGAACCCTAACGCCACAGCACAGAACAGCAGGTTTTTATGTGAGCTGTGCAGAGACGAAAGTTACCTTATCTCGCGAAGAGACCAGCTATCGGTGGTGCGAATCCCTCACACAACACCACAGAACGGCAGGTTTCGTGTGAGCAGAGACGAAGTTTACGTTAATTCACGAACCGACCAGTTATTGGTGGTGCGGAACCCTAACGCCACAGCACAGAAAAGCAGGTTTTTATGCGAGCTCTGCAGAGACGAAAGTTCTCTTATCTCGCGAAGAGACCAGTTATCGGTGGTGCGAAACCCTCACACAACAGCACAGAACGGCAGGCTTTGTGTGAGCAGAGACGCGGGTTGCCTCATTTCGCGAACGGACCAGTTATCGGTGGTGCGGAACTCTTACACCACACGCAAAACGTTAAGCTTTGTGTGAGCACAGAGGAAGTATACCTCATTTCACGAACCGACCAGTTATCGGTGGTCCGGAACTCTTACGCCACAGCACAGAACAGCAGGTTTCGTGTGAGAAGAGACGAACGTTGTCTTATTTTCTCGAACCGACCAGTTACCGTTGGTGCGGAATTTTCACGCCACAGCAGAGCACAGAACAGCAGTCTCCGTGTGAGCAGCGACGAAAGTTACGTTATTTCGCAGACCGGAAATACGTCGGTGGTGCGGAACTCACACACCACGGCACAGATCAGCAGGAGGAGCAGAGTTCTGTCCACCCGTACAATAGAGCAGATAGATGCCCAAAAAACCAGAAAGCTCGCAATTGGAGTACATACATAGATCAGAGCAGACGGCGAGGCCGCGAAGGCAAGGACAAGTACAGCCGCCAGTACAGCAGCCAAAAGTTATTACGTTGGTACCAGTCGACGCGTGAGAGTGGTGGGTCAGCACGCTCACGGCTTCCCTATGGGGATACGCGCAGTCGAAAAAGTACAGAACTCATGGTACAGCAGTGGCACGTTTAAAAAGACAGACTTGGGCTAGAAACGGCCTCGAATCGCACGAGGGAGAAGAACTGTTGTACAAGCTAGCTAACACTTGCACAGCCATGATTCAAGAGAAATAATAAGTCGTGGAAGACGTAGCTCGACTGATAGGAGGAGCCTTGGTATCAACAACGATAGACCCTGTGCACATTCAGCGTTATATCGGACATCTAGAAGGCTCGGGGGCAGTGGACGAGCTGGTCATGATAGTCACAGGAGGGGAGACGGTGAACGCAGTAGCGTCCGCCGCAGATCTCGGGCGCGCGTTACAGTACGGAAACCACAGTAGTATCACTGAGCGCTCTGGCCGGCAACTTGGGAAAAAATCGGGGGAGACGTGAGGCGTCAAAAGTATTTAGTGGTACAAAAATCAGCTGCGCACGGAATCCCCAATCTCAGAGTCTCACCGCCAGCGACGGTCTTGACACACAAGGTTCGAATAATCAACGATCTTCCGTTCGATGTGCAGAGCAGAGAGAAGAAATGAGGCCTGAACGGAGACACTGGCCCCGATACCGTCCCCCAATCCCTGTGCGCCGAAGCGCTGCCCAAGTTCCTAGACGAACTCGTGACCTTGTGAGAAAGAAATTCCTAGAAAAGAGGATACTGATGAGCAAGACCAATATGTCAGAAGTGTTTTTAAACGCCCGAGTAGACCCAGATGAAGCCCACAATTTTTGCTACACCGTAGGAGAGCTGGTAGTAAAATTGCTTTTCGTTTGACTTTCGGTTGGTCGGAATCGTCGGGGCTCTGGGCGTCATGTCGGCGGCGGCCGCACACGCGCACTGCAACACCACGATCAATTCAGCTCAGTTGTTTGACGAAGGAAAATAAACGGTGGCCCACGGAAAGGTGGTGGAGTGTTGGGAACATGGAAAACCAACACCAATACCGCCGGACGCAAAAGTAAGAACTAACAGTGGGGGGGGAAGTTCGACCCATTCCTCACCGCCGTGTACGTAGACGATTACCTACAAGTTAGGGTACAGCACTCTGACGACGACGCTACAGCCTTGAAAAATATCACCCCCCCTAGGTTGCAATCATGTGCGTTTGTTCGGCCCGGGGTAGGTGGGAGTAACGCCCATTCTAGCACGCAACAGTAGCACGGATTGGAATACCACGATAGACGCGCTAGGCTTCACTATCAGCTCCTACACCATGAGAATTTCGGTTCCGTGACAAAATATTGAAGCGATACAGAGATTGCTGTTCGAGCAATGACCCCAAAGCAGGAGGGAAGCGATGGCGAGGGACGTGTTCCGCGTGGCCGGCAAGTTGTGAAACCTCACGTACGTAGCTCGGGCTGGTAGGTATATCGCGTGGAGGTTGCTGCGGCTGATCGGGCTGCACAACTCAGGAGGTAGCAAAACCCCGAATCGTACGGCACGACTCGGTAGCGAGTTTCACGCTGACCTTCACTTCTGGGAGTGCACTATCGACCACGAACTAATACACGAAGGCGAGACGCTTAGCGATCCCTTCTACACGGCGATACAACGACCCGCAAAAGAGCACCATCTGTCCGACTGCCGTTGGGAGGCAGTGGGTGGTTTTTGCGTCGAGAGGAAGGTATTTTGGATGTATATCTTGCCCAAAATTTTGCCCGAAGAACTGACTGCAGAGCTAAAGAGAAAAGCCGATCGACGAGAGACCTCTACTATCACGATCAAGCTGTTTATTGTTTTGGGCAGGGTCGCGATCGCGTGGGTCATGCTTGAACTGATAGGAGACAGGGCGGACAAAAAAGGGGATCCCAATTCTGATGCGTGGTGACAACACGGCAGCAGTATCTTAGATTCCTCGATGGAGGTGGGCGAGGTACAAGCGAGCATGCTTACTCATGAGAATGCTCGGGCGTCTCGAAATCAAGGAGGGCTGGAACAACACTGCAAAACACATTCCCGGCGTACGGAACACACTAGCTGGTGGTATCTCCCGTTGGCCTTGTGAGATCCTGGCGGACAAGGTCAGTTAGTTAACCAAATCTGACGACAGGTCGGAACAAGACGTTGGAACGAGGGGAAAGGGGATTTTCGATACCGTACTACAGACAAATAACATTATCGGCAACCATGGCGATTGCCTGTGGGACATAATGCGCGGCGTACAACCAGGCTGATTCCCGTGCGTGAGGGGGTATGTCCCTCGATCAACATACGGCATGCACTATTATTGTGCCCAATGTTCGCTTCTACTGTGTCTGCTGTTCGCACACGCCCCTGCAGGAACAGGGCACAACACGGGAGGACACAAGGACGAGGTTACGCGATTATTTGAAACGTTCGCGCTCGGTTCAGTCGAGACGAGTACCCAGAAAAAATATCTAGCGAAGTGAAACACCTGGGTCAAAAAGAGACAGGTCTAGGGAAATGAATCGTGGTTGCACACGGTTGCTGGCCCCAAGGCAGTGCTGTCTGATCTGCTCGGGTTTATGGCGTCTCGCTGTTTCGTGCATAATAATTGGCAGTTTACTGTTGGAGTACACTTAGCCGCAATCAACTTCTTCCAAAAAATCTTTGCAGGATGGGAGTTGTCGATGTCGCATTGAATGATAGAAGTTGTGGGAAAGGGGATAGACCGAGCAAACGGCATGCCAGAAAAGAAAGCACAAGTTCGGTTATCGCTGTCGTAGTCACTGTTTTCACAAAGCCAACAGGCACTCGAAAGCATGGAAGACGGTGGGCTTGTCATGTGGTTGGGACTCGCGGTGTCATTTTTTCTGTTGTGCAGAGCGTCAGAGCTGTGGGCATACGCGGATGACAAAGTTCACTCAGAGTTTTTCTTGACGCCAGAGGGCCTAACGTTTTCGCGCGGAGGAGCACAGGTTGAGTTCGGAAATAGATCGACCGCCACGGCAGTGCAGATCCGGTTCGTGGCGTCGAAGTGTGACCAAAAAAGAGCAGGGTGCACAATTACTCGTACGCGGATGTCCAACGAGAGGGAGATGGGGGAAGTGTTCATGTGGGCCTTCGAATTTCTGCTGAAATAGCCCGACGTGCATTCCCAGCTCCCAGGGGAGGCACCGCTGACAGTCCGGGCCACGTCGCGCGGTTGGAAGTGTTCACTAGGACGGAAGCGGTAACCGCGTTGCGGTTGATGGTAGGATGCAGCGGTAAAGACGCCGTGCAGTTTGCGACACAGTGGGGAAGAATCACGGGGGGCATCCAGTTAGATGCGCAAGGTATTTCGGATTTGAAAATTCAACGCGCAGGAATACGGAAGCCTATGATTTTTATGACATATGTAAGGGAAGCAGGGGAAGGGGCTAAAGCGGTCTCTGTAGCCCTCGCACAAACACAATATATTTTTCAAGTACGGTCTGTTTAGGCCGCCTTATGGTGTGAGAGGTAGGCAGCCCCGCAGAAAAAGGGAGCGGGGCTATCAGAGTCCGGGTTGGCCGGTTTATAAAGATCTAGAGGGATTTCAGAAGAGGTAGATGAGGAGTTTGAGATGCTACCGTCACGCGGCGGGTGCCGTTCGTGACATACTGTATGTTATTGTTATTTTGCACAACAGGGAAGAGGTCTACACCCGACAAATTAATCCATAGTTCTCGATCCATAGCGAAATATATCTTTGCGTAGGAAAGTGGTGATTGTGGAGGCGTGATAGGGATTCTGATTTAACAAACGAGTTTTGGTCGATCGTCTCGAGACGAAAAAATAGGATAGCCCAGACAACGACGACAGAAGAGCTGTCGAGCTAGCCAGAGACGGCTGCCTGGGGCACGGGAGAGCGAGAGCGCGTAGTACCGAAGGATTGAAAGGAGTCAAGCAGCGTGCCCATTAGAATTGATCGACTTTCCCACCCGCCCACCCTGTCGCTCTAGAGGGGGGAATCAGGTTGCAACAATTCGGTGTAAGTTTTGGGGGGTCTGTAAAATGTAGCTAGTCTAGGCCCGCAGAAGAAGGGAGCGGGGCTATCGGAGTCCAGTTTGGGCTGATCGATAAAATTTGCGGGGGTTTCAGAAGAGGTAGGTGGGGAGTTCGAGATGCCACCATCACGCGGCCGGGTGCTGCTCATGACACGCTTGTATTTTATTGTTTTTTCGCACAACAGGGCAACAGAGAAGAGGTCTACACGTGACAAATTAATCCAGAAATTTTTAGTCATAGCGAACGTAGCATCAGATCACATCACATCCCTCGTATGTACGACATATTATTTTTTTCGAGGGTGGCGATGATGACTAGCGCAAAGGACATGTACAAACCCATGTAGCAGACGAGTTGTCAACGACACCAGGCGCCGTCAATCGTTGGTCGAGATAGTCAAGTGCTACGGAGACATAAGTACCGATCGACGCTGTGCTGTACCGCAGCAAGAGGGTCTAACCATTAGTAAATGCCTCGTCAAAATACGGCATCCAAGTCTCGCCAGGGGCAAAGCTAAAGCACACACAAAGAAGCCACTCGCAGTGCTCGACTGGTGCTGCTGTTGTTATAGCTACGAGATGGATTTTTGCTGCTGCTGTAGTGCCACGCTTCGCATGTGCGAAAAAGGATTAAGCTACAACTCGGCCGCAAGGCAAGGCAGATAACAATATACCCCATGGTAACACACGGTGTACCAGATACCTCAGGTACGAGTTTGATACCGGATACCAGATACCAGGTACCAGATAGGATATAGACTAGTGTTTGAAGGACTTACCGCAGCTACAGCGAACAGTTGCCCGCGCGCCGCGCGATGACGCCTGCCAATCCCACCGCTCATCGGAACCTTCTGATCCAACTAAGAGCAAGCTCATATATAGCTGGTTTGTACCACCCAATACGCCTGAAGTCAACGTCACTACGCAGCTGTGGCCAATAGGTCCCCTCCCACGGTAGCATTTTATAGTATCATAGTCCTCTAGGAAAAGGAGTAGCAGGGAGGGGGGGCGGGGGGTTCTGCCGTCCTCTGAGCTCGGTCTTATTTGGGAAAAGCGCTCGGTTTAATATAGGATTCAGTGCATGTTTGGCTTTATATGGGATTTAGTGTGTGTGTTCGGTTTTATGTACGTTTTAGTGTGTGCTTTTTTTATATAGGAATTCGTGTGTGCTCGGTTTTATGTAGGATTCAGCAAAAGTACGAGCGGTAATGGTCGGGTCGGGAAAATGTGGTCGGGAACGAGTCGGGACGGGAACGGGAATCCCGAGTGTATTTCGTTCCCGACCATGACTTTCCGACCCCTTCCCGACCTTGGTCTCTGTTTCTCCCGCCCACCGTGCCGACTTACGGCACCTTGCTATTGGCGTGTATGTGATGATACGATCTGGCGTGGTCGCAGACACTGGCGATGGCAGCAACTAAGCTAACCGAACGAAGGAACGTACAAGATGCACGAGGCAGAAATATATTGATGTTTTAACGGGCGCTTTCGGCCATGAAAAGAAACACTTGAGAACAATAGACTGCTGTGTCCAGAGTTCAGGGAACACTGAAAACTGACGCGGAAGAATAAACGGATGAGAGAAGAGAGAGGGGAGAATAGGGTGGGGCCACCCGCATCATCCCTCTCAGCAACCCAGAGCATTACTCCTTCGAGAAGCCTCTGACTCAGAGAACTCGACTACCTGCTGCGATGCGATCTTCTCGAAAAATACAGCAGTAGTCGAACAGGTGGTAATCCCGCCGCGTTTCTGCAACATTTCTTGCGAGAAAGTGCCGGCTCAGGTGTAACGCTCATATGTTACTTTCTAGTTCTGCTACCGCCACGAGTACAACAATGTACCAGTCAATGCTACTGAGCATTGCCTCGATAGGTGGTAGTATACAACCCCTATCCTCAACACTCCCCCACAATGGAAGTAGCATATCGAATTTTCATTCAATAGCATGTGTGGAGGACAGGGTATGTAAATACCGTCAATCTCTGATCACAAATGCCAACAATGAACACGCGTTGACATACGCCCGGTCTATGCGACTCGCCGTCAATAATGGCTCTTCATAATGGTTGACGTTTGTCAATATCAAACCTGGAAGCAACCGGGAGCCCAGGGTCCTCTACGAGAACGACCCAAGCTCCCTCATCTCAACCTATAAAACCCCCCCTCGCTTACCGTGAGAAAGGATAGTGAAGGCACCCTTGCCACATGCACAAGAGAACAAGCGAATCTCGGCCTCGGAGACCAAGACAAGGCCGATATCACCGGAGGAAGCGACCTTCATATTGGCGTCGTCGAATCTCTGAACTCCATTTATAACACGATGAATAAACAAAACAAAATTTAGAAGACGAAACAAATGTAACAGCGAGAATGAGGGGAATTAGCACCCCCTTCGAGCTGCCCGTCACCCCGTCTTTCCAGCACCCGCACCACCGGTCGAAGCTCTCCAACGGATTTGTCGAACTCTACACGCTCACGCCCGGAAAAGCACTGAGCATACATCGTGGACACTAATGTTGGTCATATAGCAACATCTACCGACCGACGTAGCCACGTATGCCAACTGGCCCACGTAGTCACGTACGTGACTACGTGGGCCAGTGGGTAGTGCTATATAAGCAACATAACCACCGGCCACGTGACTACGTGAGCCAGTGGGTAGTTCTACAAAACCAACAGAAAAAGTGTTTACGAGTCCGCCAATTGACTCTCACCGTCTCACCGTACCCACGACATATATTTTGTTGGGTATATAGAACTTCACTGGCCCACGTGGGCCAGTGGGTAGTGCTACATAACCAACAGGGTAGTAGTGCTACATACCCAACAACTACACTTGGCAATGAGTCGCAACCAAGGACCTTTGGCAAAAATACATTTCCAGGTGATACCCATTCTGCGTGGAAAATTTAAAGGCGGAATCACCCCCAGCGGTTGAATTTAGTGAGAGTTGTCTAAATATCCGTAGCAGTAAAATGCCCGTAGTATTATTAGCAGTGCACTACTCGCTTTGTATGTAACAACATGTGCAATAATTCTGGCTATGCCAAGTAGTCCACCTTTGACTCACGCTACTATGAGTAGCCCAATTGCGACCCAAGACACAGGTTAATACGATATTTTTCAACCGTGACTTCCCCTATTTCGAATGGCCCAACCACTGCCGTGACTAACATGTCTATACTACGAGTACTTTGAACTTGTCATACAAACGACTGAGCAAGACATCTGTTTGATAAAATATCCCGAGTTCCCATCCCAATCTGTGTCCTATTAACTTCCGCACAAACGGAAAGCGTGCCAACAAAGGAAGCAGCACTGCCAATCGCGGGTACATTTGTACCGTGAAGACGAACCACCGACTGGTGTTGTCGATCATCGAGCAGTCAAAAAAATACATTCTTGCTTTCGTGCACGAAATCGTAACGAGTTGACTATAGCCAGGAGCTGATGTGTTGAAAATCGCCACGTACGTGCAAAATGCTCGGTCAAAACGTTTTCGCTTTTCAACCAGTGAGTAAACCAGCAACCAGTTGAGGCAGTAACCATTAACTGGGCACTGATTTGCCATGTATAGTGTGACGTTCAACGAGAAGTCCGCTAGCATCAAACTTTGAACGATTCTTAATTTCGTCAGATCCTTCCCGTTAAGTGTTTTTCGTTTTTTCAAACATTGACGCTGAATTACCGTTCTTGAAAGATAGTAGCAGAGTATATCCGTTTGCACCTGACGCCGGGATATTTTACCATATATATGGCAAGGAAAACTCAGCGTGATATGCCTCGTTGGGCCCAGAAACAGGAAACGTTGCTCGACGATAGCATCATTGGAGCTTCGGAGCTGTACTTGATTGGAATACCGAACAACTACAAGTATTACCCTTTGAAACGTATATTAAGAAAACTATAGTCTAAGCAACGCATCGCTGTTTTCCAATCTCTTGGGAAGACACGGAGCAAACAAATTCTCTGTGGTACGACGGACTGGAAACTTAATAGCGGTGTCTCTGAGGCACAAACGCATGTGCATGCATGCTGTATTCCGCCACAGTAGGAAATGTTCCAGCCGAAAAAATTGTTGCGCTACAGTATCTTCGAACCACTCATCGTGACAAGCGATGACGCGCAATCAGCAGACAAGAGGACGTGACCGACGTTTTCCAAAGGATTATGCTAGGGCGAACGGCTTTTCAATCGTCTGCCTTCAACAGAATCGCCACGGTCCAGATCGAAAATCCGTCTGGTAGACACGTCCACCTAAAACGAAGAAACTTAAGGCAGCCTGAAACGACTCTTCTCGAAAAACCACCACCTTCTACCTGACCAGCGTTCACAACATGAAATGTGTACAAGGTATCGGTGGGCATTCAAACTGCTGTCTCCACAAGAGTTACAAACTCTAATATTTCGCCTTGCAACCAGAAAAGCAATATATTCATATATTACTATAAAAGATAAAATACACTCCAGCTTTGAGATCGAATATTTTGTCGAAACTCATCATTGCAAGCTGTGTGTGATAGTCCGATCGCGCGGTTCACGGGTTGGTTGTGTGTCCTCGTTAGACTAAGGATATAGGTCGGCGACTCCCCTTGGAACTACAGTCGGTGTAGCTGTCAGGGTCAACATGGTGATGTTAGTCAGTCCGTGCGCAGAAACTATAAAAGTCGTTTTTGAGGGAGACTAAAAAAACCCGATTTGTGTGTCCTGTACCTCGTATAACCGGTGAGGGGAGGGCGGAGTTTTTCAGGGCGTGGGGGCATGGGTTTGAACAAGAGGGAGCGGGGGGGGGGGAAGGGAACGAGCGGAGCGGCTCAATCTGTGCGTGGAAACAGTAAATCCTCTAAGGGGATAAATCTGACAGTTTCGGAAGGAATGCTCCAGTTTATCATGTATATCCTGGAAGTCTTACAACCAGTGAGGAGAGGGCGGAGAGTGTTCGAGGGGGTGGGTTCGGGGGGGCGGGGGCGGGGCAAAAAAAACGGTTTTAAAGCTGTAGGTCGCATAGATGTAGGGGTTTGCTATACGCGTGGTGCTAGGTCTAACTAGGTGATGGTGCGGGTGGTGGGGAAGTATATACCTGGTATGTTGATCGGTCAACGTAGCGCACCAACCCACGAGTACAACATGCAGTCAACGAATAAATGTGTCAATTAGCCGGAAAAGGGCGGAGGAATTATCGAACAACTTTTGAGCTATAGTATACTGTATGTAGTGTGCTCACCAATAACGATAATAGTGAACACAAAAGAAAACCCGACGGAACCTAGCTAGGAGTTGCGTAGATTGCAGATCCACTCTCAGCAACAAACCGTGCACGTTGGACATGGCCCATGCTCGACTTTTCCGTCCGTATCGATACTACAGCAAGCAGCAACAGGCGCGAAACTATTCACCGGGTGTGACATGCCAAACGCCTACCACCAAGTACTGGTAGCTAGCACGATAATCTGAACAAAAAGTAAAACCGCCTTCGTGACGCAGAACGGGAATGGGTTTTCAAGAGACTCCCTGTTGTTGGTACTATCAATGCACCCGTCTTCTTCGCACCAATGATGCCGTCAGCGTTTGCATATTCTGGTCCAACAATTGGTCTCCTCGTCTATATGGACGGTTTCATACTAATACTACGTTGTTCATCCACTAGGAAAAACTATCCGGCACTGTTGGAAAACGTATTTATTTTTTTTCTTGCAGGCATACTGCAGCAGCAGAGGTATCACCCTAAAACCCTCAGACAACAGCGCTGCTAGCAGCAGTTTGGACCCGAAGAAGTAAATTACTTCGGGAACACCCTGCCTGCCAACGGGATCCGAGTAGGTGAAACCGAATGAAACCTATAATAGCAGTAGTAGACTTACCAACTCCAAAAAGATGCGATCATCAGTAGCTGGCATGGATAATGCCGTGGACAAAAAAAATCATACCATATCTCGCTGCAGAAGTGGCACCCCTTGATTGATCTCACTAAGCGCAAAAAAGAGGCAGCAAAATACACACTGCGAGACGTTGGAATCAAGATTGTGACAGTCTACCAAAAATGTTGTCGCTTGTACTTTCAACCGACGTTTTAACCATACGAGGCCAGCCACATTATTCGGCCACACGAAAAGAATGTTACGCAGAGTGTTGACAATGCAGCACGACTAATGGCGGCCCTACTTACGAGGCAAAAGACGTTTGATTGCGTGAATGATCAGGCAGCGTTAAGGTAACACTACAGACCGCGCAAGAGATTTAGAACATGGTGTGTCGCCGGGCGGCGACACTGCAATCATACATTTTCACAGGAAACATGAGAACCTGGGAAGCTACGCGTCGTAGCAGACAGCCTGTCGCGGTGGTATGTGGTTGAGCGCCAGCACAGTGGTAGCAGTGTTGAAGCTTTAGCACCCATCGGTTGAACGATCTCAGATGACCCCGCGCTACAAACAGCTGTACCTCCAAGACCATGCCATACCATACCAAGTTTCCGCAGAAAACATGATGATGTTCAGCCGGTCCGAAGCGACCGTGCACTGTTTCACTTAGAATCATCATGGCAGTAGTGCTACTAACGTGTTCAGATCGGTAGATCGCGATAAAAATACGTGACACGCAAACCGATCAATACGGCCCGTATATCAAAAATGTAAACGAGTGGATAACAACGAACCAATCTTAAGATAGGAAGCAAAACACCAACCAAGTCATAGTACTCTGTACAAGAATACAAGACGGGTTGGGGTTAAACTCGTTTTCGCTAGGTCACCTCGGAAACGAGGCACATTCCGCGATCAGCTCGTGCAACCCCAAGCACTAGCAAAACTTGTTTGCGCGAACGCCTCATGACAGGACCATCTTGCATGCCGACTGGAACGTACGAACTAAACCGCGTCAAATAATGGTGACCGACACTGAATCGAGCAAGGACACGCGCGGTAACAAAGGCACCGGTCGCTACTGCACGGTAACCGTTTAGCCCGCCGCAGGCTGGGTATTTTTGGGGTCTTGCCGAGCGACGGTATGGGGAAAAGTTCCCGTTTGCTTACCGCGGGACGTGAATGGGACGGGAAGGCGGGAACCCATTTGGTTGACGGGAAGAGACGGGACTCCATGATTTGTTGGCGGAACGGGACGGGAGTCCACTATTTCTTGGCGGGGGAGGGACGGGACGGGATCACGGAAGGGGTCAGAAAAAGGTCGGGAAACCGGTCGGGCACATAGTCGGGAACTAGGTCGGGAACATGGTTGATAATCGGTCGGGAACATAGTCGGGAAAACGGTCGGGAACACACAGTCGGGAAATCGGTCGGGAAGGTAGTCAGGATATGGCCGCGAGATGCAGTCCGGAATGGCTGGGAACACAATCGGAAACGGGGCCTGGAGACAACGGTGAAAAGAGTGATTTTTTTTTCCGATTGCAATTTGTCAATAACTCAAATAATATTTCACCACCTTTTGTTTCGTAAAGTAACAAATACCGAGGACCAACGCCCGAATGGGTAGGGTGGACCGTAACTGGACCAAGTCCGGCGGAAGGCCATCTCCCATGGCCAGGGGTTTTGTTAGTGGGTGAGCTTGCGCAAGTCCCACACTACCCGGAAAGATGACATTCCGGGTGGCTATCTCCACCGAACCTGACCCTCAGGGGACAGGCCGGGTCGACATACACACGCACCCGTATACAACGGCAGCTTGCGCTGCCGGGGTTGTAACGAGGACCAATGATAGGGACAGCTTACGCTATACCTACAATGGGACTCGAAGGGTGCGCCAGCTAGCGTTGGGCTGCGAAAGCAACTGAGTTAAATCGACACACGACGCGTATGAAAATACGCGGAAGTGTGGTGAGCTAAAGCTTTATTTTTCCCCATCCGCCGGAGGATAAAAAAAAAAAAAAAAAAAAAAAGTAACAAGTAATATTATACAATGTTCTGGAATTTTTTGTTCTTCGAAAAAAGTTTCAAAGCACTTATTTGCTGACGTTTATAAAACAAATGGAAGAATGTCAGAACAGTCTGGAGTTTGGCGGGATGAATAAGAAGGAAGGAAGGAAATATCGGAGGACCGGGTAGTAGGCGGGGGTGGTTCTAGTGGAAGGAATGGCGGCAAAAATAGAAGGACCTCAGCAGAAACAAGGTAGCACAGCAGCAGCACATCAGCAGCGAGTATCGGATACAACAACCGGTAGAGGTAGAAGGAACTAGCGCCCACGCAGCAGCGACAGCAGCAGCGGTAGCAGTAGGGAAAAGACCGTCGGCAGGAGCATAGGAGGGTAGAGAGGCGGCACGGGCAGACACAAATCGCAATCTAGAGAGGCAATCATGGCTGGGAGGGAGGTGTCCGAGAAAATGTCATCGTCACAGGAACGGGAAGTCGGCTACCAGGCGAAGATCAGAAAGCTGCGGAAGGAGCTGGAAGAGACGGAGCGCATGAGGTAAAAAGGGCTGGAGAGGAGGGAAAAAGCAAGGAGAGCAAAGGGGAGCGTCGAGCAGATGCGGGAGATACGAAAGCCGGGGGACCAGACAGCAGGCTCCCAGAAGGAGGGTAACGGTGAGAACCAATTTCCTGAAGAACTGGGCAAGGAGAGAGACGGGCATGGAAGTAAAAGGGCGGACGAGAGATGGAAAGCAACATTGGAGAGCGAGGTCGAAAAGAAGGTTGGTAGAAGGATACGCGCGAGAGAAACGAGTGAAGACATGACCGACGACATGGATGAACTCGCAAGTAACCCACAACAGCAGGAGCGGCACAAAGAACCGCGGGAACATGGCATGCACCACCAGCCGGATAAACGGAGAAACATAGGCCACTCCCGCGAACGCAGGGCGGGTTCATATGACATGGAGGCCTTAGAGGGGAGGGGAAGAACTCGCGAGAAAAGTATTACTCTATAAAAAACAGCTCAACGACGGAGCCAAAGCGAAGAGGTCGGGAGATGGGGAGCAGGAGGAAGGGGCCCGCAAATGGAACCTGCAGCTGAAGACGGCTACTGGAGGCAGATGAGACCGGAAAACGGGCAAGGGTGGGCAGAAAGGGTGGATGTCCGATCGCGGAGCCGAGGACGGCTATTGGGGGGATAGGAGGGGAGGGCCGGAACAGGGAGGGTGGATACAGGAAAACGCCAGCACCGGGGTGGGGCAGGAGAGGAAGGCTGGCGGTGTAGTGGGAAAACGGGTAGAGGGGCAAGGACGGGGAAACTAGCCGAAGACGGCTACTGGGAGACGACGAGAGGACGGGCGTACGGGGGGCAAGGCTGGGAGGACAAGGAGGCGGCACCAGGGTGGGAAGGACGATAAAGGTTTTGGGGGGGAAGGGCGGAAGTGTGGAGGAAGGGGATAGGTAGAAGGATCCTGATACAGAAGATGGACTTGAAGAGCGATTTTCGGCAGGTGAGAGTGAACTCAGCAGGGGCAGCAAACTTCGGGTACGAGCTGAGAGGGTACTTGTTTATCGACTTGCGGTTGCAGTTCGGATGCAGCGGAAGCCCAGGGTGGTGGAGAGTGATCACCAGCGCGATCCAGCAGGCACAGCGGCAGACGACAAAGGCATCGGTGACGATCCTAGTCGCCGGTAAAGAAGCCACAGCGCATGTTCAAGTCGCGGGGCACACAGGAGTAGCGGTATAGCTGCTGCCGCGGGGCTGCACAGTCGAGGAGGTGGAGCGGGGAGGGGAGGAGGCCCCAGCGTGGGTAGGTTTCTTCATGAATGATGCGGTTTCGGTGGAGGTGCGGTGGGAAGCACACGGAGGGGGGTTCCTAGTGCTGTCGCAGGAACTGGCGTCGAAACACTACCAGGTGATTGGAGAAAGGGCGGCGGGGGAGGAGCCCCTGCTGTCACATAAGAAGGTGACGGATTGGGCACCCAGCAGGAGGTTCTGGGCTTCGACCTAGACACGGAGAGAATATCAATATCCTTACCAGGCAGGAAGAATAATGAGCTACGGGAGATGCTCCAGGAATGGTCCGAAGAGAGGAGCAACGCAGCAGTACGGGAGGTCCTCATGATCGCAGGCAAACTGCACCACGTGGCGTACGTGACCAGACCAGGGCGGTATTTCGTTCGGCGGCTTCTGCAGCTGAGCAAGCTCCATCTGAATGGGCAGGAGTAAAAGGGGGGGAGGGGGGGGCTGAGGAAGGGGCAGGGAGAACGCAGAGACAGGAAGGGTACTATATCTGACGGGAGAGTTCATGGCGGATGTGGAGTGGTGGAGATGTTGTCTCACGGGGCGGGCTTAGCCGGGAGAGGGGTGGAGTTGGCACCACCGTTCTTCCGGTTCGTGAAACAACCTCACAGAAGGACCTGGTTTTCCGACGCATCATTCGAGGCGGTAGGAAGGCTATGCCAGGAGACGGTGGTGTATTGGAGTTACAACCTGACCAAGGAAGAGAGAGCGAGGACGGTTAGAAGCAGGAGAGGGGAGCACGTGAACAGGCTGTCCATCGATGTTGTGGAGCTGCTCGGGATGGTGATGACGGCATTCGTGATGATCGTGGTCAGGAGGGATAGGCCGTGGAGAGTGGGAGAACCAGTGCTGATGAGGAGGGATAGCTCGTCGGCGGTTCAGTGGGTGAAGAACTGCAAGGGGCGTAAAGGGGAAGTGAGATCGGGAGGGATGGTGAGAATTTTGGAGGGGTTGGAGTAGATAGGGAGGTGGTGCTTCAAGGCAAAGCTCGTGCGGGGGGTTGAGAACGGGGTAGCAGACGGGATACCGAGGTGGAAGGAAGACGAAATTCAATCGAGGCTGACCAAAGAATGCCCCCCCGTCCCGTCGCCGGCCCAGAAGCTTGGAGCAGGAAGAGCGGGGATGTGTTCGGAGATTTTGCAAGCGGCGACGAACTTGGGCGAGTTGCGAAGTCGACGCGAACTACTCACGCTCAAGGTTCGAGAATGTGGGTGAGTTGGAGGATAATGAGGGGAAAGGGAACTGGTTGGGGAAGGAGCTGGGCGAGTGGGAGTTGGTGGAGGAGCTCACGAAGTTTATTGCCTACTGCTGCTGGGAAAGTGATATTAAAGAAGCGACCGTGGCAAGGAAGTTGATGGCGGTTAACGTTTATCACGAGCAGTTGCGGGGGCTGTCTCTGCCGCTGCAGCATTTCAGGATTCAGGCAGTGAAGAAAGGAATCCGGAGGGCGGAGGCGGAGGCGGGGAACCAGGCACGGGTAAAGAGGCTGCTGACGTGGGAGATGATCAGAGTGATGGAGGAGAGTATCGGCGAGTGTGGGTAGGGGGGAGAATCGTTTGGATCGGGTTGACCTTGACGTATCAGCTGCTACTGAGGGCCTCGGAACTGTTCGCAGAGGAAGGAGGAAAGGCGCTCGGGGTTTAATGCTTGAGGAGGGGAGATGTGGCCTTCTTCGAGAAAGGGGTGCGGCTGGGACCCGGAAGGAGGAACGCGGCGGATACAGTGGAGATCCGTTTCAAGGGGAGAAAAGGAGACCAGGGGAGAAAAGGCGTGGTAGCCGTGAGCACAAAAGGAGCCGTGGGGGGTGGGGGAAGGCCGGAAGGCAATGTAGTGGACCTGATGGTGGAGCTGGTGGGCTACTATGGGAAGACCGTTCGAGGGGGGAGAACGCCCCGTTGATGGCATACAGGAGCGGGGGAAGGTGGAGGGTATGGACGAAGGAGCAAGCGACGTTTGGCTTAGGGAGCAGGCTGGAGAGAGTGGGGAGGAGATGGACGGAGCAAGGGTGGGGGGCATTGGGAGAGCTGGTTCCAGAGCAATTCGCGCTACGCTCGGGAAGGATAGAGGGAGCGACAAGGCTGGCGGAGATGGGAGCACAACCGTGGGTGATCCAGAGACAAGGAAGGTGGGCGTAGCAGCCATTCATGGGGTACGTGAAATCGAACATGGAAGACCCCCTTTGGGGTTTAAAGGATAATGGTAAGGATGTCAGGAGCGCCTGGCAGACAGCCGGGGCAAGGGACGACATGGGGGGGCGAAGGGTATAAAAGGGTAGGCGCGGGCGTAGAATGCGGCATCCGAATGGACGTCTGGTTGTTGGGATTATCTGTCGGAGTAGAGGGCAGGTCAGCCGCGTACAATAAACGGGAGAGGGAGCGGGGGAGAGGGGCGGTGGCAAGGGAAACGGGACGAGGGAGAGCCGTCAGTTCCCCCCCCCCCCCCTCTCCCCCGCGGATAACCCCATGATATTTATGCACACGCATATTTTCGTGCAGAGGAGACCAAATACAAAAAAACTTAGGGGGGGGTATGAACGAAACTCAAATTTAAACTGACAATCTCCTCTGTGTGTTGCCGTCACATATTCGTTTTCATTCTACCCCGCGACGTCATCAGTACACACGCCCAGCGTCCGTGGTTCTCATCCTAAAAAGATACAAATTATGTGGTCACAGACTGTGAAACTGACTTAACAAAACCCAAAACAGTCGCAATTCATCAACGTAAAGTAAGGGAAAGGCTAGGAGCGTACGGGGTACGAGAACACAACAAAACAAGCCACACTATGGAGAAAGAGGAAAAAAAAACAAGAAGGAAAAAAGGATAAAATAAAGTAAAAAACTGCATGCCCTATAAGACTACTGATGCAGCTGGTTGCTGCATCCAAAGTTGAATAATCCAAATTGGAACAATCATAATCGAGTTGCATCCATACATACTTCTATGATGGGAAAAGGATACAACCCATGGTAAATGGTAAATTCGATGAGAAGATCTACCACTAAATTGAGTTGCTGGATGAGATAAATTGTTGTGTGCGAACGTCGGGATGAGATGGGAAAAACTAGGCGGACGGCGGGAAGCGAAAAATCGGAGTGCAGATTACGGCGGGATGGGAACAAGATGCTGTAAGTCGGGACGGTAGACGGTGGAACAGAGGCCGAGGTCGGGAAGGGGTCGGGAAGTCGCGGTCGGGAACAGTATACACCCGGGATTCCTGTTCCCGTCCCGACCCGTTCCTGACCCGACCACATTTTCCCGACTAGACCATTACCGTGCGTACCCTTGGAATCGAGACGTACGTAACCGGTTCCAAAAATGAAAAATATAATGCAAAAATGGCCAACGCCGACAAACAAACGGCAAAAAACCGACAAAATCTACCCATGATGGGGCACATATGTCATACTACCCTCACAGCGGCAAATAGAAACGATAGCAGCCGGCGTTGTCTAGTTTGCATTGTAATAAGTTTGGAGCCGCCCGTGTCAAATGTAAAATAGGTCCTTACAATGATTGATCGCCCAACAAGGTTTGTTGCAATTATAACACCGACCCCTAATGAAACTGCCAGCGTAATAAGCAATCATTGATCGGACTATTGATATGTTCGGTTCACCGAAGGTCCTGCACTTAGATCAAAGTCCCGAAATCGAATAACTGATTCCCCATATGTGCAAAGCATACTCGGACGCAAGAAAATCTGCGCAACGCCGTACCGCCTGCAGGCAAACCCCGTTTCAAAACGTGTACTTTCAATTATGCACGCCATGCTCGTCATGCACAGCTCAATCGATCGCGACAACTGATCGCGACAACTGGGCATCACACTCTTACCGGTAGTATTACTGGCCGACAATTCGTCATTTAGTACTATGGCGGTAGAGGAGCCTTTCTTCCTAGTGTCCGGTAGACCACCAGCACGAGCACCAATAGACGCTAACCTTGGTATTCCTTACGAAGGAAGCACAGCAGTTACCAAGGAACTAGCACAAAACACACGGGCCAATTTATAAATTGCCTTCGAGCTAGCACGCCAAACGTTTACGTAATGTGCAGCGAAAGAAGCGCTAGGAAATGGAAATTTTCTACTTTACCCCGTGTAATGTTCTGACTAAGAAGTTCTAGTGCATAGACGATATCAGGATTCGGATGGACCAAACCCCAAACTGCTGTTGCCGTGGAAAAGGCCATACGCATTTTTTCGCAGCTGTCACAAGTGGTGTAAAGCTTCCGTGAAGTTTTCCGTGGGTCACCGCGGCTTGCCGTGGTATGCCGTGGGTGCTGCCGTGGATATTGCCGTGGACATTTCCGTGGACCTAGTCGTGGAGATTGCCGTGGAAATTGCCATGGCTAGTGCCATGGGCCTCCGCGGTGTTCCGCTACTTGCCGCGGTATTCCATGGAAGCCCGTGGAATGTCCGTGGAAGCCCGTGGAAGGTCCGCGGTAGCCCGTAGAGTGTCCGCGGTTGTCTGTGGAACGCCGTGGACATGGCCGTGGAATGCCGTGGAGGTCCATGGACACTGGCGCGGTGCTCCGCCAAAAAGACAATTACTGTACATTCCCCGTGGAAGAACAGACGCTGGAGGAAGCGTATGGGCCTAAGCAACGTTGAAACGAAAGATAAACAAATGACCCAAAAAAAAAGGACCGAAGAAGTCTAAACCAGCACAAGTATTTCTGGAGTCACGTTTGTTCTCCAATCATATGCCTGATACACTTGAAATATTTTGTAATGCAAGAGTCCGTAAGCTTGCATGCAATATCACTCAAGTGCATGCGAAGCTCATGGCAGCATGTTTTTGATTCACTGGACATGTATAGTGACCAAGAGAGTACTTCCTGACACAGCGACCTACGCTCCTTCCGAGCACAGCGACCAAGAGCTTTTCTAAACGCAGTGATCTATAGAATCTCAGCTCAATTGAAAAGCACACGGTCATCTACTACTACTACTGTTGTAGCAGTATACTGTAGTGGAGTCTTTCACAGCGACCTAGACTAGTTCCAAGCACAGCCACCTGTTAATAGCATAATTCAAAGGAAAGCGATCTACTTTGTACAGCAGTGTCTTCCCCATCCAAAAAAGACCTATAAATAGAGTATTTCACAGATCAACAGCCAAGGGTGGTCGCACCGGTGTCCAACCAGACCTATAAATAGAGTATTTCACAGATCAACAGCCAAGGTTGATCGCACCGGTGTCCAACCCGTACCAGCCGCCAAATCTGAGCACAGACAACACAACGCCACTAATTTATGGCACAAATAATCGCCATATTAAATGAACCCATCCATCGCCTGCCGACCAATGCTCAAGAACGCTTTATCTCACGGAGGGCGCATCCTCCCATTTTCCAGGCGGTCAACGTGCATGCGAACCTACATGATGAACGTACGTGCACTTGCATGCAATTTTTCCCACTTACATGCATTTGGATGCGAGAGGTCAGGAAAGTTGCGTACTCAACCTGAACAGACCAAGGCACAAGTGCATTGAGACCAACGGTACGATGGGGGGGTTGTGTTGTTTTGAGCATTTTCTTTTTCAGTGGCTCGGTGTCACTCGCGCGAGTGATCTCCTTGTTCCTTGCGGTCACAGGCTTTCGTGCTGTTATAATTTTACGACATGAACCATCAACGGGGTGGTTAGCTACGCTGCACCTTAAAAATCGCCGAACGTGCTTTTGTCAGCGAGGTACAAAGGCACTCGCGCGAGTGCCCAAAACACGGTACGCGCAGTGAAAATTGGTGGTACCCCGTACCACGGCCTTGATGATGACAATTCACGCAACTTGCATGCACTTTCGTGCAGATGCCGGCAATCGCATGACAGCATACATACTGCAATTGCACGTACCCTTGCATGATGCGAAGGTGTCATTAATAGTATCGTTGTGCACTGCGCGTTTGAATATCGTCCGCCCGTTTCTCTCCTAGGATGCTGGGTAAACCGCACCACGTAACGTGAAGTTAACATCTGGACGTCGGAGCACCCCTTTGTCCTAGCAATGTCGCGCACGTTTTCATCGATGAACGCCCCAACAGGTTTTCAGAGGACAGCCGGAGTTTTGCACCGCTTGGGCAACCTCGAGTAGCCGCGACTTGAGGTGCTCTATACTTAACGAGAGTAGAAAGCCCCACTTTAAGTCGAGAAGGCGCACCATCCAGTTGAAGGCTTCGCAGATGCGCGACTCCCCTATTGCAAGTGCATGTCGCGGAAAATTCAGCCGGTAAAGCAGCACGCAGAGAGTCTCCCGCCCGCTCACACAAAGAAACAGTTACTGCATCATATGAACGCAGGGGTCAACAGGGGCTCCAACATCAGCATGGTCTGCACCACAAACAAGAATACACGCAAACATGCCACACGTACGCCGTTTGTACAACTCCAACCAGGACCTACTCTGTCCTGCTGCGTTGTATTTTTCGTGTACTACTGATACGGATCGTAAGAGGCTGAAGGCCACGGTCATGAGACCTAGAGTCTTCGACGAGGCAAACAGTATATTATTATATACAGATTCGAGCTGAAAGGTGTGATATAAGTTGCAAAAACTATCACCAGAAGACAGAGCATGATTAAAGACAGACGTAAGGCCTGATTATGATTCACCGAGCTCGCGAGAGTGCGCTCGTACGATCCCTTGAGGTGGAGCAGGCTTCTGCTACACAGGGGATGAGGTGTCCCAGCAAGGTAGAGAGGAAAGGGTAGATGGCAAGTGATCGCTCATCTCCAAGACCGAAGGTTGCGGTCTCGAGAAGGGTGAGTGCGCAGCGTGGGCCACTCGACCACAGAGAGGGGCCGGGGATGACGCGGACCCCGTTGTTACGACAACGCCTATCTGTCTTCAAGACTCAGGACAGGTTCCGAACCGTAACATCTCCCCGAGCATAATGCAAACGGAAAGAGCACTATGCTTTAACAGTGTTGACTAGAACCGAAGGTAAAAAACCGAAAATCATCTTGACAGAAATAATGGCCTCAGGGATAAACAAACAAAAAAAAACAGAAATTGCAGCGGCCACCAGAGGGATTTCCCTCATAAAATCGCTCACCCCCGCTTTCGCACTGCGCATTTCACTGCCTGACCACTATTCAAAGGCTATCGTCCCTCTACACTTGTTAGGCGATGAATAAGTGCAGTGTCTCCTAAGTTAAACGCCTAAGCATAAATCGCTAACTCGCGTCCTCCAAACAATCCAACAAATCGAAAACATGGCAATATTTATTTGCCCACCGCTTGGCACGAAATAAATGCAAACTTCCTTACAACCAAGGACATCATAATATGACGTGATGTTGCCTCAAAATCCAGCCACTTTGCATCAAACTGGCATGACCACCCTTTCCTTAGTGAAACAAAACAAATCAAACGAAGAGTAAAAACAAAACAACAGACGACACGGATATCATAATAAATGAAAAACAGGCAAATAAAAAAAAAACAGACCACGCGGCACACAAAAATATAATACAACGAAACCAAAATCAAAACAAACACCCAGCAAACACGGCTATTGAACGGTAAAATACGCAAAGACGAAACAAAGCCAATAGCCAACGCGGCAATCGAGGTAAAGGCAAAACAAAATAAACAAAACAGCTAACAACGCGGCAATCGAGAGCAAAACCAAACAAAACGAAACAAAACAGTCTACACAGCTATCGAACAGGAAAAAAATACAAAACAAACTAAATCAGCCAACACGGCCTAATAATAAAGGAAATAGGCAAAGACAAAACGACAGAAACAGAGTAGCCAACGCGGCACTCGACAGCAAAAGAAAACTTAACCAAACAAACAAAGCAGCCAACACGGCGATCGAACGGAAAGAAAAAAGCCATCACGGCTAAAAGGAAAAACGCACAAACCAAACAAACAAAACAGCCAACACGGCGATCGAGATTGGACACCATGAATGATATGAAATGCGCCGACGACGCCATTTGTTAACGAACTAGAGGGGGGCGTTAGGTCCGTTTGACCAATTGCAAATGGTTAATCAATAGCTTGCTCAATTGAGCCCTATAACACCCCCCGCCTCTCAAACGGCGAGATAGCTCGTCCGGACCCGTCAATATCCAAGCGACGTCATTTCCTGGGTATACCGGGGAGAGTATCTTTCAAGTTCGACATGGGGAAGGTCTGAAAAGTTGTACGATATGGTGGATGTGGGATTTAAACCCACGACCCAGAGTCGGTTCTACAGTAGCCCCCCCAACTTTTCTTGCAACGAAATCGTCGGTTTCAAAACCAGCTCCCGGTCGTATCTCCTAAAATACGGTTCCCGTCGACACCCTCCCCTACGTTATTGACTAATAGGCCTTTGCACAAAAGAAACAATATGGATGCTTTGTTTTCAATTGTATCCTTCCTTGTGTCGAGCAGCCATGATGAAGCGATTGTTAAACAAAATCGCTGCTTTTGGGGGGGGCTATCGTAGTAAGAATTAGTCCCCAAAAACAACGTGGTCTGTCGACGACGCCGCTTGATAAGGAATAAGTGGGGTATTGTAAATAGTCCGACCACTTGCAAAGGTTATCCAGTAGCTTGCCCCAACCTAAGCCTTACAACATTTAGCATGTTTTTTATTCTGAAACGAGATGTCTGAATTGCGTGCATCCTCAACCCAAAATCTTCCAAGTGATTTTTGTTTTTGCAGAATGTTTCGTTTTATACCTAAGGCATGGGGCACTTTATCCGGTAGCAGCTTCTTCCTCCTCGACATTATTAGTTTTTGGGGGAGATCTTTGTGAGAAATTGGCCGTTGGCAATAGCACCATGGCCCCATACTTAAGCGATGTTGGGTGCATACATCGATTCTTGCGGAGTATGATGGCACTCGCGTACGTACGAGAACGTATATATAGTATCCTGTGGCATATGCCGGGTATTAATTGTAGTGGAACAGTGTAGTTATGGTCCCTTGCAGTGGATGTTCTGATACGTGCGTCTTTCGTGGAGAGCCATCCGGCGGCAATGTTTTGTACTGATGGTAGGGTCAGTTGTATACTACTTTGTGGTATAGCATCAGAAGAAAGGTAGGAACTTTCGTGTTGGTGTATGGCATACCTGGTATACACAACCCGTGATACGCGCGAGATCGGAGTATCACACAAAGCTTGCAAAGATGAGTATCGACAAAATTTTCGATCTCACAGCAGCTGGAGTGTATTTGACTTTTTAGAGTATACAATCGAACCTATAACACGTTGCACACCAAACCCAAAAATTGTGTTGTATACTGTACCACAGCTATTAATAACATCAAATCTGCTAGAATGATAAACAATACCAGGCAGGTGATATAAAGTGATGCATTCCTTCTACAACCGTCAGATTTTGCCCCCTTGAAGAATTTGTAGTTTCCGCGCACATGTTGAGTTGTCCCGCCCGTTCCCGCGACCCCCCCCCCCGATCCCTCTTGTTCAAGCGTGTTTAAACGCCCCACCTGAATCGAAACCTGCCAAAGTAATAAACACTACCAGGCAGCTGGTATCACCTCATTGTCTCTCTAGCCACCCATACCGTGTAGCTCCAATTCATTTCGCCCCCCCCCCCCCGCTCCCTCCCTCTCTTTTTTTCCCCCGCTCCCTCTTGTTCAAACGTCCCACCTGAAATTGAAATATGTCAGAGTAATAGTTACTACCACGCAGTTGATATCATCTCATTATATTTCTAGCCAGCTATGTTGTTGCCCAAACCAACCCCCCCCCCCCCCCCCCCAACGCCCTCTCCTTCCCCACTCCCCACCAGAGTAATAAACACTATCAGGTAGCTGATATCACCTTGCATGATCTTTCTGGCCATCCACGCCGTAGCTCCGATTCACCCCCACACACACGCACCCTTTTTTCCCGCTCCCTCTTGTTCAAACGACCCACCCAAAAACGAAATCTGCCAAAGTAATAAACACTACCACGCAATTGATATCACCTCATTAACTTTCTAGCCATCCATGATGTAGCTCCAATTCGCCCGCCCCCCCCCCCCCCCCCCCCCTCCAATGCCCCCTCCTTTCCCACCACCCGCACCATCGCCTAGACCTAACACCACACGCGTATAGCAAACCCCTACACCTATGCTACATAAAGCTGTTGGGAATCCCCTGCCCCCCCTCACCCTACCCCTTCGAACACTCCGCCTTCTCCTCACTGGTTGTACGACTTACAGGACATACATGATAAACTGATGCATTCCTTTCACAACCGTCAGATTGTCAGATTTGTTGCCTTAAAGGATTCGTAGCGCGCGCAGATTGAGTTTCCCCGCCCGTTCCTCCCTCCCCGCCCCTCCACTCCCTCTTGTTCAAACCCAGACCCCCACGCCCATCAAAATTCCGCCCTCCCCTCAACGGGTACACGACTTACTGGCTACACTTGATAAACGGATGCATTTCCTTCCACAGCTGTCAGATTTTGTCCCCCTTAAAAAGGGGCTTCCTAGTTTCCGCGCACAGATTGACTAACATCATCCTGTTGACCCTGGTACAAGCTACAATGTAGTTCCACGGGGAGTCGCCGAACTATATCCTTAATGAGGAAACACACCCAGCAATGCACAAAGCTTGCAAAGATGAGTTTCGACGAAATCTTCGATCTCACAGCTGGAGCGTATTTATCTTGATAATATTATAACGGAATATCCGCATACAATAATATGAATGCCGTGTGTGGTAAGATAGGGTAAATGACGTTAGTATGACATACGAGTATCTGTGGGAGTTTCGGGAATTGAGACGTGGAGAGCTTTGGACTCAGGACGGGTGACCCCCTCTCGGTCACTTGACTTGACTTGACTTGACTTGACTTGACTTGACTTGACTTGACTTTACTTGACTTGACCGTCTTCCCTCTTCGTTTCGACTTCCCCCTTCCAACCGTCCTCTCCGGAGGAGTCAATAATAACACACACACACATTTCTACGCCTTCTGGCCGCGCCCATGAAGGCGCTGGGTATGTCCCGTCTACGCTTGTGTTTTACGCACGGAATTTTCTCTTAAGCTATAGCCTAGCATTTTGACATTGAAATCAAGTTGACGAAAGCTTCGTGCTGGGGTTGGCAAGTTGTAGGTACAGGATGAATAGACCAAACGTTTCGGAATTTACGCCAGAGCAACAGCAGGCCATAAAGCAGGCTATGGAGGCCCGACTGACCGAGAAGCGAGCAGCTAATAAGCGCGCCGAGAAAGAGGCCAACGAAACCCGAGAACAAGAGCAGGTCGAGAAGGAAAGAGCGCGAGCCCAGGAGCAGAATCCACGAGGCCGTGACGACTTAGTCACCGACCACCATGTATGTGGAGAGGTTCGCGAGAGCACTTGGGCAGCAGCAACAGCAACAGCAGCAGCACTCGGGGGCGACAGCTATACAGGCATGCACGATATGTGTGACCCAGAGTATGTTTAGGCCTCCCGCGGCGTTTTGAATGGTATTGTGAAACGTGGCGAGCCGTTAGAACAGAAGGTGTTGGTTTTTCGTGGTCAGATGTGCGTGCATAATTCAGGCAGGAGGTTGTTTGGAAGCAGTTGATGGTGAAGTGCCACTAAAGGTAGGTCTTGCAGGTGCTGACATGGGAGCGTTGCAGGAATAATTTGGAGTGGAGATGGTACAGAAGGCCAAGAAGGCATGGAAAATATTGGTCCACCAGATTGCGAAATGGTCCATATTGCAGCAGATCCTGGGGTCAGGGAGGCCGAGTAAGGGACGAAATATCTTCGAGAAATACTATGGCCCCAAGCCCGCAGCAGAAAAAGCTAGACTAGCGCCGGAATGGTACAGTTTGCGCATGCAGGAGAGTGAACCCCCAAGCGAATGTTTTGCACGGGGTAATTTTTTGGGGAGCAGGCTTAGCTCACACGGAGTGGTGCTTTCAGACGTAACGCTAATCATCGTTTTTCTCGAAACCTTTCCCCCGTTTTCGGAGTTCAAAAGAGCATTTTGCTCCCAAATTCAGATCCGAGTGCCAAAGCCTTTGACGGTGTGGTGTTCAGCGCATACGGGGAGATGGAGATGGTGAGGCAGAAGAAGAGGAACGGGTCGGGCTATGCTCTCGTTGCTCCCGACTGGTCAGGTCGGGGCAGTGGGGGTGTTCAACATGACGGAAAGGGGAGACAAGACGGACGGGGCAGGAGGAGAAGTGACAACGCGGACACAGCATCATCATCAGCAGCAGCGTCAGCAGCATCATTATCAGGAGCAGCAGCAACATTATCATCAACGGCATCCTTGGCAGCAGCCGCAGCACGGTCGCGGTAGTGGTGGTTGGGCCGGAAAATCACAGCAATGGGGCGCGAGAGGCAGAGGACCCGGCGGCAGAGGAGGCAGAGAAAGGTATGGTGGTGGTACGTAGGGGGTAGGGGGATAGGTTTGCCATTGTACCCCCCCCCACACTCAGGTTGCTATGATTACTCCCGCTACCCACCCAATCTTCTCCATCCGATTGGAAATCAGCCGGCGGTACACCCTCGACCCCCGCAATCGCCCACCCTCGACGGGTGGGTGCCGTTCAGTCCGGACCCTCCGAGCCTGCGCATGTGCAGTGTTCCAGGTGAGATGAACGCGATCGATGAATACGGGATAGAGCTGAAAAGGCGAGCTAGGGAAATCGTAGCAGCCGCACAAGACCACCGAAGATACCACCGACATGCACGAAGAACGAGTAGAGGCAGCAGACAGAGAAGGATCGCCAGCCGAGAAGAGCAGCGCCCTACCATCTAGCGGGGCATCCTTGTTGGCGCATGGGTCGAGCGCAAAATCCGGGGTAATGCCGAAGCAGCAGCCTATAACCGACGCAGATAACCGACCGTGAGGATCAGCAGTTTGTACTGATGGACGGTAGCCGCAAGGTGGAGGAGCAAGATCAGGAGGTGGACCGGCAAGAGGTCGTGGAGGAGGCGCGGGCGGAGGACTCGCTTTCATCGCCTACTCCCCTATGGAATGATGAACCAGATTGGTGTTTGCACTAAGTCTCGTCGCTGACACCGCCGCCGACCCGTAAAGAGGATGGGGATATGGCAGAGAAGGCACCGCCGCCGCCGCCGCCGCCGCTACCGGCAATGCTTTTACCCGTTGACGACGCGAGCTTGCGCGGGCGTAAGGTAGAGGAGATTGTGACGGCGAGATTGGGTTTTTCTTTCAGCTGCGAGAGGGTTGCGGATAAAACACTGAATGGAGAGGGTGAGCGGGGGGCCAAAAGGAGGAGAGTGAGGAGAAAAGGAGCTGGTTGGAGAGCACCCGTGGTTTGTCTGAGGACTGAAGACCAGCGTCGCCGCATGCACTGTCGCCTTCGATCACGACTTCGCGAGAAAAAGGTCATCGGCCTGGAGGGGCCAGGGGAGATTTATTGGAATTCCAGGCCTACGTAGAATATGATGTGTTACTGTTCACTTTCTCTCGCTGATAACGTTGTATTCGGTAAAAAAAAATGTATGTACCTCGTGTCATCAGCTTTTGGAGTTGGATTATTGCGACCCCTACCCACCCCCCCCGTTTCCTTCCCCTGTGCTGTGAGGCTGATTTTGTATTTCTTGTGTGTGGTCTGGTATGATACAATTGGCCGTGTATCCTATGTTAGCGACCTTTTACAGCAGTAGTATGCATGGTTTGCTGTGAATGTTGACTCTGAGGCCTTTGCAAAACAAGGTTGATGGACCCTGGATTGAGATTCGAGTTTTGAGTTAGTTGTTGATTGTGCCCAGTTGTGTTCCTTGGTTAGGGTTAGTTAGGCCGCGCGTGACAATGATCACCCCCGTCCCTTGCATTCCCCTGAAATTGAAATAGGACCTGTGCTTTTCTTGTGTAATGGAAGATTAACCTGGGTACAGCAGTTATATAGTTGAACCCGTCACTTCTCCATGGTCGGGGTTCCCTAGGAGTTGAATGGAGCTCGTGACGTACACGCCAAAATGCAAGTGGGCTGCGATTGACGTGAAACAAATTTGCAGGTGTTGCTGTCCAACTTACGGCTACCATTGATGTTCCGCTCGGTAAGGTCACTAAAACACAGACCTTCTCTAAATCCGTGGCGAGTATTGTGTGAGGAAATCGGATATCCGAGCGAGCACGTACAAGCCCTTCCCGGATAGAGCAGATGGGTCATACATACTGCTCCCCCCTTCCATAGTCATATCACAACCAGCCATGTTTAGATGGTGGCGATGACTTACGGGGATTGGAACACAGGAGGAGGCATTTTGTTATAGGCATCACCACTTTTGGTTACTTATTTATTTTTTGATGTTGTTCGGGAAGAACGGGATAGCCGCAACGTTTCCAAAAACAGGCAAGGACTGCTGAATGCAACATTTGGGGTTTCTGGTTTCTTTTTGTTGTTACGTTTGGGAAGAATCAGGCTCGTACATGGTTACGAGGTACGAGACCAGCCGTAAATATTCAGGCTTGGGTCGATGTTCACCTTCAATTACGCACGAGGGATCGGACGGTGATCGAGCGGTATTGCTTTTCTTGCGTTGTTGTGGATCAGTATTCTTGCATTACATTTGACAACAATATATCGTATGGCACGAAAAGACATTCAATGAAACAATGACGTTGGTAACAGCATGACATGTGCTGTAGAAGTTCGGTTAGAAATACGTGGTGGTAATAATATCGTAGCTGGAAGTTACCAGGTACCACGGGTATTTGGTATAATAATAGTATTTGTATCAGGTTTTGAAATTTGTGATTCCTTTAGAGTAAAAGCCCTACTACCAAGTATTGTAATTTGCTTTTGAAACTCGCGATATGATGAATGCGGCTGTGCGGTAACTAGCCGACTCCGCATCAATCAGTCAGTCAGCTGATGACCGCCAAGACGGGAAGGCGGAGAATGATATTTGCCGAGCAGGCTGTTGAAGTTCCAAGCTGTTTTTTTTTTTCGCCTAGTTTGTTCAAACGCCCCACTTACAATCGAAATCGGCCAGAGTAATAAACACCTCTACGCAGTTGATATCACGTCATTATCTTTTTGACCATCCATGACATAGTTTTCATTCTTTCTCCCCACCCCCCTCAACCCCCTCCCTCAACCCCCCCCCTCCAACGCCCTCTTTTCCCACCACCCGCAAGATCGCCTAGACCTAGCACCACGCGTATAACAAGCCCCTACATATATTTCATCTCCTAAAATATTCTACCCCCCCTTTCCCCCCCCCTTCTCGCTCTCCCTCGCTCAAACGCCCCACCTAATATCGAAATCCGCCAGATTAATAGACACTTCACGCACTGGATATCACCTCGAAATCATTCTAGAGCCATCCATGCCGCTGCTTCCCCCCCCCCCCCCCCCCCCCCGCCCCCCGCCCCGAACGCCCCCTCCTTCCCCACCACCCGCACCATCGCCTAGACCTAGCACCAAGCGTATAACAAATCCCTACATCTATGCCACCTAAAGCCCTTCCCTTGCCCTCCCCCCCACCCCCACCCCCCCTCCCCCCCCCGCCCCCACCCCTCACCTCCCCCACCCCATCCCACCCCCACCCTCTCGAACACTCCGCCCTCTACTCTCTGATCGTACGACTTACCCCAAGATATACATGATGAACAGATGCATTTTTTCCAAAACCGTCACATTTATCCCCTTAAAAGAATGTATAGTTTTCACGCACAGATTGAGCTGCCCCGCCTGCTCCACCCCCGCCCCAACCCGCCCCCCATGATAAACTGGTGCATTTTTTTTATCTTATTTTATGATATTTTTTTTATTATTTTAATTTTTTTCAAAACCGTCAGATGTATCCCTTTAAAGGATTTATGGCTTCCACGTACAAATTGACCGCCCGTCCGCCCCCCCCCCCCCCCGCCCCCCCCCCCTCCAACCCCGCCCCTTTTGATCAAAACCAGCCCCCCAGGTCCTTAAAAACTCCGCCATCCCCTCACCGGTTATTCGACTTACATTATTCACTTGATAAACGGATGCATTTCCTTCCACAGCTGTCAGGTTTTGTCCCCCTCAGAAACGGGTTTTATAGTTTCCGCGCACAGACTTACTAACATCACCCTGTTGACCCTGATAGCTACACTGTAGTCGCAAGGGGAGTCGCCGACCTATGTCCTTAATGAGGACACACAAATCGTAATACGCGCGATCGGAGTATCACGCACAGCTTGCTAAGATGAGTTTCCACAAACTATTCGATCTCACAGCTGGAGTGAATTTTCATTTTTTATAATAATAGCGGGGTTTGTAAACTCGATATATTTGGGTTTCGATTTTCGTGTTTTGATTGGTGTTGGTGTGTGGGAGGCGGTTGATTGGTACTGCAATGATAATGGGTGTTTGATGTTCCGCTTTGGAGGTGACACGTAGCCTTATTGGTGTCGAACAACTAACTGTGGTTCTTCCCCCCCCGCTCCCTCTTGTTCAAACCCTGCCCCCCACGCCCTTAAAAACTCCGCCCTCCCCTCACCTTTGATACGAGTTACAGGATACACTTGATAAACTGATGGATTTCCTTCTACAGCTGCCACATTTTATCCCCCTCAAAAACGGGTTTCTTTATAGTTTCCGCACACAGACTGACTAACACCCTGTTAACCCTGACAAGCTACACTGTAGTTCCAAGGGGGGTCACCGACCTATATCTTTAATGAGGGCACACAACCCGCAGTACGCGCGATCAGAGTATCACACACAGCTTGCAAAGATAGAGGTGAGTTTCGACAAAATCTTCGATGCCACAGCCGAAGTGTACCTATATTTTTATAATATAAAATATATGCTTCTATACAACATTTAAAAATATGTGAGTCTCAGACGAAATCAACACCAAAAAAGCCTTTAAAAAAAAACCTTCAGCGAAAAAAAGACGCGCATACTACAAGCACCCCGTACGGTGAAAAAACGTGCGACACAGGCGTGGTGCGCATGCCGCACCATATATATGCCTTGAATTCGGCACGTACGTGGTGAAAGGAACGGAGTTAGTTACGACAAAAAAAAGTCAGTGCGCCATCGCAACATTTCACCACACCAATTTTACGCCCTGGCATGCGTGTATGCGAAAGTACTGACATCGTGAGGTTCATCGTGATCGTGGTACTTAGGCTTCTTGCAGCATGCAGATACGGCGGGTACGCCCCGGTCTGAATTAATGATTGATTATGCTTTCAATGGAATTATTGTGCTGTGTGGGCGAAGATCGCGGTGTATCAATCTCGGTAAATTACAGGTATGTGCTGCAAATAATCTCCTCCGTTTTGTGAAAAGGACGTTGACAGCAAGCAAGCAGTATACACCGCAACTGATCAAAATTATACCTTGTACTACTGTAGAACAAATAAATCAAGCAACAAACTCTCAACTACCAAACAACCAAGTCAAAATACCATACAAGGTATATTATACATACATACGCCTAGCCAATAGAAAATAGATGCTGCCACACGTACATGTACTTCTTGCACGTTCTGTTCGCAAATGGCACGCACAACAATATAATACTCAATAACCAACAGAGTAGCACCAGAATAAAGCCCCCCTGCTTCGGCCACAATTGCTGCCACACCAGGCCACACACATATTATAAAAATTAAAATACACCACACACATATATATACGTACTTACCTTGGGCATTGCACATGCACGACATCACGTGTGCTTCACGCAAAGGATACGCACAGCGACAATATTATAAAAATTAAAATACACTCCAGCTGTGAGATCGAATATTTAGTCGAAACTCATCTTTGCAAGCTGTGTGTGTGATACTCCGATCGCGCGTATTATATATACATGATAAACTGATGTATTATTTCCAAAAATGTCACATTTATCCCCTCAAAATAATGTATAGTTTCCAGGCACATATTGAGCTGCCTCCCCCCCCCCCCCCCCCTCCCTCCCGCCCCCAATAATATACTGGTGCCAAAACCGTCAGATTTATCCCCTCGAAAGGATTTATAGCTTACATGCACAAATTGCCCCTTTCCCCCCCCCCCCCCGCCCCCCTCCAAACCCGCTCGCTTTTGATCAAAACCAGGCCCCCCTTTCCCTTCACAGCTGTCAGATTGTGTCCCCCTCAGAAACGGGTTTTATAGTTTCCGCGCACAGACTGACTAAAATCATCCTGTTGACCCTGATAGCTACACTGTAGTTGTAAGGGGAGTCGCCGACCTATATCCTTAATGAGGACACACAACTCGTAATGCGCGCGATCGGAGTATCACACACAGCTTGCAAAGATGAGTTTCGACGAAATCTTCGATCTCACAGCTGGAGTGTATTTTAATTTTTATAATATACTTGATAGCCAAAACTAGTACACCAAAACAAAGCCCCCGTGCTTCGGCCTTCCTGTTTCCTTTTGGGCGCCCTTGGTGGTCATAGATGGGGGGGCGATGATGTCGGTATGGACACCGCCGTCGAAGATATAGACTACCTGGTATATTATAAAAATAAAAATACACTCCATCCAGCTGTGAGATCGAAGATTTTGTCGAAACTCATATATATATTTGCAAGCTGTGTGCGTGATACTCCGATCGCGCGTGTTGTTACGGGTTGTGTGTCCTCATTATTAAGGACATACCAGGTTGGCGACTCCCCTTGGAACTACAGTGTAGCTCTCAGGTGATGTCAATCAGTCTACTATATACAGTAGTAGTAAGTATAACAAAAAATGTCAGACCAGGCAGCAATCTCCTCCTAACGCTCTACTAGTACTACTGGTCTAATCTATTTGCGTGTGGAACCCAGCTTGGGCGCTGCCCCGACACCGATTGGGTGGTGTCATCTACATTGTTGAATTTGTTGCTGTGTTTTTCTTGATCTGATGTTTTAGCAATCAATGTCATCTCGTTTTATGTATTCTTTACGGGGGCGACGATGACGTTATTGGAACCACTGTGGTCAGGAACAGGGCAATCCTCTCCTCCTACTCCGCGAAGTTGCACAAAAACAGAGATAATGTGCCTGGAAACCAAAAGCGGGAGGAAGGTGTCCTTCACGATCAATGCAGCCGGCCAGGTTTACAAACAAACAATCCAGTTTGTATACTTGGGCGGGGCTATCACCTCAGACAGAAACCTTAGCACTGAAATAACGCGGCGTCTTCAGAGGGCCTGGGCGTGTTTCCAGCGGTACAAGATGGAAATCTATGATCGCCCGGGTGTGCGTTTACGGTTAAAGGTGCGGTTGCTGAAAGCTGAGGTGGTCGAGACACTGCTGTACGGTTGCATGACGTGGAGCCCGAAGAAGCCTGACTATGACAGGCTACGTCGGGTTCACCGCTCCATGCTCCTCCGATGCCTTGGATGGCAGAAACGGAAGCGCGACGATCACACCCTATCGTACGCCGACGCGCTTGCCCAGACAGATTCCGAGAGCGTTGAGGTGATAGTGCGCAAACGGAGGATTTTGTTTGCGGGATTCGTGGCACGCATGGGGGAGGAGCATCTGCCACAGAGGGTGATGTTTGGGGAGTTTGTTGGGGGTAAAGGCTGCTCAGGGGGGCAAGAGAAAGACTGGATGGATCATCTGAATGAAGGAGGATATGTCGGTTTTTGGAATGAAATTCGAAGGATGGATGGCGAAAGGCTGCTCAGAAGGCTGGCAGATGGTTTCGACGAGTAGAGGAGGGAGCCGAGTTGTTCATGCGGAGTTGGCATGAAACGGAGAGACGCAAAGCTGCAGAGCGACGCGCAAAGGCTGCGGCAGCGTCATCCACCGTTGGCATCTCTAAGCGGCCGGGGGGAGGGGGAAGGGGGGGGGGGCGGGGAGGGGACTGGGGGAGGGGGGGAGGGGGGAGGGGGAACGGGAGGAAGGGGGGAGGGGCGGAAGGGGGAGAGTCATGCCCAAGAGACTGAAGTCTGGGTTTGGCCATCATCGTATTGAAAGTTGTGGGCTTCCTAATGGCCGTCACAAGATAGCATAAGGCCGCCCTGACTTCTTCGCCATGTTGCGTTCTCTCCCAGGTGCCGTTGATGATGGACGTGATACCCTCTGTTAGCCCAATGCCATCCTTAGCCAGTTCCTAGGGTCTGCTAGTGTGACATTTTTCTTTCTTTTCTTTTTCTATTTCTTTTTTCTTTTTTTCTCTTCTTCTTTCCTTGCCTTCCTGTCTTCTTGTCTTTTCTTGCTTTTCTTGTCTTTTTCTTCTCTTTGCTTGCCTTTTTCGTCTCGTTTCGTTTTTTCTTCTCTTTTCTTTCCTTTCCTTTATCTTCTTTTCTTTTCGTTGTTTCTTTTTCTCCAATTGACTTATGCCTGTCGTGCGTATGCGTAGTGATAAATACTACGTGTAATATATACGTGGTAGTCTTCCTTGGGTGGCAATCGGAATATTTGGTTTTTCCAGGCGTGAGTAGTGAGACGTATGTACCGGCCTGGACCTGGCACATCGTAGACTGACTCCCGATTTCACTTTTATATGTTTATGGTGGAGGCATGAATTGCGTCAGCTGTGATATATGCGTGTACCACCTTGGGTTGTGTGTGTTTTTCCCTGGGGTATTCCTCAGCTCCAGAGTGACTGGAGCCTGTCCTGTGACCACGGACTTGATTATGCGAGTTAATGTGAGAACAACAATTAATATATTCAAATTCATTTCGAATATGGAGTTTGTGCAATTTGAGGAGGCAAGAATGTGGAAGGGGAGAGGGGTTGTATTATAGTGGAAGGCTTTCGGTGAAAGTGCCGTGGGAGCTCGACACTTCCATGCGAGCAGCGAAACGAACTGCAGAGCAACACGCAGACGCAAGGGGAGGTGCAGCGAGCATCGGTTTCGTATTTCGGGTTTGATCGTTTTTTCGCGGGCAAGATGAGCAACGCAGGCAAGCGACGGGCTCGCTTATTTGCGGCGAATGAGGACGACACAGGCCGCAACCGCGAAGAAGCAAGGACCAGCAACAGCGAGGGAAGGGGAGGCGAAGAGGAGAAAGACGGAGAGGGCACCGTCAGCACCGAGGGAGAGGATCCCGGAGCAGGCTCGGGCACGGGCTCCGGCAGCGGCGTAGCTCGAGTCGACGAGCCGCTAGGAAGCAGCGGCAGCAGGCAGACGCCAGCTGAGCAGCTGCTGGAAGCCGTTTTGCTGCTCACAAAAGTCTTGCAACAACAGCCAGCGCAGCAGCAACCAGCACAACAGCCGCAACAGCAGCAGCAGCAGGCACCTCTCGTTCCGCAACAGCAACAACACCTAGCAGCACCCCCGGGTGGGCCCGCAGTACAGCAGCAACTCCAGCAGCAGCAACACCTCCAACCAGCACCCCCGGCTGAGCCCGCAGCACAGCAGCAGCCCGCAGCACAGCAGCCTCAGCAGATCGAGCCGCAGTTACCACAACAGCCACCGCAGCTGGCAGGACAACACCCCCAGCAGGTAGTCGCCGGGCAGCAGCAGCACGTCATGCAACAACCGCCTTACGCACAAGCTCCACACCTTCTGGGCATGCAGTTCCCAGGATGGTGGCAGGGGGGAGGGCCTCCGTTGCAGCCACCGTGGGGTGGCGTGGGCGGCCAATTTGGGAGCATGGAGCACGCCAGCAGTGTAGAAGCCCGTACCATCTCGGCGGACTCCACCAAGCGAAAAATCAGGATGTGGCAGGAAGCAGGAGCAGCGGCGATGTTTGTGCTCCGAGGTGGTCTGTTTGTGCTGCCATTGTCGTCTAGCGATTTGTCTCATGTGCTCAGGTTCATCGTCGACCCTAACAAGCGACTCATCGACATGATTACTCCCCCGATAGCAAACATCGACATAGACGCGTTTTTACCTCCGGTCGAGCCGGGAACCGCGGCAGTGCCCCGAGCCGCAGAGGTGCACTTCCAAACGTTCGTCGAAGTTCTGGTGAAAGTGACCCAACAGGGAGCAGCGGAGTCCGCAGGGGGCGTGTCGCAGGGCAGGCGAGACTTGCTGATCGAGGAATGGCAGAAAATGTCCAAGACTCTCACCGCGTACATGAACACGCATTACAACACACTACTGCCAAGGCAGCAGCAAGTTCGCGAGCGAGTGATTTTCGCGGCCAACAGAGACATCAATGACTTTTTCGGACTGGTTTTAGACGCCGCGGTTCCGGTGAAGACTGCCTTTCCCAACTCCGCCCCGCCGGAAGGGGAGTGCGCCGGGATAAATGCCCCAGCCTTCACGATGCTCCGCGAACTGACATCGCGGGGAAGTTGCAGTTTGCTGGGTCGGATGGACACATCGCTGGAAGTGCCCAGGCTGGGCGGCTCGACGGCGGCAGCAAAACCGGTCAAGAGAAAGGCGAACACAGGAGGGATTCTCCCACCAGCCACGCGGCCGCGTACGGACGGGGGACCGCGGGCGGGTTGGCCTTTTGTTTCGGGCCTGCAGCAGATGCGGACGCCGGAAGGGACTTGCCATTTCGCGTGGCGGAGGCAACAGTGCAACAGAACCAACTGTCAATACTCGCATGGCCCGTTCGTTCAGGACGGTACGGGGGCCCCGGGATTGCCCTGCCCGCCACCGCCGCCGCCGCCGCCGAGGTACCAGCAGCAGCAGCACCAGCAGCAGCCACAGCAGCTGCAGCAGCAACAGCAGCTGCAGCAGCAACAGCAACAGCAACAGCAGCAGCAGCAGCAGCAACAGCAGCAGCCTCAGCAACAGCAGCAGCCTCAGGCGGCCGTCGCGAGGTTCAGCTTCTCGCACGGGCAGAACCAGGGGAGAGGTGGCGGAGCTCAGGGCAGGCAGGGACCCGGGGCGGGGAGAGGTGGTCGTAATTGACAGGGCGGGCCTCGCCTGATGGCGGGGCCGGACGGCAAGTGGCGCAATGCGGAGGGTGGAGTTTCGCCGTTCGTGGACACCAGTAAGTCGGTGGGACTGACTGGCGCGCCCCAACCGGGATCGGTGTCGCAAGCGGTGTTCGTGGGTGAGTCGTGTGACCGTAAATGTGCCGAGTGGGTTCTTGGCAGTAGGACAACTTTTACTGACCAGCATAGCGGTAAGAAACGTAGCAACGCTAGAAATGATGGTTGTCAGTTGCCGGACTCGGTTGGTAACGAGCCGGAACAGAGTGGCGGTAGGGTCACACAGCGTGGCCAGGAGAAAGGTGAGTTGCCGAACCCTGGTAGTTTCGAAAAAAAAAAATCAATCACACGGTGCATAATTACTGTGGGCATGGCCAGTCGCCTGTCCGTGATGGTCCCCAGTTGGGACTGTCTAAAAACAATAACGCAAGACAGATTTACTGTGGGCATGGCCAGTTGCCTGCCGTTGATCGTTCCGAGGCGGAACAGGATAGCAGTAAATCTAGACAGCGTTACCAAGGTCATGGCCAGTTGCCTGGCCTTGGTCGTGCCCAGTCGGCGCAAGGCTTGCGAGAGTACTCAAAAGCTCCGCAGGGGCGGCATGGTCACGAACAGTTGCCGGATCATGAGTCCCGGGCGGAAAATAAAGTCCAGAGTCATGGCCAGTTGCCTGACGTTGGTCGTGAGCATAGCGGTAAGAAACGTAGCAATGCTAGAAATGATGGTTGTCAGTTGCCGGACTCGGTTGGTAACGAGCCGGAACAGAGTGGCGGTAGGGTCACACAGCGTGGCCAGGAGAAAGGTGAGTTGCCGAACCCTGGTAGTTTCGAAAAAAATTCAATCACACGGTGCATAATTACTGTGGGCATGGCCAGTCGCCTGTCCGTGATGGTCCCCAGTTGGGACTGTCTAAAAACAATAACGCAAGACAGATTTACTGTGGGCATGGCCAGTTGCCTGCCTTTGATCGTTCCGAGTCGGAACAGGATAGCAGTAAATCTAGACAGCGTTACCAAGGTCATGGCCAGTTGCCTGGCCTTGGTCGTGCCCAGTCGGCGCAAGGCTTGCGAGAGTACTCAAAGGCACCGCAGGGGCGGCATGGTCACGAACAGTTGCCGGATCATGAGTCCCGGGCGGAAAATAAAGTCCAGAGTCATGGCCAGTTGCCTGACGTGGGTCGTGTCCAGTCGGCGCAAGGCTGGCGAGAGTCCTCAAAGGCAACCAACTTAAGCGAGTACGCGAAAGAAAAATATGTACCCGAGTCGGGGCGACAAGTAGCCCCTTTAGATGGAAAAGAATCGTACGACACTCAAGTTCAGACATGCAATGTAACCAACAATGGCAACATCAGAAAAGCAAAAATCGCTGAGCTGAACGGAAGATGGAATCAAACAAAGGTGTCGATGGCCGCCGAAAACCGCGACCTTGCTAGAACGAAACGAGTCATTCGAGAGATGGCAGAAATAGGCACAGAGCTGTTACATGTACGCGATGGTAGTGTGGGAGACGTGGCTGTTGGAATCGGAGGCACCTTGGTGTCACCTCCTTTCTCTCTCAGCCAAGTGGAACACTATTTTGGGCTTATTAAGGGCTTCCCAGCAATAACGGAGCTCGTAGACATTATCAAGAATGGCGTCCCGGTAAAAACATCGGTCACGGACCTCGACCCAACCAGAGCAATGCAGTATGGAAATCACAGCACCGTGGCAGAACACATGGACCTAGTTTGGAAAAAACTGTATGAAGATATTAGACGAAATCGAGTGCTCGTGTTTGAAAGAGAATCCGCTGCCTCTTTAAAAGGGCTGCGGGTGGCACCTCTGGGGGCGGTGGTCACACACAAGGTCAGAATCATTAACGACTACTCGTTTGAGGCCGGAGCGGCCAGGGGGGAGAAGGGGGGACTGAACAGAGACACACAAACTGAAGAGGTACCAAAATGTCTCTGTGGTGACGCCCTCCCCGCACTTCTAAAGGCTCTAACAGACCTTCGAATAAGGTTCCCCAACCGTCGTATACTGTTGGCAAAGGCAGACGTAACTGACGCTTTCAGGAATGTTAGAATTGCACCGCACCAGGCACAGAACTTTTGTTACGTGGTAGACGATGTGTTGGTATCGGATTTCAGACTCACCTTTGGATGGGCAGCCTCGCCAGGGTACTGGGGCCTCATGGCCGCAGCGGTCCAACACGCCCACTGTAACACTACGGTAAATAGCGCCGTTATCCTACCAGAAGGAAAGGCCATGATGTCGCACGTCAAAATCGTGAAGCCGTGGGAGAACGGAAGTCCAACCCGGATTCCGACCGGAGTAAGAGTTAACGCCCCGAAAAGGGGCGGGCCAAGCGAACCGTTTTTAACGTCCGTGTACGTTGATGATTTTATTATGGCCAGCGTGCAGCTCAACGCTTCAGATCAGACAGCCCTCATAGCGTCGGCCTCTCTCGCATCAGATAACGTAAGATTATTTGGACCAGGCGAAAAAGGTGAAACTCCAATTCTTGCCCCGAAGAAGAGCACGAATTGGAATTCAACTGTAGATGCTCTCGGTTTTACCATCAACACCCACACCATGCGAATCTCGGTCACTAAGGAAAGGATAGAAGCGATTAGACTACTCCTAGAACTTGAGTGGCCTAGTAGCAAAACGCATGCAGGCGCGCAGGCCGTTCTCAGCATGGCCGGGAAATTATGGAACCTCACGTATGTAGTCAGAGCGGGAAGATATTTTGTCTGGCAGCTTTTACGTTTGACCGATCTTCACAAAATAGCTAAGTCGAAAAAACGGACGCGGAGAGTAGTTAAACTGGGCTGGGAGTTTCACAATGATATTGCCTTCTGGAAGTGGGCAATCGACCACAACTTGGTTAACGCCGGGGAGTCGCTTGGAGCACCTTTTTACGCACACGTACAACGAACTGCCTTACGACGATACTACTCAGACGCAAGCTTTACTGCAGTCGGGGGGTTTTGCCCAGAGCTCCAGGTGTATTGGAGATACGATCTGAACCACCGGCTGTCCGAGCTTCTGCGAAAACAGGTGGTGACAAAGGGCGAGGACGCAATAATGATCAACTTGCTCGAACTGTGTGGCATGGTAATGACAGCGTACGTGACACAAGTCCTTTTGAACGATAGGCCGAAAACGCCAGGAGATCCAGTACTGTTGAGAGGAGACAACGTGGCAGCAGTGTCGTGGATTAACAGATGTGGAGGATCACGTAACAGACGTGCGGCCTTAGCCATGAGATTACTGGGTAGACTGGAAATCACGAGCGGTTGGACCCATGACGCAAAACATATTCCCGGTGTGCAGAATGTGGTGGCTGACGGCATTTCAAGATGGCCAAAAGAACAGATCGCGCGCAACCTGCAGCCCCTCGTACACGGGGAATGGAGAGAGCAAAGTATAGGTCAGAGCGGGTGCGGATTTTTCGAGACAATTCTACAGCCCAATTTTCCCACAGAGTACATGGATGACGATGTATGGGATGCGATGACACGAACAGCAGAATCATGAACACTTGCTCAAACCCCTCCGAGCAGGATCATACGCGGGAGAGGGAGGGAATGAGGACGAGGCGAAAAGACTGGTGGAGACCCTAGCGTTGGCCTCGGTGGGGGGAAGCACGCAAAATGTGTACTGGTCTCAATGGAAAACGTGGTGCCGTCTCAGGGTGATGGAAGGGAAGGGGGCGTGGCTGTTAGAAAGAGACGGAGTCGATGCGGCAGTTACAGAGCTGACGAAATTCATGGCGTTGCGCTGCTTTAGCTTCAAAAACCAGAGTCAGACGATTCGGGGTTACCTAGCAGCGATCAAGTATTTTCACAGAATGTTTGAGGGTTGGGAATTGCCCACTTCACACTGCATGGTGACAGCAGTAGGGAAAGGAATCGACAGAGCACACGGTAAGTCGGAGGTACGCCCCAAGGTAAGGAAACCTCTGTCGTGGGAACTGCTAACCAAGGGGAGGGGGTGCGTGGCCGGTGTAGAGACCGAAGGGTGGGTAGTGTGGTGCGGTCTCGCTTTGTCGTTTCATCTATTGTGCAGAGCCTCGGAAATTTGGGCGTTTGGTAATGGCCTGGTACACCCGGACTTTAGTCTGACGAGAAGGGACTTGGTTTTTTTCGCGGGAGCGTCGCAACTGGCGTGGGATGACAGGCGCATAGCGGACAGAGTAGAAGTGACGTTCCGCGCGTCCAAGTCAGACAACAAGAGGTTGGGAGCAACGGTTACCAGGACGAGCGTAACGGTAGGGAAGGATCAAGCGACGAGGGGTGTGAGTGGTTACGGGGCCCTGGAAATAATTCTGGACCTGCTAGACCTTCACCCCGAATTGAGCGGGTCAGCACCACTCATGCAGACACGCACGGCAAGCGGGTGGAAGGTTATCTCGCGTGCGGTAGCGACGAAGGCCTTGAGGCGGATGGTCAGTAGTTTGGGGAGAGACCCGACGCAGTACGCCTTACACTCAGGTAGGATTGGTGGGGCTACGCAGTTGGCGGCACAAGGTGCTTCGGACATTCAGATCCAAAGAGCGGGGAGGTGGAAGTCTCTGGCGTTCATGGTTTACGTAAGAGCGGGAGGGGAGGGGGCAGACTTTGTGTCAGAAGCTCTAACAAGGTAAGGCGGGAAGAGAATTAACAAGATAAGTTTCAGAGATATTCGGGCTTGCCCAATGGAGAAAAGTGGGGCCAGGGTTTCCGTTTTTCTCGGCGGTACGGGGCCGAAACGTAAACGTAGCGGGTTAGCCCGAAGGGTGTTTTTTCCATGTTTAGTTCTGGGAGTAGGTTATCCCATTGTACCATGTGGGTGCCTTACAGGCATCATTTTACTGCGTAAATTAATTCCACAATTCTTGAGCCAAAATATAACAAATTAATATATTCAAATTCATTTCGAATATGGAGTTTGTGCAATTTGAGGAGGCAAGAATGTGGAAGGGGAGAGGGGTTGTATTATAGTGGAAGGCTTTCGGTGAAAGTGCCGTGGGAGCTCGACACTTCCATGCGAGCAGCGAAACGAACTGCAGAGCAACACGCAGACGCAAGGGGAGGTGCAGCGAGCATCGGTTTCGTATTTCGGGTTTGATCGTTTTTTCCCCACCGTCCCACCCTAACGCTCAAGAGAGGGGGGGGGGGGGGCAGTAAGGTTTTTGGTATAATATGAGTGTAACATAGTAGCAGAAAAGTGGGGCCAGGGTTTCCGTTTTTCTCGGCGGTACGGGGCCGAAACGTAAACGTAGCGGGTTAGCCCGAAGGGTGTTTTTTCCATGTTTAGTTCTGGGAGTAGGTTATCCCATTGTACCATGTGGGTGCCTTACAGGCATCATTTTACTGCGTAAATTAATTCCACAATTCTTGAGCCAAAATATAACAAACAACAACAACAACGTACGTGCAAGGTTTTAGATTTGCACGTAAACTCAATAATAGCGATTTATGTATGGCGGCTCCCTTTGTCCAGGTCCGCACCAAACGACGGTTGTATTGCCCAGACCAACCCACCCGACCCCAGACCTGACCCTAACCCTAACGCTAACCCTAACCCTAACCCTAACCCTAACCCTGACCCTAACCTTATCCCTAACCCCAACCCAACCCTTTGGGGGGCTCGAGGTCTGCTCTCGAGATCGGCAGGGGCTGTACTGAGTTTACGTGCAATAATTCTAAAAACCTTGCACGTACGTGCAATTAAACGCCTGGTGGTGAGTCATTTGAAACCTAGTATGCATGTATGCTAGCTAGCCCAGATGTTGGTTGGATGGCGCCATTTATTTCCATTTATTTGCTGAGTTGCTAGTTGCTGGCTCTCTGTTTCGCTTTGTTTTTCGTTTCGGTCGTGCCGTCCCATTTCCCTCTTCGAACTGTTCTTCTTTTTCTTCTCCTTCCTCTTCCGCTTTTTCTTCCTTATTATTACTCCTACCTAGCGTTTCACTTTTTCCCTTCTTTGTTTTTACTTTTTATTGCAAATAAATACAGTCATCCTCGCTTTAAATACGCTCAAATTAAGTCGACTCCCCGCTATGAAAACGACATTTTTTCGTGAAGCTTCAAGGTGCCCCACATATAGACTAGTCTAGACTATATACTTAGCATATATATGGGAGGTAGCCCATTTATCGTACGGGGCTTCCAACATCACTGCTGCTGTGGTCCATCTGCAGAGCTGCACAGGGAGCGGTTCGCTGTTGTTGTTGCTGACGCTACTGCGCGCGGGTATGGAGAGAGATTCCTCCCGTCTGCTGGCGGTGCGAACACTGACAACCCTGCAACCCTAACCGTAAATTCGTTCACTCATCATGTCATGAAACTCAAGTCTCAGGCGTACAGCCAAGGGGAGGGGTGAGGTGAGGTCCACCCTTCGCGATGCGTGTAAGTCGTAGTTTGGTAAAAATGCAAGTTTTTGTTTGTGGTTGTGTTTGGTCCGTTTTCATGTTGTTTTGCTTCTTCTCTCGGTAAATTTGTGTCATATTTTACTGGCCTCGACATTTCAACGCAGGAGAGCGCGGGATCTCTTTGTGTCAGTGCTGCACATACATGTTTTTCGTTTTTCTTCATCTTTTTAGATTTCTCCTCAATGATTTTGTGTGCGTGGTTTCGGGCGCATGTGGTCCTCCTTTTTTTGTCCCTTTGGTACATCATAGCGTTTTGAGAAGAAGGTGTGTCGTATCAGTTGCAACAGCATGACATGTGGTTATTTGTCAGAAGTTGACGGTGTGTGAATGTCTGAGAGATTTTCGACGTGAAACGCAAAATGAGAGGACAACACGGTACGTAGAGCTTATCGAAATACTTCTTACCAACAACAAAAAGTCAAGCACGCCAAGAAGAGCCAACCGGAAAATTATCCTACTCCCAGACAATGAAACAAAATGCTGCTGCTTGTAGTACCTGTTAACGGTTGTTGATGTCACACATCATCAGCCTGGCACTTCATATATCCAAACTCACGCGAAATCAGTATTAAAGCATTCGGAGTGTATATCCTATACTCTCAGTCACAACGAAAAAATGTCGATATTGTTGTCACACATCATGCATGTCTTGCGCGAAGAGCATTCGAAGCAACGTGACTGGGGTACACGACAACCAAACACGCCCCAAGACCACAGCAAAACACCCGAAATATGTGCCAGTCCCACACGGTCGACCAGTAATGTGTTGCTTTTAGTGTTTCAAATTGGGTTTTTATATTTTTTTCATATCGAAAATGTAATGACGTCAGCTGTGAGTTCGATTACTTATTATAGAGTCGATACTCATCTTCGCAAGCTGCGTGCTCAATCGATCGCCCGTCTTTACAGGTGAGTTCCGTAAATCAAAACCTAACATAAAATGGCATATAATATTGTATTCTGTTACCTATCATGTATAACCAATTGATATACCAATAATTATCTGAACGCTTTGATGTACTAATCACCTCTCTTTTCTCAGTTACTGTTGATGTTTTATTAGGTAGTGGTAGTAGGGTACCGGTTTGGTCTACCTTGTTAAAGTAGGAGTCTAGTCTAGTCTAATAGGGGTCTGTGTACTACTCAATCAAGGTGGTATTAATAAAGCAAAATCCAATAATATATATTTGTCTTATATTGTAGTCTAGACCACTACTAATTGGGTTGTTGTTGTTCGTTTGAGGCGTGGGAGAGGGAGTGTTTTTGCTGGCATATATGCTACCGACGTCATCGACGGTATCGAGGTGTCCTCACCTACCCACTGACACCTACCTAGACTATATATATACTGGTATTGATCGCTTCATGCAATAAGCCTGCTATTGCTCCGCGCAACAGCCCTGGTGTATAGACTATTGGTCCATGCAGTAATATCCCTGTTACAGCTCCATAAAAAATCCCTGTCATTGCTCCATGCAATAGCGTTATTACTCCGCCATATAATCGACTTACCCACTGCCTTGGGCCCCTCGACAGAGGCCTAGCGTACGGTCTCAGAAGACCGACGTTCCCAAAATGGCCCACACGATCTTTTAAACTTCCGAGAGCATTCTCGTTACAGATAAAGAACCAAAGCTTATTTTTCGAGGTAACTCCTTCCCCTCACCTTCGCAAGAAACGGGTGGGTGATCAGGAGAACACGACGGAAACGTCTCGTAGATTGCGTTCCAATCACCACCAGCAGCGTATTCTTCTTCGTTGGGAAGTTAACCGATCAGCTGAAGTAGAGTGCTTGGGATTCCGATCCTCTGCAAACCCTGAACAGCGCTATCATGAGAGTAGTTTTGCTGCTGTCTGTGACGAACGTGTGCTATACCCACTTGTATGGGCCAAACGCCTGGCTTCACAGCATTCTCTCCGTGACACTTGCCTGACCTGCTAAAGCTGCTTGCATATGTTTCGCTTTAATATGCCACTGACATCCCCAGACTGTAATAAGGAGCGGGCAGAGTGGGCCATGAGGCGGCCATGGAGACCCACGACCGGCGTGCACACAATAACGAGGGCAGCAATCATCGCTCTTTTTCTGAATTATTTATTTTGTGGTCGTATAGTCTAGACGACTCTGCTACTTCGTCACTGTCTCTTTTGCAGTCTCAGTAGAGTTGTATACCCTACATGATGAATGACCCCCCGCAATTTTCACGGGCGTGGCGTGGTAGCTGCACTGCACCTTGTCTTAGTCCGGGAAGACGCGGTGGTCGTTGATATAAATATTTGGTGGTTTTTGGTTCGATTGCTCATTTACTTTGCAACTAAATGCATGCTCGTGAGTCGTCACTCTAACAGCACTCTAGACAGAAGGCCTTTTTATCTGCTGTATACAAAACTACCGTGCTTTTCGCACTGCAAATGCGCAGCACTCCAGACAACACCTAACAGCTGTATGTATGTATAGCCAGTGGCCACAAATTGGTTGATGGGAACGGGGGGGGACCTTATGCCGTAGTTGAGTGGATATTCGCGGCCATGTTGTTAGCTCAGCTTGCAAATTGATTTCATTTCTCTTTTGCGCCTTTTTCGTCTCGTGTGTTTTAGGGCCCGGGAGAGAGCGAACCGTTTCCCGATCGATATTTTTTTATCTCGTTGTGCTTGCTCGAATCTTCCTTGGCTCTCGCACCTTGTGGTGACCACGGGTATTTTGGACAAGACAAGGGCGCAGAAGGAAACCCCCCCCCCACACCCATCGGCCGAAGTTTTTTTTTTCCTGGGCATTTCTTGGCTTTTGTTCCTCTCTCACTTACTTTTGGTCTCAACTGGTCTCGATGGCAATGCTTGCGTGCTTGGGTCTACTACACGTAGACGTTCTACATACACCAATAATATATACGTTGCGATATAACATATCAATAGATAGGTGGAGATACACATAGGAGCAGTAATTAATCTATGATGGGCAGGCGACGTCTGTGGAAGTATGACGCTTGGAGACAACTCCCCCCAAGTTGCCAAAAAAATGCACTAAAACAAGTATGTATACGTATAGACTAGACTAGTCTATTTGTCATTTTTTTTTTCTTTGGGCAAAGACTGTACCTTCGTGCTCGCACCTTTGTCCGAAAGTTCGGATGGCGGGGTGGGCACAATTCGACCGTCGAGGCCACGATGCCGGAGGTTTGGGCGCGATCCGTGCAGCGTGTCGCGCGTGGCAAGCCTTTTGAACTTTTTTTGGCCTTGGGCAAATCCCCGGGTTTCCTCAACATCCCCGGGGTTTGGGTTCATGCATCCCCTATCCCCATGTGTACACACGTAAGATTTGGATGCCAACCAACCGGGGTTTTCTGCGCGTAGAGGGTACTACACGTACATTTCCCTACTTTTGCACAGAGCACCACGCTACGATCCTGCCGCCCAGCAGCCGTCCAGCCCCCTAGCAGCAGCAGCTTGCAACTCTATGCGCGTGTGGCTGCTGTTGTAGTAGGTGATTACTTTGATCGGAGTCTGCGATGTTCTACCCCCCTCTAGGCCACTACCTCTCACTGCTGCTGCTTCTGCTGCTTCTGTCAAGTGACATGCCGACGTAAAGTGTAAGGATCGTTTGAATATCACATTAGGACTCAAACGGTTCTTATATTAATATCCATATGTGTGTCGTCTTACATGATATCGTACCATACCAAGAGAGCACAACGCTACAACTCTGCCGCACAGCGCCCAGCAGCAGTCCGGTCCCCTAGCAGCAGCAGCCTGCAACTTTCTGCGCACGTGGCTGCTGTTGTAGTAGGTGGTTACTTCGACCGGAGCCTGCGATGCTCTACACGCCGATACGCCACTACCTCTCGCGGCTGCTGCTTCTGCTGCTTCTGCCAAGTGACATGCCGACGTAAAGTGTAAAGATCGTTTGAATATCACATTAGTACTCAAACGGTCCTTACATTCATGTTCATGCTTGTGTGCTTTTAAAATGACATCGTACTATACCAAGAGAGCACAACTCTGGAACTCTGCCGCACAGCAGCAGCGGTAGGCAACACCATTTATGTAAGGTCACAGATGACAGACAGCAGACAACATGCGAAGAGCACAACGCTACAACCCTGCGATGCTCTACCCGCCTATACGCCACTACCTCTCGCTGCTGCTACTGCTGCATCTGCTGCTTCTGTCAAGTAACATGCCGGCGTAAAGTGTGAGGATCGTTTGAAAATCATATTAGTACTAAAACGATTATTATATTCATGTTCATGTTGGTGTGCTTCGTATATGATATCGTACCATATCAAGAGAGCACAACGCTACAACTCTAGTCTACCCTACAGCAGCAGCGGTAGGCAACACTATTCATGTACGCTCGCAGATGACAGACAGCAGATAACACGCGGAGAGCACAACGCTACAACCCTGCCGCACAGCAGCAGCGGTAGGTGACACCATTTATGTGCGCTTGGCGTGTCCTCGCTATGCTGCGGCGAGTTGCTTGACATTTGTGTCGGAAACTGTCATAATTTGACACCGCACCACACCACACGTTTCTGCTGTGTGTGCTGCCGCTCAGAGTGCGCACATGTCCATCGATACGGAAACATATGAACCTTTCTTTGTACTAGTAGACTAATAATTTAGATACCAACCCATCCTTTTACATTTACGTCTACAGAGGCAGTTCTTTAACGAGTATTTTTTCTGTGGTTTTTACGAAGATCGCAGATTTCAGACAGCAGACAACGTTCGGAGAACAAAACGCTACAGGTAGGACCATGTGCGTGCGTGTGCTGATCCTCTCTTTACGGCGGCGAATTAGTTTTTTGGTCATAATTTTTAGCTCGTCACGTGTTATTGTCTTTTTGATCCCTCAATACGTGTCGCATCCCACGCCGTCGCACCCCACGCCACACGTGGTCCTTCTCGCCTCCTGGCGGTGCCTAAGCTGGAGTTCGAGTTGTGACGCTAATCTCGAAATCATACATATCATACGGTGTAAAAGTTTTGTGTGTTATCAAGTGGTGCTGTGTATATTTTCTCAACAACAGATCGGTCTTGGGCACGTCTACATCGAGCATACCCAAAAAGTGGTAAGAGTACTACTAATGAGTGCACCCAAGAAGTATTGTGCGGGTAAAATGCGAATTCATTATTTTTCGGGGCAAGTTTTTTTTGTATGATTATGATGTACAATAATAACAAATGGTCGTTGCGTCCGGTAGTAGTGAAAATACTGTGTCCTTGCGCCACTCCCCTAGGCACTCATTTCCTGGAGGGGAACCTTGTATAATATATACTTCTGAAGCGCTTGCTTCTTGATTGCTTCTCAATACTTCTGCGACACGTCTACGACGACCTTGGGCAACCTACTTTTGTGACTGGTTCGAGTGTGTGATTCGTCTCACTCATCTGACCCCCCCGTCTGCTGTGAGACGTTACGGCGTGCTATGGGGGCTCTGGCACCCTTACTGTGCTGCTGTGAGACCTCTCGGCGTGCTACGGGCTGTATCGCTGTGGTCGTTTCATTAGGCATGTTACCGTATAAACGCGCCAGAATGACTGCGTACAATGTTTGAGGGAGTTCCACCGTCACGTTTTGTTTCTTGTGGGTTCTTGATTTTTTTAATTTTGATATACGAACGGGAGGGCCCATGGCGGCCTGATGGCATGGAAGTAACGAACGGACTATTGCATTGTGGACAAACGCATTCCGAGCCTACGAGGGGAAGTTCTCGGAGCTGATACCACCGGGCCCGCGGTCGCGCAAGACGGTACATTCCTTGCATGGGGTAAGTTCTACATACTGCCCAAAACGTGACCAATTTGCTTTTTGGAGGCCGGAAAGCAGTTCTTTGCGTGTTGGTGTTGGACACCAGCCGAGAGCAATGGAAGACTCCAGAGCAAGCAGTAAGAGGAGCGCGAGCGCCGGGCGCCGGCGGAGTCCTTTCTGCAAGCTGGGGCAACCCAAGACGTGGAGGCCGAGCCGGCGGCCGGCTGAAGCCGGAAATCAAGGTGATGATCGGGGGATTTGGGTGGTGATATTGTTACCTGCAAAGATATGCGCGAATTGCTTGTTGCTTACTCGCAGTACGAGCAGCAGATGCATATCACAAACCAAGATCGAGGAGATCGGGTGCTCGCGAGGAGGCGAGAGCTGGTAGATTCGGCGACCCACATCATGGTGCTGATGAGTGCTATGATGGAAAGCCCTGGGTCGACCTCTCCGAGGAGGAGCTAATGCAAGGGCTCAAAACACTTGCTGGCGTTGATATGCGGCAGACGAGGATGAGTTTTTTTGCCGCCAGATATTCCGTGTGCTGAACATGGGATGGACGCGAGCGTGCCGGTAGACAGCAGGGTGTTCATGCAAAAGCGTGCCCCTGCGGAAATACCCTCCTGAAAGCTGGCTCACGGAGGTGATGAAGCCCGACGGTCGGCAGTACACGCTAAAACCCGGCAAGGTGCTTGTGGAGGCGATAGCGGCGGGAATTGAGCCACTCGAATTTCGCCGCAAGAAAACAGAAGATGCGATTTCGATCTTGCAACGCATGATCCTGATGCATTGTTCAACATTATTGCCAAAAAGCAACAAACCCAAGCTGTCATTGAGGCCGACGATGCTGAACGTCGGCAAACGGTAAAGCGGCGTGACGCCAGGTCTGGTCGCTGCAGATACCACGCCGCAGGGAAGTGCTGCTAACGAGCACCACTCACGCGAGACTGCCAAGACCGCTGGTGTGAAAGCAGAGCGGAACTGTCGGTACGGCAACAACGAGCGTTTCGTGTGTGGCAAGCAAGACCGCAATCAGCGTGACTGCCCCCAAAGCCAGCAGGGAAAGGCGGGAAAAGGTATCCATTGCCAGAGCCACGGCGAGACCCCCATACAGCAGCAGCAGTCCACAAGCGGTCCTGCTCAGCATACCCGGAGCAAGAAGCCGGGATGGCCCCTGCGTCTGTCACCCCTCGAGCTAGTGGGTTTAAGACCGCTTAAAAAGCGGTGGTTATGGAGACCGAACCTGCTGCGCCTGATGTGTCTACGCAGAATGACGACGACTGCGTTTACATTCGCGTGCCGGGGGAGAAAATGTCGCCAATGGATAGCGGGCTCACCGAGACAGTGCAGCCCCAGGTTTCCCAAAGCGCTGGGCCATAGAATGCAGCGCCAGTCCTTCACTCCGTTCCGGCGCAGCTGCCGGCACCCGCGGCGCAGCGATGGCGTGGAGATTCCAGCACCAGTTCTGCCCGACGTGTTTCGGCCGTGCAACGTGGTGGATATCGTGACACGAGCGTGGATTCGGTAGGGAACGAGCTGCATTTGGTGGCCCTGACGCAGCATCTCGCGGAGCGTCTTGTGGTTCCCGGTGATTTCGCGGCTGCTTAGGCCAAGGTGTTCATGGATTCTGGCTCAGGCATTACAGCAATGTCGTAGGAGTTGGTAAAGGCCCTGCAGGAACAGGTCGGGATGAAGCTTACGGCGTTAATGCAGGCGTGTGTTACACGCGCGCGTGTGGGGACGTCGTTGGGGCAGGAGTCTAATATTGAGACGCACTCGTGTCCGCTCCACTTAGCGATCAAACGCCATGGGAACCAGTCCGGTTTACCATGCCGTTTACCGTGCTCCCTGGAGAAGGCAATGTGGTTGTCATCGGGCAGAATACGTTGAGAGAGCACCACGGCATCGACGTTATGGCACAACCCAAGTAATATGTACTGAATGCATGCGGGCGTCACGATGACGCTGGGGTGGAGCTTACAGCTCGTGCTGCGGGCGATCCCAACGCTGGTGCTGTGCTGCGGGGGGCGATGGCTTTGACGGCGTTCGGGCCGGGCGGCGATGGGCCAGGTGACGGTGACCACAGCGTCACACTGGTGCTGCCATCTCAACGACCCATGATATTCCAGGATTCCGAAGTGGGGATGTGGGATGGTTTGGACGTGTTGGAGACGGCGGTGGACAACGCCGTTGACCATGGCTTCCTGCCGAAAGGTGCCAACATGCTGTGCGATGTCATTTTTTGCACGCATCTTGGTGCTTTCCGTCGGCCGTTTTTGATCGACCCACCTGCAAGCGTGGAGCCTATGATGGTGCGGCTTCAGTTAGGGGACGGGTGGTGCGGGCGAAGCTTCCACGAGAACTTCATCGCCTACCGTGAAATGTGGCAGCCTTGCCGCGACTGTCGCTCGGTGATGACGACAATCGGCGTCGAGGTGGCCTGACAAGGATTGGAGGAGGCGGCGAGCACCTGGGAGCCGGCTCTAGCCGATGCGGCTGAAGACGGACCAGAAGCGGGAACTCGTAAAGCGGGATGAGCTGCGTTGGTGATCTATTGTGGCTTGGAGGGGGTTCCGGGTCATGAGTTGCTGAATTTCTGTTTGACGTTCGAATTTATATTGTTTCTGACCTGGAATTTCTTCGCAGGGCGCCAACAGCCCCTGACGCAGCTGCAGCAGTCGCTTCATCATCGAGGCTGTGCGTGGACAGAGCATGTTCGGGGTTGATGCTTCCGTCTTATGGGTGACTGTTGTTCTGAAATACACATTCCGTATGTGGTCAGGGTTTCGGCAAGTTACATGCGCAAGTGAAGGTGTGACACGTGGTGCGTGGTTTGCTTCAAGATGCATTGGTGATGACGCGGCTGCTGAACATCATTGTTCACGGTCAGTAAACGTGGTAGATCTTAACTCGTGATGGAAAGTGGTCACGATTTGTTGGATTTGACCATTGCCCAACGTACGGACTGCTATGTTTATCAAAGCTACTCGGTGTGAGCCAAATTGTTGTTGGTAGCCCGACATGGGCTTTTTGAGGGTACTGTGTCGCTGTGATCATATCACTGGGCCTTTTACCGTACACAGAACGGTTGGATACATTTACACTGTCACTATTGGCGTTTCTTGTGAGCTATTGAGATCTTGATGTACGAACGGGAAGGTTCATGGCCGATGGCATGCCACTTCCCCGTACGATAACGAACGAACTATTGCATTTCGGACAAACGCACTCCGAGCCTACAAGGGGAAGTCCTTGGAGCTGGTACCACCGGGCCCGCGGTCGCGCGAGTCGGTACAGGGGGTTCTGACATCCTTACCCTTGCCCTTTTGCATCTTTTTCGCCACCACCATCGTCTTTTCTGCTTCGCTTACGTCAAGGCTGTCTTCGAATCTCACAGTTTCGGGATCTGTTTTTTTCTCAGAGCCAACGAAGTGGCATGCCTTCCTTCTACGTGGTGGGGCATGGACTACTTCCACACCCACTTTACAGGGTTGCAAAAAATGCCCTTCAGGGGTACGTTGATGCAGCATGGTTCATGTGTATGACGTGCTCTTCGACGCCGTTTCAGGTCTGAAGCAATGACACATTTTCGCGAGTACCACTTGGGCACGAGAGGACAGGTGGAATGTTTCTGAGGTGCAGCTTTCCCGGTATTGGGTTCTGAAACTCTCGCCTTGGACTTGCCCTCGTATTTTCCTGAAGCGTCGCCGAAGTTGTACCCGCAGCAGCAAATGAACTCCGAGCCATCCGCTTGCTTTCCGCAGACGCGTTCTAGCCAAAGCGCCGTCTTATCGAAGGGGGTCGGTAAGAGGGCTTCCCCCGCCACGGAGACTGTGCTCATCGTGACCACTCTCTCTCACTCTCTTTTTCTGTCTCTTTTGCTGTACGCAGGACATCGCAGTCCGTGATCACGTCGACCTCAGGGGCTACGTGATTTCTGCACTAACCCCCCCGCGGGACTGTGCCCCCTTGATTATATTGGGTTTTGTATGGGGTTGTTTCATATAGTAAATTGAGTGATAGGAATGTCATATATAAGACATTATGTGGCGTTGGGGGGTTGGGAGGGGGATCTCGACCCCCAACCCTCCTTTGAGAGGTCCAAAACAGAGTTTTGGGGGGGTGTTGTTGGGAGAAAGAATTTTTGTGCGCACTTGGACAAGAGTTAAAAGTGTAAGTACAACAACAACCCCTTAGCGTTTTCTATCATTTGTTTTACCTTCAACTTCATCATTCTACATTCACAACAAACCACGGCTTGGTTCTCGTTCTGTTCCAAAATCTAGAGTCGTTCTTCAGTAGCCCCCCCAGCTTTTCTTCAACGAAATCGCCGGTTTTGCAACCAGATCTCAGCCGTATCTTCTGCATGCCGTGCCCCTTGCCGCCCCGGCGTCGTCGTTCGATAGGCTTTTGCAAACATGAAAATGTGTGTGGATGTTTTTTTCATAGCACCCTTCCTGGTGTCGACCAGCCATGAAACGTTCGTTAAAGAAAATCGCCGATTTGGGGTGGGGCTATATCGTAGAATCAGTCTCCACTGAACAAGCCTCGCCAATGTACCCCAAGAACTGAATGATGAACCAACTACCAACCGGCACATACATCGTGGTCTCAGCCTCACTCTTCGTCCCGTAAGGACGCATCCACCGCGATGCGCTGCCGACGAACACGATCAGAAGAGCAAAATGATGTATACAATTGGCGCAAAAATCAAAAATGGAAGCGTGTGCTGCTGTTGTAGCTGCTGTGGTGTTGGTGCTGCATGTTGTAGTTGCTGAACCGGATGCTGCCGCAAGTTGCCGATAGCTGTGCTGCTGCTTGCTGTACCGCCGTTTGGCGCGGTGGGATAGCGCGGCGGCGGCGCTGCGGTGAACTCTGCCGCCGCCGCTGCTTGGCTATACCATTGGTACTCGTTCGCTATTTTATACTCTATTTATTGTGCTTCTTGCATATTTTTGTTTTGTCTTGTTGCTGCACATCCCCACTTCCCCCCCCAATTTTGGAGGCGTCGCTTGCAGGAATTTATTTTAGTTCCAAGGCTAACACAACAAGATCATGATGGGAAAGGAATGGTATACGTTTTCAGCCAAACAAAGGAAAGGTTTTCCTAAAGAATGTGAGGCGCAAACACTCTACTAACGAAAAATCAACGTCACGTAAAACCAATATTCCTCCAATCCACCTCATAGCTTGCCTGTGAGATATTGGGCATCTGCATTTCACACATGGACCTAGGTAGAATAGTTTGATCGCATCCACCTCCGTTTCCTCCCTCCCAATGTTGAGTATATTCAAAGTTAGGCTGTGAGGTATCGTACAGTTCTGTGCGGTGGAATACGTATAGTTGATGGAAGGCATGTTTTCACCAGCAACTTACGTATTTCCGTAACTGCCGTGACGAACCGATGTCTCGACGACCAAGGTGAACGTGTCTGCTCTGCTCTCTTGCTGGCGACAATATATCAAAATATTTCAACCATAATAACGAGTGCTGTTTACTTCGCCTAACTGACAAACCTGAGACTCTCGGTCGGTAGCGGTCGTGGCAGGTGAATGCTCAACAAATGGTGGAGGTGGCTCTGGTGACGACGGCACCGGCAGCGGCCCCGGTGGTATGGCGGGTGACGACACATGCCACGCTTCCGGCGATACCGGTGGCGGCTGCGAAACAGCGTGCAACCCCCCGCTGTCTGCGGCGGCGCCGCTTGTTCTGTGCGAGGTGATGCCCACGTCACGCCCGGTGAGACCGTGGATACAACATCCAGGGGCCGTTAACCATCGTCCATTTCTTCTGATGTTCGCGTATTGATGATGTTCTCCCGCCTCCGCCTACAATAGAGTCGAATGGAGTGCGTGCTAATGATTTTTTCCCGCCCCCGCTTGCAGTAGAGTCGAACGTAGTACATATGGATGACGTCCTCCCTCCCCCACCTACAGAAGAATCGAATGGAGTGCAAAAAGAGAGGGTGATAGCCCATCCTCCCCAACAGTAGAGTCGGATGCAGTGCACGAGGACGATTTTATTTATCCCTTACCCAGAGTACAGCTGAATGAAGTAAATATGGACAGTTGTTTCCTGTCCCCGCTTGCCACAGGTTTTTAGGGCGCGGGCGTGGAAAAATTCTCTTGGCGTACAGGAGAAGAAATGGATTTTATTGCACGGCCCCTGAATGTTGTGTCCACGGTCTCGCTGGAAGTGACGTGGGCGTCACCTCGGACAAAACTGGTGACGCCGCTGCAAACAGCGGGAGGTAGGGCGACTTTGCGCGCTGTTTCGCCGACGTCACCGGTATCGCTGGATGCGTGGCATGTGTTTAGCGCCTGCCATGCCGCCGGGGCCGCTGTCGGTGCCGTCGTCACCGGAGGCGTAACCATTTGTTGAACATTCACCTGCCGCGATCGCTACCGATCGGCCACCGGCCGAAACTCTCCTGTTCTGGAGGGAGTAATATCGTGCAGAAGGTGATAACATTCCAGTTTCACCGCAACTTGTTATGAACACGGGTTGGTGTTGATGATTTTGCCTGAAAGGAATTGGAGGAGTAGATTTGCGTTGATTCTAAAAGAACGAACGCAGATGACGTGCAAGGGGTCATAATTTGCTTTGAGAATGGTTTTGGGTGTTTGGGGTGACAGAGAACATGCTACTCGGAGGAGACGATTGATACGACGTCCGAGTGAGACGTATGTGGCGTGACAGATGGACATTCCGAACATTGTCGTAAATGTAGTATTTTTGTACAGGTAGCTATTTTGGGGGAGGTTGGCATCCATTCAGGAGATTTATTGGAGTTTGGTTTAGGTTACTGGTTCAATGACTGCCGTTTCACATTAACAGCAAATACGTTATCGTTATGCGGCGTGTATGAGCTGAGTAATTGCTTTACCTGGCAATGGTGATGATACATTGAGGGGGTTGACAACAGAGGGGCCGTCGTAGTTCATGGATGCTGTTCGGTTTAGATTGGTATTATTCATTTGTGTCCTGTTATAGAAGGTTTCCAACGACGTGTTTCCCTTCTTTATATGTAAGAGGTTACACTATGTCGTACACCGAGCTGGAGGCCTGTTGAGTATGCTCAGAGCAAGACTGCGAGGTGTCGCACAGTCTTGTGCGCTAGAATAAATAAGTAGTTGGAAGGCATGCTTTCACCGGGTATTTGTATATTTCCGTAACTGCCGAGACGAACCGACGTCTCGACGACCGAGATTAACGTCTCCACTCTGCTCTCTCGCTGGTGACGATAATACAAGTACTTTCAACTGTATCATCAGTGCTGTTTACCTCGCCTAACGGCCGAATACCTGACAAGCCTGAGACTTTCGCTCGCCTCCCCACCACACACACCGCTCTTCCCCGCCGCCTCACCAGAAATCACCCCCCCACGCACGCACACAACCTCCTCCCCCGCCGTTCCACCTAAAATCAAAATCTGCAGAATTTTAAGCACTACCCGACAGCCCTTCATCTTGCGAGCCATCTATGCGGTAGCTCCAATTCATATTCATAGTCTTTGAGTTCAATTTAACCTCCTCCCGGCTCCCTCATTCCCCGCCACCCCCACCACCGCCTAGACCTAGCCCCATGCGTTTAGTAAGCTCCTATACATTCAGGTGATCTAAAACTGTTGGAATCCCCCCCTCCCTCGGCCCCCCTAAATATTCCTGCCCTCCGCGCACCGGTTGTACGACGTACAGGATATATAGACTAAATTATTAACTTATACATTCCTTCCACAGCCGTCAGATTTGGGCCCCCTCAAGAACGCGTTATCCTAGTTTACGTGCACAGGCTCAATAACATTACGTCACCCTGTTGATCTTGGTGCAAGCTAGTTCTAAGGGGAGTCGCTGGCCTATATCCTTGATGGGGACACACACCCAGTAATACAAGCGACCGGAGTATCACAAACAGCTTGCAAATATGAGGTTCGACGAAATCTTCGACCTCATAGCTGGAGTATATTTCTACTCTTATGATATTGCCACACCTATCCGATCAGTGCGCATGAATAAGAAGATCCACAAGGATACCAGCTTCTTGCGTTGAGGTGTCGCCTAATACGTACAATACATGCTGGTAGTACATACTAGCCTGGCCAAAATCCAAAAACAAGTTACAAGTTACCCTACTCATCACTCAAAATCCCCTAATAATATGATTCAGAGACAAAATCAAAAACAACTTGCTGCAATGGTCGATTCCTGTGTCTGATATATTTTGCATACCTCAAATTGTTGTACACAACTGTTATACCTGAACTGCAGTCTACGGATTGGTGAATAATACTGTACTGCCAACATTCAGTGCTGTTCAGGAATTAGTGGGGTATTGGTCCGTTTGACCACTTGCAACTGGTTAACCAATAGCTTACCCAAACTAAGCCTTATAACACTCTCCCCCCCTGAAACGGCGGGATAGCAGGTCGGCCGGATATACGGGCGGACCTGTCATTTATCCAAACAGTACGTCATACAATCACCAACCAACCGTTTGAGGTCGCTCTTATATGAGTATCCAGAAATCAGGCCACATGTCGTGAGATACCAGACGCACTAACGACTCTGTAGCACCGATATCATGCACAAGAACAAAGGAACGCATACGGTTCACACATATCAGCTGACGATACGAAAATCGCAAACAAATCTAACCCGAAGCCAAACCCAAAGCCAACAATCTCAAACACCAGGGGCAAAGGGGAGGGGGCGGGAGGGCTTGGGCAGTACTACACCAAAAGAAAACATAAGCTACTAACTACCTGATAACGGTGTAAGTTGATAACATGAAGTTTAAGATAGCAACCGAACACAGCAAAACAGTATTGCATAAATACGAACCCATACGTTCAACAGGGCCATCAAATAACACAAAAATCGGCTGCACTACTATAGACTAGACTATATATCTTGCTTTGGGCAAATGAATGAATTTAGCGCAGAGCCGAGGTTGCCCGAAAAAAACATATTCGACACCTCACGTCAAATTATTCAACTTCGAGCCACCCGATAGGGGGAGGGGTACACGACACCATCCCCTCCCCCAAACGCCATACTAAACGCTATACAAAATCGAACACAGGGGGTGGTAGAGAGCCGTCCTCCCCCTCCCTACTAGATACAAGGCCTTCCATCGTAGTACTGGGAGGCGACCAATAGGACACAGTAATGAGTGGTACAAAGCAGCTACGAGCTCGCTCGTATGTGAAGCAGGAGGCCTCGAAGAGCCGTGGGATCGGCAGGTTTCATCGCGCGGCGGACAACTGTTTGCTGAAGCTGTGTGGGGAAGACTGGTGAAGCCTTGACACCATATATTCTACCTAGTACCTGGTATCCGGTACCATACTCGTGCCCGTGGTACATGTGATACCATGTGGTACCACGAGGGCACCACCAGTATGTGATTTGCATTGCCCTGCGGCTAAGTTGCAGCACAGTCCTTGCTCGCACAGGCAAATCTTGACACTACAGCAGCAGTAACGCTTCCTAAAGCTACATCAGTCAAACATTGCGAGCCGTTGCTGTGTGTGTTTACGTTGCCGCTGGGGGGACTTGGGTGCCCTATTTAAACGAGGCGCCTATTCATGGTTAGGCCCTCTTACTGCGGTACTATACAGCATGGACACTTTCTCGGTAGCACTTGATATCTCAGAACAACTCTGTTGACGGCGCCTGATGTCATTGACACCTCGTCTGCCACCAGCGTGTGTTTGTTCATGTCCTGTACACCACCGTTGCCACGGTCAAAAAAGGTAATTTATCGTGCTCGTGCATACGAGGAATGTGAGACGTGATGTTACGTTGTTTGCATTGATTTGAGGGTATATGGCCCTTCAGAACGATTGTCACACAAATCATACAAAGACTAACGATGTGTGGGTTTATTAAATATCTTCCAAATAGAATTGTTATTATCGTTTTCTGGGTCTTGGAAGAGATATATTTCCCCCCTTTGCCAGATATACCTATAGCAGCGTCCTGCAATCCCCTGCGTATCTAGCCCCCACTTATATCGTCCCTTTGTCCGTACAATGATGCCAACCGGGTTCTTAACTATTACCACCTAAACTCTTCTCGGATTACCAGCCTCCCAATGGCATTGTACCGTTGGACTCCTTCAACTCCGAGGTTACCTGAGACCACTGTGATGTTTCATGCTAGTTATCATTTCCTATCCCAGACCGTTGCTTCCGGCGGCTGTCCCTCGCTCCCTTTGCTTGCCATCTTGCCATCTTACGGGACACCTATCTTGAATCGTGTATATTTTTACCTGTATACGCCTTGTACGCGTCAGACTTCAACCTTCCTTCTCTCTGAATCACTTGTTGAAATACCCCTCCCCCTGCCGCAAGCGTGGTCGCTCCTCCGATGCGCAACGAGTCCAGGGCGAACTCATCCGGATGGCGACCGGACTTCACCTCTAACTACTTGCTTGCTCGAAGAGCTCGACCGTACTTCACTACCCTTACAGACTTGCATCAACGATACGAGAAGAGAGGGGCGTGGACGGAAAAACTAGAGAAGTATGACATGAACTCCAACATAAGGGCAACGGCACCGCCGTCGACCCTAAATGACGACTTCGAACCGCAAACCTCGTTCAGTACCCGCACGCGTACGCTTCCAATCTGTTCCTGAATACCCTTACGACCTTTAAAACGCAGCTTACCCTGCCGACCTGTCACCATCGCATGTACTTTAACTGCCCACCGTGGGCGTAAAACTCAACGTCATCCCGCGTCAGGCAATGCACGGAGTTCACCGCCCCAGATTCGGCGGCGAATATCTCGTTCGACCGTGCCAACAGGAAATAACTTGGACATGGACGAGGTCATGACACTTTCCCCTTAAGACCCCATCAAGGGATGAATGCTTGCCCCGTCAAGAACATGCGAAATGAAACCGGTAAGCGAGTACAGTGAAATACAAACCTTGGACTCATATCTAAGTTAATGCGCAGTCTATTCGTTCAAGCAATCTAATAGGACGGACAAGATCAGCCCCTGAAGCCTACGTTTAATTTTGACGGTAAATCTTCGGTGGAACTTAGATGTAAACGTAAACTTTATTATGCTAATCCGTTCTCCCGGTGTTGTACCGGACTACGGACATTGTTCCGTGATGATCAAGTGGCGACCCAGCCCACCCTGATCACTCTCCTGTATTTCATTTTCCTCTCTGTTTGGCCTCAAGCGCCCTTTCTAAAATTTCCCTCTTCTTTTATATCACAAGGGGTCCTCACAGACACCCCGGTGCCACCCCAGCATCTCTTCGCATCGAAGACTAAACTTCCACAAACACATCGTTTTCGTACGGCGAGGGTTCCCGCCGCCGCATGGGCCATGGATAACTTTTAGTGCACACTGGACCACGGGAGCCGAAACCGGCAACTCTATTCCTGCTTCCAACCGATGGAGATACTGTACGGCGGCGATTTTTCTAGAAATACTATTCGCTAGATTACGTTCTAACGCCCAACACCACGGTGCAAACTCAACCAACGCCCAGGCCTTGCTACTCTCTGAAGCACTCGACTCCAAATACTCCGGATAAGCCATCAACCTGCGAAATAAACGCCAACACCGGCCAAGAGTCGAACGTGCGCCTACTCGAGCCCGCAACTGACCCTCCGACGAACTAGAGGCCATGATGTCGATACAGAGATCCGCTCCCGCCTTGCCCAAGCGCTGCTCCTGCAAATCACTGTCGTGACAGAGCGCACGGAGGTTGGGAGCAATGGTGGAACGATTTCAACGTGACACACCGTCCGCCAGAACATTCGCGGCACCAGGTACGTGTTTTTCCCTAAAACATCAACCACTGCGCTTCTCTAGACATCCGAGTATTCGCATAAACGCGCTCGCCCGTGGTTCGCGTCCCCCCCTACATCGTGTACCGACTTGCGCGACCGCGGACCCGGTGGTATCAGCTACGAGGACTCCCCCCGCAGGCTCGGCGTGCGTATGTTCACAATACAATAGTTCGGTCGTTATCACGCGGGGAAGTGCCATGCCATCGGCCATGGACCTTTCCGTATATCTCTCAAGAGCTCACAAGGAACGCCAATAGTGACAGTGGAACTGCCTGACAAATTGTTCAACCATTTTTATGCACGGTACAAAGCCCAATGCTACGACCACAAAGTGGTACAGCACTCTCCAAAACCTCTTCTCGGGCTACCAACCACGAGTTGACTCAGATTGAGCAGCTTTGACAAACATAGCTATCTGTGCGTTGGGCAATGATCAATGTCCAACTGATTGTGGTCAACTTCAACACGATCTAAGATCTACCACGTCTACTGACCGTGAACAATGTTCGTTCAGCAGCCGCGACATCAGCAATGCATCGTCAAGCAAAAACATTTGCATGCACTAGTCACACCTCCAATTGATTGCTCATGCAAATGTTTGAGTCCGAGACCACACACGGATCGTGTATTCCAGTTCAATAGCCACGCGTGAAACAAAACCATCGATCCGGGACATGCTCTGTCCACACACAGCTGTGGTGGTGAATCGCCAGCTGTACCTGCGTCGGGCACCATCAGTGCCCTACGCAGACGCAGAAACTCAACTTCAGAAAAACTTGAAATGCAAAATTCCGATTGATAACCGAACATCAACAACTCAGAATCGAGGACCCCTCCAAAACCACAACAAGATGAAAAACACAGCTCACACCGCTCTACGAGCCCACCATTGCTCCGCCTTCAGCCGCAGCGCCTCGAACTCCTTCTGAAGCACGGCCAATGCGTAATGGAAAACGTGCAACACCGGCTCCCAGGTGCTCGCGGCCTCTTCCAATTCTTGTCAGGTCACCTGCCGATCGTCGTCACCACCGAGCGACAGTCGCGGCAAGACTGCCGCATTTCACGGTAGGCGACTAAGTTCTGGTGGGAGCTTTGCCAGCACCAACCTTGAATCTAACTGAATCCGTACCGCCGAAGGCTCCACGCTTGCAGGTGGGTCGATCAAACACGCCCAACGGAAAACGCCAAGGTGCGTGCGAAAAACGATATCGCACAGCATCTTGGCACATTCAGGCGGAAAGCCATGGTCAACGGCGTTATCCATCACCGTCTCCAACACGCCCACACCGTCCCGCATCTCCACCTCGGAATCTTGGAATATCATGGGTCGTTGAGACGCGTGGCGTTGTTGTCACCGTCACCTGGCCCATCGCCGCGCGGCCCGAACGCCGTCAAAGCCATCGCCCCCCGCAGCACAGCATCAGCGTGGGAACCGCCCGCAGCACGAGCTGTAAGCTCCACCCCAGCGCTATCGTGACGCCCGCATGCATTCAGCACAGATGCCTTGAGCTGCACCATGACGTCTATGCCGAAGCGCTCTCTCGGCGTCTTATGCCCAATGATAGCGAAATCGCTTCCTCCGGGGAGCATGGTAAACGGCATGGTAAGCCGGACGGGTCCCCATGGCGTTTGATCCTTAAATGGAGTGGACACGAGTGCATCTCAGTATTACACTCCTGTCACAAGGACGTCACCTCAAGCGCATGTCCAACACACGCCTGCATTAACACGGATTGCTTCATCCTCAGCTGTTCCCGCGGGGCCTTTACCGGCTCCTTCGACATTGGTGCAGTGCCTGAACCAGAATCCATGGACACCTCGACCTTAGCAGCAGCGGAAGCACCGGGAACCACAAGACGCTCCACGAGATGCTGTGTCAGGGCCTCCCAATGAAGTTCGTTTTCTACCGAATCCACGCTCGTATCGCCATATCCACCACGATGAACGACCGAGACATATCGGGCAGAACTGGTGCTGGAATCTGCACGCCACTGATTCGCCGCAGGTGACGTCAGCTGCGCCGGAACGGAATCAAGGACTGTTGCTGCATTATGTGGCCCAGCGCTTTGGGAAACCTGGTGCTGCACCGTCTCGTTATCCACTGGCGCCATAGTCTCCCCCCGGCACGCGAACCTACACGCAGTCGTTGTCATTCGGCGTAGACGCTCCAGGCGTAGCAGGTTCGGCCTCCGTAACCACTGATTTTGAGGGGGTCTTGTGCCCACAAGGTCGAGGGGTGACAGACGCAGGGACCATCCCGGTTGTCTTGCTCCGGGTATGCTGAGCGGGACCGCTTGTGGACTGCTGCTGCTGCATGGGGGTCTCGCCGTGGCTCTGGCCATGGATATCTTTCCCCGCCTTTCCATGCTGGCTTTGGGGGTAGGCACGCTGGTTGTGGCCTTGCTTGCCACACGCAAAACACTCGTTGTTGTCCTACTGACGGTTCCGCTCTGCTTACACACCAGAAGCCTTGGCACTCTCGTGTGAGTCGTGCTCGTCAGCAGCACTTTCCTGCAGAGTGGTCTCTGCAGCACCCACCGACCTAGCGTCACGCCGCTTTGCCGTTTGCCGACGTTCAGTATCGTTGGCCTCAATTTCAGTTTGATCCTGTTGCTTCTTGGCAATAATGCTGAACTATGCATCAAGATCATACGTTGCGAGATCGAATCGTATATTCTTGTTTTCCTTGCGGCGGAGCTCGAGTGGCTCCACTCCCGCCGCTATTGTCTCCACAAGCACCTTGCCGTGCGTCAGTGTCGACTGCGGGATGTCGGGCTTCATCACCTCTGTGAGCCCGCTGTCAGCAAGGTAAAAGGCACGCTTTTGCATGACCACCCTTTTGTCTAACGGCAGCTTCGCGTTCATCCCATCCTCGGCACACAGAATATGTGGCGACAAAAATCCTCATCGCTCGTCTGCTGCACATCAACGCCAGCAACTGTTTTGAGCCCTTGTATTAGCTCCTCCTCGGAAAGACCGACCCAGGGCTTGCCATCGCAGACTCATCAGCCACCACCATTCGGGTCACCGAATCTACCAGCTCTCGCCTCTTCACGAGTACCCGGTCTCCCCCATCCTAGTTTGTGATATGCATCTGCTGCTCGTATTCCGAGTAGGTAACAAGTATATCGTGCATTTATTTGAAGGTAACCACATCACCACCCACCCAAGGTGGCCTGTATCCGCGTATCGTCACCTTGACTTCTGGCTTCAGCCCGCCACCGGCTCGGCCTCCCCTTCTGTCGCTACCCGCACATGCAAAATGGAGTCCGCCAGCGCCCTGCGCTCGCCCTCCTCCTTCTGCAGTAGGGTCTCTCATTGTTATCGGCTGGTGTCCAACACGCAAAGCACTGCTTTCAGGCCTATGAAAAGCAAATTGATCACTTTTTGGGTATTAAGCAGAACTTACCCAACAATTGAGTTTTACCGACTGGCGCGACCGCGGACCCGGTGGTATGAGCTCCGAGGACTTTCCCTCGTAGGCTCGGAGTGTATGTTTCCTCAATGCAATATTCCTTTCGTTATCACACGAGGAAACATCATGCCATCGGCCATGGACCTTCCCGCCCATGTCTCAAGAGCTCGCACAAAACCCCAGTAGCGACAGTGGAACTCCCTGACAATTCGTATCCAACCATTTATGCACGGTAAAACGCCCAAGAATACGACCACAGCAGTACAATCGGTTGACCCAGTGGGCGGCCGACATATTGTCTCCCCGCGTTAGCGCACTCTCTTCTACGTATTGGGCGGCTGCCTTGGCGTTCACTGTGGATTCTCACGCCGTGACTATCATGGCGAGCAGTCCCAACACATTACTAAACAAGTCATCCCCTCCTTGCATGTGGGCCCGAAAGCGTTTCCTCGTGTCTTCGTCGAAATCAATCCTCCACCACGACCCTGTGTCCAAACGTAACGCCCCCATCTCTCCAGACGCATCGCTTACTAGCATGCGCGAGTGGCTGTGCAAATAAAAGCATAACACTGGAGTACCTAGTGTGCCTGACCCCCCCGGCCCCATCGACGTCTCTAGTATCAAACGCCAAAACGAAAAGTCATCATGGAACTCGCGAGCGGGACGGACGTTTGAGCGACCCGGCGACGGCCGTGCCCCTTCCCCCGAAATCCGGAATCGCTCGTGCCATGTCCGTACGGGGGGCATGTGTAACTGACTAAACATTTTCCTGGCCTCACAACGGCGAAAATTTCCTCACCAGTGAACGTACTTCCAATTCCGAGACCGTTCGCCGGTCCTTCGGCAACTTCGCGAGAAGCTCGCGAAGCTGTGTTAGTTTCTTCTGCAGTCGGGAAATCGTCATGCTGACAGTATCAAGCGGACCCGATGCGGAAACTAGATGAACAAGTGGTTTAATTAGAGAGAGAGAGAGAGTGAGAAGAGAGGCAGGGCAGCAGCCAGAGGATTGCTGCACCTGCAACGAAAACGAATTGCCGCCACAACCGCCTTTCTCCACCGCCGCTGCCACCGCCGCTGCCGCCTTAGCGTCAAGCCCGCAGTAAAGCCAGACATATGCCTGAACCTGTGGTTCCTCCATTTTGCACAAGAAAGAGAAGAAAAGAGCAGAGAGGGAACTGGTTGGCCGGCAGAGGCGGGGGGCGAAATGGAGGAGATTGCGCGAACATACTGGAAGGAGGAGAGAAAGAGAGCGATGGTGGACACTGGTGTAAGGGTCTGCACCATTGGTTGGGGGATGGAGCACGGACGCCAAAGGAGGCGATGCCCGAAGTGAGGACGGGTGAAAGATAAATCTTCAACGCGCCGTCAGCAAGGGTTTTATGCCTGCATCAAGCACGTACGACTTTGTTGATTTTCCATGCTGCTGGTGATTTTCGTTTTCGGACTGATTTTATACTGGTACTGATTTGAAACTGATAAGGTGGTGTTCGGTAACGATATTTCAGGCGGTCTCAGACAGGGCGGTACTGCCACTTGCCGGTAGTTTTGCTGACGGTAGTCGGTATTTCGTGTTTTGACGGTAACTACCTTGACGGAAACGGAAAAACCAAACTGTGCCGGTATTTATGTCGGTGGTAATAGGACACGACGGTATTTTTTCGACGGTAGACGGTATTTCGATATCTGACGGTAAGTGCCTTGACGAAAACGGTAAAACTAAAATATGCCGGCAATGTTTCGGCGGTAATGCAACACGAAGGAAATTTCTTGATGGTAGACGGTATTTCGTTTTTCGGCGGTAACGGACTTGTTGGAAAACAGTAACACGAGAAATGCCGGTATTTGGCGATTGTTGTTGGATTGGTGCGTTCCTCATAGGCCGGAAAGCTACTTCTCTTTTCATAACATCGAGATTAGGCAGTCTCATGCAAAGAACAACCGCCGGAAAAACAAAAAAAATGGCGCCTACACAACAAGCGGGCAACCTATTTTCTCTTTTCTTAGGGTCTGGCTAAGCAGCAGACGAGACTGACGAAGCAGCAGGCCCAGCCTCTCTACTTGTAGGGGCAACAGACCCATACTGTCCGCACCGCTCATACTTCTGCTGACCACGCTGGGCGTGATGTGGTGTGCGTGTGGTGGCAGGTGCACGACGCTCCCTGTCCGCACGTCCACACACGCATACAAGGTTCTCCCGAAAGGGAACCCGTGGAACCTTCTGACCAAAAAATATATGATATAAAAGAACATCCGCCATATGTCGCGCGGCATCCAGTACAACAAACTACTGATGGTGCGCTTTGGGCGGTATCCAGTGTTGGCGGTACTCTTCTGGCGGTATCCAGTGTTGGCGGTACTCTCTTGGTGGTATCTACAGTTGCCGGTACTTATTTGCCGGCAAACGGTTAAACATAAATCTGACGGTAATTCCGTCTGACGGTAATAAATGTGACGGTAGTTTCTAGACGGTAGACGGTGTTTCATTTTTCGGCGGTAACGCCCTTGGCGGTTAACGGTAACACGAGAATATGCCAGTGAACGGTGGAATACCGGGACCGTCAGACGGGGCGGTCAAAACAACGACGGGTAGATTGTAGAACACCATCCTGAAAACGATGAATACTGTTAAGATACGGCCTCGAAGGGCCCGTAATTATCCGAATTTGAGATCATTTGGATGGGTTTCGTATGATAAGGTTGTCGTTTTATGTTCGGGAAAGTTAGGAAATAGATCGGAGGCACGTGCCTCTGATCTCAGAAGCTGTCCGGGGCTCTGGTGGAATCGGATTAAGCTACGTATCTACGAAGAAAAAGAAAGTGAGTACTCTCCGAGGACCTGCTCAATTGGCAGACCTGCAGGGGGCACTCTGTGTCCCCACCAATAACCTTACATGTGGCGTCGACGGGCTTGACTTGCTGTTGTGGCAGCGTTTCTCCATTCTCTCTGATTTGTTTTTCGTAGCGATTTTGATTTTGCTTCCCATCGAGCCCACAACCCCTGTTCCTTCTGACAATTGAGCAGGTCCTCGGAGAGTACTCACTTGCTTTTCCTTCGTAGAGACGTACCTTTATTCGATTCCACCAGAGCCCCGGATAACTTCTGAGATCGGAGGCACGTGCCTCCGATCTATTTCCTAACTTTTTCGAATATAAAACGCCAACCTTATGGTAGGAACCCCATCCAAATGATCTCAAATTCGGATAATTACAGGCCTTTCGAGGCCGTATGTTAACACTAGCCCACCCTGATGAGTCGCATATGCAGAAATATGGGAGATTCGGGGAAACTTCAGTTTTCCGAACTAGACCATGAGTCGAAGAAGCGGCTCCTCAAAACCACTCCCACACCTCTAACGGTCTGGCTATGGAGCCAGGAACACGCGAAGAAAAGCAGTTGAAAGAAACGCCGACCCTACAACAAGGCAAAAGTCACCCATCAACAACCTGCCGCGTGCCGCCGATGTAGCGGGGGGGGGGGCAGGAAAAGCTTTAGGACTTGCCGCATACCGCCAGTGTGGCGGAGGGGGAGCAGAAAAGGCTCTACGGCACACCAACCACAGAAAAGGTACTATGGCGAGGCGACTATACCTTAACAATACCCCCACATTTGAGATTGAGATTGATGAAAGAGTGTTTGATATTGGAGATAAATGAGTGTACAAGTACTCGTAGCTTCACTCGCTGAAACTATCTTGTAGGCGTACTCTTGTAGGAGTATGGTGTATGTCTGCTTTAGTTGGGCACTCTTGCTAAGCATCAGTTTGAATAGAGCCCAAGGCGTGTGTGATGGGCAATGGAAACAAAAGGCTGAAATAATACACGCATCAGGGCTGCGGTATCATATCAGTACAGCAGTACATGCTGTATTGTGTTATCAGTGCAGCAATACAGCAGCACGAAAACTGCGTGAATAAATTAATTGCAAAATTTACGGTAGGGTTGATATACGTCCTCGCGTGCATGTCGGAGGAATATGATTGCAGAAAAACGCTTCGCTCGCGTGCACCCTAAGATGCCACAACACGCATATTTACACAGATTTTAGAGAATGGACAAGCCCGCTCTGTTGCTGAGTTTGGCGTGCGTAAGAGTGGTGCTGCATGATGTGTCACGAGCAAAACGTCGGTTGTTGGTGTACTGACCCGTCGTACAAACAGCTGACAACGCTTTAATTTTTTTGCTGTATTTTGCATGTTTGTTTTTATTCATATATGTGCAACAGGCAAAAAACCTTTTCCGGAGCAACACAACCACTTTTTCATCTTTGATCTTTTTGTTTTATTGGGGGGTACCAGACAACTATCCCCTACTAAAATAGACGTATTAAATCCTGTATAAGCTTTTCCCTACATTAAGTGCAAGATAAACAAACCAGAGGCTTCCTGGGCGGAATAACCGGTTTGAAAGTGCAAAAACGCGACGAGACTCTTCCCTCCACCTGTGCCGACACGCGTACTTCGGCTCACAAGCACGCACAACGAACCTATGACCTTTGCGGAAGGTGCAGCAGCAGCCACAACAACCCCTTCAATGACCTTTGCGAAAGGTGCAGCAGCAGGCACAACAACCTCTTCAATCTGCAGGCTTGGCTCGATAGCCACTGCCATAAGAGCCAAGACCGTGGTCAAGATCACGCGTGGATTTGCCGATGCAGAAAAACCTTTGAAGACGGCTCGGCTATCAGCGTCGATGTGGTCGAAGGAATAATCAACTGGAAAAGGGTTTTGGTGCGTCCAGGTCCATCTCGGGTAATCATTCCAAGATTCATAGCTGGTACCATTCAGATCGTTCAGACCATCCTCTTTTAGTTTGACCAAAAACGGCTGGTGTTTCCCGCATGGCTGGTTCTCTATGAATACACACAGGTGAGCGCAACGTCGACGTAGCTCAAAGCTGCGCAAGGACGCGGCGCTTGTTTGCGTTCTGGTGTCGGCTATACATAGTTCTGGTTATGCTTGGGTCAGCATTTCCGCTCAGGTACGTTCTTGGGGGTCAAGACTAGGACACACAAAACAACAAGGACAACATAGGAATTGGCGTCGACCTGAATTTGACTGGCACTGATAATTGAAGTGCACAAAGTCCGGCAATCTCTGTCTCCGATCATTAAAAATGTGAGCTGATGTTCCTGTATGCTCCAGCTCCACCATCTTACAGCTTAACTACCTACAAAACTCACAACCTGTTGAGAGTATAAACCTTGGATTCAAATATAAGTTAATACGCATTCTATTCGCAAGAATAAGATATGCAGTTGAATCTTACGTTGAATCTTACGTTGAATCTTCGGTGGAACCTAAATGTAAACGTAGATTTGAGTATGTTAAGGTTGTCCCGTTGTCCCGGTATTCTACCGTACTACGGGCATTGTGCCGTGATGATCAAGTGGTGATGCAACCCACCATGATCACTCTCCCTTCTTTTCCTTCTTTCCCTGCTTTTTCTTCTTCTTCTTCTTCTTCTCTCTTTGGCCTCAAGCGCCCTTTCCACACTATCCTTTTCTTTTTCTATCGCAAGTGATCTTAACAGATACTTCGGTGCCACCTCTGCATCACTTCGCATAAACGACAGAACCTCCACACAACCATTGTGTTGCTGGCTATTCACAGGTTATGAGCCTCGACCTTCGTTATAAACATCGATCGGCACCAAGCGACATCTCATTGAAGTTGGTCGCATCTTACCGGGAAGTTTGAGAGAAACATTCATTAAACCAGCTACAGCATCAGCGATCAGCATCAGCATCAGCATCAGCTACAGCATCAGCATCAGCGATCAGCATCAGCATCAGCATCAGCACCAGCACCAGCATCAGCATCAGCATCAGCATCAGCACCAGCACCAGCATCAGCATCAGCATCAGCATCCGCGATCAGCATCAGCATCACCATGGGAGAGTCCACGAAAGCAGGTGATGCGGTAGACAAGCTCGTTAGAGTTCTCAACAGCAAATTTAATGGGCTTAAGTTCGAAGTATGGTAACACACGGCTCAGTCCGTGATAACTATGCGTCATGCCGGGATCTCTGATATCCTGGAAGGGCGACCTTGCCCCGAGCCCGAACTAGTTAGTCGTCGTCCATCTTCTAAAAGAAGTAGGCCTTCACGAGCTGTAACTCGCAGCCAGGCCGCTGAAGAAACAGACATTCAGTCCGGGGAAACACCCCCGGCTGATACGGCAGAAAATGTACAGCCGGACACAGGGAGTACTCCCGTGGACACGGCGCATCTGCCACCATCATCTTCAGGATATTCTACACTCCCAGCCGCAACATCAGTATTATGGGCCACGGATGACAACATCTCGAATTTGGAAGACATCAAGCACTGGCACCGCGACGACCGTCTTCTGTTCGACTTCTTGTTCCTGAGTGCATCGGGAGCTGCAGCCAGCTTTTTTCTACAATTCAAGCCCAAACGAGGTGAACTTGCGAATGGAAAGGCTTCTTGGGATAGTATGGTTAGAAAATATCAAAATTCCACCCCCCAACGTAGACGCATACTCAAACAACAACTATCGCATATGGTCATGACAGATGGGCAAGACCCAGACGTGTTTACAAATGAAGTATATTGTTTACGGGATCAATTGGTGGGCATGGGAGAGGTATTCAATGATGACAGCATTTTTGACATGGTGCTGGAAGGACTCACGGATGAATACCTGCAAATAAAGTATAGCGCCGACGCAGACGATGACTTCACACTCGACCGAGCTGTGATAACAATGCATAATATGTACGCGAATAGAGCTATGCGGAACGAGCCTTTGCGGGAAGCGAAGGGGCGTGAATCTGCTATGGTAATCACGTCAACACCCCCAGCAGTAGTGACCTGTTCACACTGCAAAAAGCCAGGCCATCGATTCCATAATTGCTTTAAACGCAAGGAAAAGATGTCGGGGAAGAAACCTTCCCCGACACCTCGAAATAATTCGTGGTGTAGCCTGCATAATACCGATCGCCACGATATTAGCGAATGTCGGTCTCAAATGCGGGACGACAATATAACCCGTCGCCCTCGTCCTGGTCAACAAAATGGCCGGCATAGTAACAACCGCAGCGCTCACGCCAACACCGCCACAACTCCAACTTCAACAACGCAAATGGAAGCTTACGTCCCAGAGATACATGCTCCATCCATTACTGCGGCTGGGACTATAGCAGCTACTTCTGCGTCCTTCGCGACTCCTCCCTGTCCATTTCCACCTCCAGTTGGTATAGGTTATTCTTTCATCGCCGCACCTCCGATCAAGATCGCCGCGCAGCCCGTCGACTTCTCCATGACCGCGGACAGCGGAGCTTCTAGCCACTTCATCTATTCATCGACAATCAGCTTTTTCCGGGCATTGAGCATAAAATGAATCACTACGTGCAGCTGGACCCTCCCGTTAAGATCAACTTAGCGGGAAACCATTGCCTTTGTGGCGTTGGTCAAGGGGTTTGGGTCGTACAAGTGTTGGACCATATAGGCTCTAAGCACTCTGTACAGCTTCCTGTCACGGTCGTACCGGGCTTGGCACTTATTTTCGGGGGGATCAGCTGCTGCGAGAAGGGTCACTATGATCATCGCCACGAAGTCGTATCTGGACATGGGTACATTTGCTGTACCCCTACGTATAGACAGCCACTGATCTTCTCTGCATCATCTCAACCTCACCACTGGTGCTACCAGCCGAACACCTCAGGCAGCGTTCCCGACCATTTCTGGCAAAACAAATAAACCGGAAACAGTCCTCGCTGTTCAAGCTTCAACTGCTACTGAAGCTTCTTCCCCGCCTAAAACCGTTCAACCAACAGCAGACTCGGCCACGTCTCAAGTAAGAGCGCGTCAGCTGACCCTACAACGCCAAGGATCTCCGAAACAGCAGTTCGACACCGTTTCGCAGTACACCAGCAGGGCTCTCAGAATGGACAAAACATACCGTCCGGTATCTATTTCGGTACCCAACACCTACGCGCAACCTATGGCCTCACCACAAGCGGAAGAATGCAAACCTTCAGCGACCTCTGCTGGAAGATCAACGACTTCAGCACGGAGAACTCCTTTAAAGATCCAACACCTTGAAGTCGCAACTACAGCTCCGGCTCGCAAGACCGCATTTGACCATCGCGACTGACTTGTAAATTATCTCAGGCAACCTCCATGATCGTAAAAATCATTGCTTCATGGAGTTCCATGCACAATTGCGGCGTTTCATAAGTGGGAAAAAATGAAGCCTGTTTTTAATTCTGCTGTGTACGGTGTACGACCGGATTCTACCATGTGCAGTCGAACTTTTCAATCACCGACAAACCGCGACGTACCGCGGACGGAGAAGCGTGTCACGCACTAACCAAGTAGGCAATGTACGGACAAACGATTGGCCGGGTATAATTCAGCTACAAGACTGCAATGGACCGGGGAAAAACAAGGCCGACGTACACATCGCATCACAACCTTTCTCCCCGTCTCTGTCCAAGCGCTTCTTCAGCCTTCCTTTACCTTCTATACAAAAGAGCTCCATCACCAGCTACCCGAACGGCACTTCCGCCAACAATCGGGGACATGCGCTGGAAATGTGGGTACGGTTGAAATCGATAAGTAGAGAATATTACTTAGTGCAGCAGTTATTTTTCAACTATAAAGTTACAACTGCCCGCCAGTTACGTATTAGTAAAGGTGGAACTATGGGTCGTATGAACTTACGTCAACGATCGTACAGCGGTAAGCCATGGTCTACCGGAAAATGCGTACGAGTATATATTCCAGCATTATGGAGTAAAGGCTCACAAAGACTGTCCATCTTATGCTCCTCAGCGTACAATTACTGTTGGACAGTTTATCATTATATGCATATCCTAGGATCATATTGAAGTGGCGTGGTTAACTTACAGCAGCGACTTTTGTTTGTTTGTTTGTTTGTTTGTTTCCTCATTTTTTGGGGGGGGATATAGCTCGTTGATGGACCATGACTACACCCATCATAGTCTATTACAGTACTATCAGTATTCGTAACTCTATGTGTTTCTATTTTTCAAGTACGTAAGTACACAAAACAAACAACTGGATAGTGAGAATGTTTTTTTTTTTGGCGTAATGGACCCTTGTCCACAATTCTCTATATTTGTCTAGTATTGTTAATGTATTTGGTACAATTCAGGAAGCGCGTTTTACTACCAAGTAGACGTATCTTTGCGTTTTATCTTCTAGGGTATCGCTGGTAATTACACCAAGCGTACTTTTTTTATACGTACGTATCTTTCCTCGTAAGGTTTTATTTTATATCATTTTTTTTAATGTGTGGATAACATGGATACATCCATATTGCCGCGGTTGATACACCGGACCAAATATGAGACCCATATGTTTTTGATTATTTTACGATTTTTTCTTTCAAGTATGAGGCTTCTCTAGCAATCTGACTTCGCATTATGGGGGCGTGTTGAGAGTATGAACCTTGGATTCAAATATAAGTTAATGCGCAGTCTATTCGCACGAATAAGATATGCAGTTGAATCGTACGTTGAATCTTACGTTGAATCTTCGGTGGAACCTAAATGTAAACGTAGATTTGAGTATGTTAAGGTTGTCCCGTTGTCCCGGTATTCTACCGTACTACGGGCATTGTTCCGTGATGATCAAGTGGTGATGCAACCCACCATGATCACTCTCCCTTTTTTTCCTTCTTTCCCTGCTTTTTTGCTTCTTCTTCTCTCTTTGACCTCAAGCGCCCTTTCCACACTATCCTTTTCTTTTTCTATCACAAGTAATCTTAACAGACACTTCGGTGCCACCTCTGCATCACTTCGCATAAAAGACAGAGCCTCCGCACAACCATTGTGTTCACAGGCTATTCACACAACCACCATGCCTGTGCACTGGTTGCTGCTGGCGCTAGTTGGCATCGTGATCGCGCACACAGCACGCGATTGTGTCTCGCGGAGTCACACGCCAGGCTGCACACCGATTACATTATGTGCGTATTCAGCAGAATTCAGCCGTGTTTAGGCCTATTGTGAATCACAATCATGGTCAAATCGTTTGAGAACAAGCTCATCGCGTTGGCTGTACTAGACTATACGAAGAACAAGAGCTCGGGCAAGGTAGCGTTTAAGATTGTCAACGCCTGTTAAAAAGTGAGTTTTCCGAAAAAAAATCATTTTTTTTTCCCCTGGCCTCCCGGAGGGAATGTTGGTCAAACCGTTTCGTGGGCCACCTCGCGTGATAACAATATTCTCTGTACTTGCGATATTCTCTGTACTTGCGCCGATGTTTGTACTTGCGCCGGCATTCTACTTGCAGTTTTGTCCCGTCAAGGCATAGTTAGACTAATAATAGTTTTTATTTGGTTGTATAGGTCCTTGACGGTGTTCGTTAATCCCTTCAATCGATGCCAGATTGTGCTGATATCGCGTTAACCGATCTGATGCGGAGATCGACGGTTGCGAATTATATTTTTCTTCATTTTTTGTCGGCGATTGGCGCTTCTGCGTCGGTGGGTTGTGTGTAGGTTGTGTGACCTGATACTCCCTTATCGGGGGCATTCAAAGCTGTGAATAATACAATATTTTCGTCTAAACTATTCAAGCCTCTCGACCTCTCGGTCAGTAGAGCTACCTTCGGCAGGTTTCTACAAGTACGTTCGTGTCAACAGTGGATAATCCTGACAATGTCTGCATTACCTGCAGGCAGCGTGGAGGAAGAGGCAGCTCCGGTCGTACCGGAGTTGCAAGTGATAGCATCCGAACAGGATAATCAGGCCCGAGCACTCTCGGAGCTTACCTTCTTGGTGCAGCAGTTGCTCCAAACAAGGACAACAGAAGGGTTGGCCTCGCAGGCTTTGCTGACGGAGTCAGGTGGTCCCAGAAAAGGCGCTACTGACCCTACGAGCGGGTTTGTCAACGGCGAGCCTGTTCGGGGTAACCCCGAGGGAGCATCGAGCTACTCGGAGGACCCTCAATCGCGGAAGGTACCTGAAGAGGTTGGACCAGCACGAGACCGGCCTCAAGACACTAGGATGGCTAGGCGCCTACGCGCTGGCGGTAAGTCCCGGGAGGTGCTGGTTGCGAGAGGGGCATGCTTCGCCCCGGACAGCTTAGGCGAGTTAAAACCCCTTTGCCAATATTAGTCGCGGACTCTAGTTTTCTCGAATGATCCCGAGACATACTACAGTATGCACACAAGAACAGCAGCGTTCGAGGTCTTATTGGCGCGACGAGTGTCCCTGTTGGAGAAATTACACTTGAAAGTGCTGACCACGTAGCAGCTGGTAAAACCCTAGACGACATTCGCGTGAGTATGATTTCGTGAAATGTCCTGTGGGCTAGTTGAAGTGCGAAGGCCGACAAAAAACTGATGAACCGACACAAACGCCCGACCGATGTTTGGCGACAGCTCAAATCTCCCAAAACGATGGGCGAGACCCCCATGCTGCTTAAGAAAGTATAATAAACATATAATCGCGCCAACGAGTGACCCGATGCTAGACATCGCAGCGTTATCTGATATCAGGGTGTAATTGTCAGTGCGGGAAATCGCCATCACGGATCAAATGTTGTGTGTCCGTATTTTGGACTCCCTACCTCGTAAGTACGAGTATGAAGTTTGACAGTTTCAACATGCGCTGATTCCGACCACCCTCGACCGCATTGAGAAGTTTTGAGGGGGCGATTCGTTTCCCTTCAATGGGATAAGTTAAATAAGAAGCAGTCTCCTGGCCACGCGCTTTATGCGGGTGACACCGCGAGCAATGGTCGTGGCGGTAGTGGACGCGGAGGCAATAGCGGTCGTGGCCGTGGAGGTCGTGGCAGAGGCAATGCAGGCAGAAAGGATCGAATGCTTTCGGGGTTCGTGCAAGCGGTGTTCGAAGAGCAGCAAGTGCGGATGGTGGCAGCACAGCAGTGACAAAACCCGACGGGGATACGCCCAAGAAATATTGCACGCTCTGCCGATCGCACGGGCACTGGGAGTCTCGATGTCCAGACCAGATCTGCGCCACCTGTAAAGGGAACGGTCAGTCAACAAATGTTTGCCCATCAGGGAAAGAAAATGCAGTTTTAGTCGACTTTCACACCGATCTCGAGCTGGAAGAGCTTCTGGAGTTGGATGCTCTCGTGGTGGAAACAGGTGAACCAGTCAGATGAATGATACAGCAGGACAACAGGTTGTTTCATTCGTCGCTGACAGCGGAGCAAGTAGGCATGCTTTCCCGTTGTCTACATACATGTTCAACTACATCGGCTGTGATCGGGCCGTCTTGCAACAGGGGACTCGTTCCCCATGGAGGGCTACGGCGATATTCGCGTAGAAGTCCTGCCCGCTGGGCGCGCAGTCCATGTCGTGATAGAAAACGTCGATCACGTACCTACGTTCAAGCACAACTATTTTTCGGTAAGAGCGACGGCCGGCCAGGGACCCTCCGTTGTATTCGACAAGGATGCATGTACCGTGCAGCTCAAATCAGGAACATCGGTATGCTTGCCCCATTTCGGGAGCCTGTTCTTCGTCCATGCTTGCCCGTTGCTGCCGCCCGAACATGATTTTGTTACACCGACCCGGGGCTTATGTTTACCACGTCACCTGTTAACATTATCGCGTACCACCGTGCGCATGGCCAAATTCATAAGGCACTGCTCAGGAAGACAGCCGAGCAAACTGGCGTTGTTCTGGAAGGGGCGCTGCACGAGTACAAAGGGTGTTCGATGGCAAAAGGACTCCGAAAGCCCATGTCGCGGTCGATACACGTCCGAGCAGATAAGAAGTTTGGACAGGTGTTGCCGACCTGAGCGGGCCGAAACAAGTCGAGTCGAACGGCCGAATCGGTACGTGATGATCGTGATATACGATTATTCAAGGTTCCTCTTGGTGTACTTTATGCGCCACAAATCAGACGTGGCTGAGGCATTCAGACGATTTATAGCTGACAACCGAGCAATTAGGATTCCATCTGACGTGGAAATCGTGAGGCCAAACGGTGGTGGGGAGTTCTTATAAGGATCTTTTGATGCACTTTGTGGGAAGTACAAAATTACCCAAGAATTCGCTTTTGCGAGCAGTCCACAGTTCAACGGCGTAGCCGAACGGGCGTTAGGGTTGATCGGAGCCTACGATAATACAAGCTCCGATGCTATCTTCGAACGTCGAGCTTCCTTCTTCCGATTATTTATGGACGGAGGCCATGTCTTGGGTGTGTCATATTTTTAACTGTTCTGCAATGCTCCAATCTAGACAAGAAATCGCCGCACGAGATGTGGCATGGCAGCACAAGTCGGTGTCATTTGATGCCGATCTTCAAGCCTGGGTACAAAACCAAGCGAACGAACAAGTCGCGGCCCAAAGCGCAAAAATGTTTCTATCTAGGCCCCGGACGAAACCACCCCCGGGATTCTGTGCGAGTATTTACTGAGAACAACTTGGTTATCACGACTCACGACGTAACCTGGCAGCATAAAAACATGCTGACATCCTCACAAAAGAGTTAACGGTTGCACTTTTCAACGCGCATGCCGAGTTTATGATCAATTCATCGGCGTAGATATTTGTGATGGAAGTTTGCTCGATTTGATTACAATGACGATGACGATGACGACCTTGCCTAAATCATGCGGGCGCAATAGCTGCTGAGTAGCCACCCCAAGGAACTTCGTGAGCCGTGGGTGAGTCGGGCATGTATTTTTCTATTTCTTTTGTGCTCACCTCGTGACAATCGTGAAGTGACCTAGCAAATGTTTGGTTTTTTCCTGGATACCAGGTCTGCTTACCTTCTCAGTTTTTCGTCGTTGTAATTACGAAATTAATGCTCTGTCATCTCCTTGGTAACATTCTGTCTAAAATATGCAGATCTGGGCAAGGTGTTGCTTAATCTCTGTAATCGATGCCAGATTGTGCTGAAGTTGCGTCAGCCAATCTGATACAAAGTTTGACAGTTACAAAGTTCTTTTTTTTTTCAATGCCCACGATTGACGTTTCTGTGTCGGTGGGTTGTGTGTAGGTTGTGTGATCTGCTCCCCTGTCGGGGCACTCCAAGCTCTGAACCAACTAATAATACAATGTTATCGTTTATATTCTTCAATCCTCTCGACCTCTCGGCCGGTAGAGCTACCTTCGGTAGGATTCTACGAATAGACGGCTGTTTGTCAAGGGGCGATGGTGCCGTCAACTGACATATAACTGACATTTCTTTAGTTTATGGATGTACCGTGTGTAGGGGAGACAGCAGTACACCTCAAAACTCCTGCTGTCTGCTGCCAGATGTCGGTACAAGAGGATACGAGTACGAAAGGCGTACGAGCACGAGCTACTGCACGCTGGCTCGTTAAACAGAGCATGATACGCCGATACTATCTGCGTCGCGGGTCATTGCAGAATGGAGTACCCCCCTCCAAGCGTAGCATTGCGATACTACTACTGGTGTTGTTGATGGTGGAGTTGTCGGTATGATGATCTGAGAGGAAAGATCTTATGAACACTCCGCAAGATAATACTGCACGGTCGATAACAAGAAGGAGTGTTGAGAGACACTACGCACGCATGCTGTTTGCTGCTTGATGACATCCTGAACCTAGCCAGAACGACACAAATAGCGCAAAAATCTCGGCGCGAAGGTGGTATTTCGGAGATGATGTTGTAAATCATTGCTACCAAGTATTTGGCGCGAGATATCGCACACTCTAATCCTGCTTTCGCGGCTGCACTTTCCAGGTCTTACCTCCTATGGATAATTTACTTTTTTGGCGCGGAGCGATAAAAAATGATGAGGTCACTGGTTCGATGCATACAGTCATCACCGAAGGCGCACAAGGAAAGTTATCCCGCACACCTACCTCTCCCCCCCCCCCCCCCGCCACCCCGACGAGGCCCGAAAAACAAATTGTTCAAGATTTTCTGTTTTTTTTCTTTGTTTCCTTGCTTGGTGGTTCGTTTCTTGGCTGTGCCCCTGTGGATGGTTTACTGCACACTCTTGCGTTAACAAAGCGGCTTGGCAAGGAAGCCAACATTGTAAGAGCAAGGGATGTCAAACTGTACTTTTGGTTGTTTAGATATGTGAATCCTTTCGTCAATGCAAGGTGGTCAATGTAGTCAGAAATAATCAATGGTGGGCAAGCGCCGCGCTTGGGCACGAAACCCTGTAGGCCTTTGTGCCCTTGATGTCCAAACGCAGCGCGCACGTGCCTTCTGGTTGTTCCACCGTTCCCGCACAGCCTGAGCTCAAGATGCCGCGGGAGGCAGTTGGCACCGCGCGAAACGACACGCGATTCAGGTTTATCCGAGCCTCCCATGACACCCCCTTGTTGTCAATATCATGGAGAGTTGATCGGTAGTGTTGAAGAACAGGCTCCTGGACAGCCGGACGTTATTCCGCGCAGTAGATGGAAGCGTGGACAAGCGTCCTATCGACGGGACCACTCTCGTCTGCAGCGTCGGATAAAACACCATCCATATCAATGCCCGCGCCCTCACAATCCTCAAGCCCGTTCACATCTCCCGTCGCAACCACGTCAGCGAAACTGCCCGCGCCCGCACCACCCTCACCCTTGCTCACAACTCCCGTCACAACTACGTCGGCGCTACTGCGCTCGCTCGCACCACCCTCACCCCAGCTCACAACTCCCGTTGCCACCACGTCAGCATCACCGCTTGCGCCCCCACCGCTACTACTGACCATCAACACCGGCGACTTCTTCGCGCCGTCCGTGGCGTTCTTCGGTTTGAAAAACCCAGCAATGTGCGCCCGCTCCCCACCGCCGCCGCGGCACCAACAACCCTGTCGACGCACGTTGGTCGACATGCAACTTACGACATGAGCAATAGCAATTGATTGATCAGCCGTGGAAAGAAAATACGAACTTGCTCCTGCTTTTCGCGTACACACATCGACAAGGCCTGCAGCCTCATACACTGCGCGAGTAAAATACGTAGTTCCCAAACTAACTGCTGAACACGCGCGAACGACCTGCCGCGAAAAATTGAAGCAGTGTATTAACAACAGGTATAATTCACAAACACCATGTCATACATGAAACATAGATCAAATGTACCCCGCAGCTTGCAAAGTTGAGTTTCAACCATTCAATTGGTCGTACTCACAGCTGCCTTTTTTATACTCCCCTCTGTTCCAGAACATAAGCCCGGTTTGGAAATTCGGGAATATAAGCGAGGTTTCTGCAATATTGGCAGAAACGTGCTGTTTGGGCACGGTGAACGTCGGACAACCTTGCCGTACGATCACATAGCACATTGGAGAAAGAAAAAAAAAAATCCACTCCATGGAGGGGGGATGGTACATTATCATCCCCGGGCCAGGAAAATGGCGGAAACCGGGCATTTTTGTACCCAGCGGCAGGACATACTGCCTGTCAAGTGTGACGAGAGTACTCCGAAGAGCTGGAATTAGGCGTAACATTATTTAGACGAAAAAAAAACATGATGCCTCTCGAAAAGGGAGGGGACATTTTACTCCCATCCCCGTGCTGGCGTAATCATAGAAAACCAACTTGACCCGCGCCCCGAGCCAGCTGCCTGTTCTGCGCATGCCCTTCAGCCTCGGTAGCCAGACGACTCTACTCCTCGCAGCGGTCTCCGTCTACACAGTACGGCAACATTTCTCCGCAATAGGCCGCCCCTTGCCCCACCGCAGAAGCTCCCTGGTACCCCGGAGTACTTCTCGGTCACACTTGATCTACTCCGATTATTCTGTACACAACAACCACCTCGTTCTACACGGCCGCCGTCCCTTGCACCCCTGCGGCCCCCCCTCCCTGTCCTGCAACAGCCCCCCCTCCCTGTCCTGCAGCAGCCCCCCCTCGCCGCCTCGAAGCCGCCCCTCGCCCCCCCGCAGCCGCCCCTCCCCGCCCTGAAGCCGCCCCTCGCCCTCCTGCAGCCCCCCCGTGCCACCCTGCAGCCGCCCCTTGCCTCTCCAGCGCCGCGAGTGTCGCCCTCCCTTTCAGCCACGCCTCCTCGGATACGGGGTACCGCCTAGGGATTGGTGTCCCTCCACGCGCAGCAGCGTCCTTCCTCAAGTAGGGCAGCTTGTAGATGTTGTCCCCGTCGCAAAGCAGGATCTGCTCCAAGCAGGCCTGGAGCGAGGTCCACACCTTGCCTAGCTTGCCCGAATCCGAGGCCGCCCATGCGAGCTCGACCTCGTGGAGGAGATCATCTATGGTTTTGGCTCGAGTGCGGTCCTGTAGGGACTGGATAGACGCGAAGAAACCCAGGTCCAGGATTTTGGTGTCAGGGCTGTTGGGTGGCTGGTTGATAAGGCGGATGTCGAACCCGTCCGCTGAACACGCCTCACACAAATCCTCATCTTCGTTGACACGGTGCGGCTTGGCGTTGCCTTGCTGGATGTAGATGGTGCTGCGCCGTGTGGCAGCCGGCCACTTTTCCTTGATGGCGGGGATCACGCCGTTGACGAGCTTCTCCTTGTACGTTTCCTTCGTGACCTCCACACAGTTGGTGACCATACTCCCAGCAGCACGGTTCCGGCTGCTGCGTACCGCCTGCACACTCTCAGTGAAGGCCCACAAGCCGATCTTGCCATCGAAGAGGGAGTTGGTGACCGGGTTGTGTCGCGGGCGAGCAACAGCAGCAAGGAACATGATCTTCGTGATGAACCTTTTGCTCTGAGCCTTGCGGACAGGGGCCTCCTCGCCGTCGCACAAGTAGAACCTCTGCCCATCGTTGAACAGATAGAACCATTTCTCATCCACGTGCACGAAATCGTCGAAGTCGTGGAGTACCCGGGAAGGGCCTGCCCTCACTGCAGCAAGCCACCGCAACACCCACCGCAGCCTTTCTTTCCTGCCCTCAGGGGTGAGGTACGGCTTGATAGAGTTCGAGTGTGCCCTCAAGCCAAGCGCCTTGAGGTTGTTGTGGAGCGTGGTCGTGGGAATTCCGAGCGCCACGGCCAAGCGGTGCTGTGTGGTGCGTTCGTTCAGCGGAATGTCCAGCAGGCGGGGCTGTAGGGTCTCAACATCAAGTCCCTTTCGGCCGCTGTTCCCCTTGCGTTCGTTCCCTATGTACGCAGTGGGGTCTCCGCTTTCCACCCGCTCCTCGTGCTTCCGCCATATCCTCTTGATGGTCTCCCAGTGGCACCCGTACTTCTCCGCGGCCTCCTGGAACGAACCATGCCGCCGGACACCATCTTTGCTGCTGGCGAGGAGGTGGCGAACCACCTCTTCTCTCTGCGAAATGTTGAATTTCTTGCGTTTTTGGCCCTGATAGGCACTTCCAGCAGCAGACATGTCTCAACAGCAGATGGGTAGGCGTTTCACCGGAGCTCCAAAGTTAGGGTGGTGGAATCGGGCGGGGTCTGCTGGGGTGCAGCACACTTTTGTGATGGGGTGTGAAAAAGACTGCTGTTCTGGACGCCGCGCGCGGCAGCGGTGGAACCAACAAAAAAAACGGTTCGGGAAAAGACTTCTGCAGACCGGAGTTACGCCGCTTTTTGTCCAAACCGGGCTTATATTCTGGAACGGAGGGGAGTATTTTTTATCGAAACTGCTTGTGCTAGCGAATGCAACAACTGCTACGAGTATCCTTACAAGTCCTCACTTGTGTTGAAACGACTGTTCGTGAGTCTCCACGTAGGCCAGGCTCAGTTGCTCTATATTGCGTCCGAAATTGCGCTGGCACTTCTTTCACACCCAGTCGCCGCTGCTGGTTTTCGCGGCGATTTTTCCGATAGGTAAAAGTGCTCTGCTCGCATGCGAAAGGCCTGCAGGGACCAACAGGGACGCGGGGTAATGTAGTTGGTTTGCATTTCGCGCGCGTTTTTTTTGTCGATTTTGATCATGCGGCTACGGCGTCTGGTATTGCTGCTCTGCTGCTGCTGCTGCCAAGGCTAGGCTTCTGCTACTGCTGATCTTGTCAGTTATTGGGGAGGAGGCAGCACGACACACCCACTGCTCGCTGGTGAGCACATTTACACATGATAAACGAGAGTTTTGTCTTTCCAGCGCTTGCCGCTGCTGCTGCTACGAGGTACACGATACGCTCCAATATCACACTACATACAGCCCTTATGCCTCTCCAATCACTCTCTGTGCTGTGCCAAACGCTCATACTCAATGGGCTGGCCCTCGTCCACCCCTGAACCGTCACCGAAGTTGGCCCCGTAGCAGCAGATGAAGTCCTCGCCATCGTCTGGCTTTCCGCAGACGCTTTGTAGCCAAGCGGTCTTGTCGAAGGAGGGTTGTGGCAGGGGTCCCTTCACGTGGAGGCTGTGTTCATTGTGACCACTCGCTCTTGCTCTCTCCCTTTTTCTCCGTTGCTCTGCGCTGTGCGTAGCTGGTACGCAGGCTGCAGCTGCGCTGCGTGTCTGCTCTTCAGTACCCCCTGCCCCTTTATTATATAGGATTTAGAATAGGGGTTGTTTGCATAGAAAATTCCGTGGCGTAATGAGAGGGGGATGGGGTCTTCGTACCCGCCTTACCCCCCTGGAAGGGCGAAAAAAAGGTTTTGGTACTTAAGTGTGTTTTTGTTTTTTTTGTGCGCCCTTGTTATTACACGTTTTTTTTTCTTGCTTATTTATTTGATACATAAAATTCATCACATTTTTCTGCAAGGAGCTTGTCTTCTTCGAATTTAGATGCAAGAATGCATATCATAAGACGACAGGGTGGTGTCTTGGCAACTTATCGCGATACCCACACCAAACCTTCTGGGCTCAGCAGGAGCGCAGAGTCAGCATCATTGTACAATCGGGTTGGTAGAAGGGCCCATATATATGTGTGTTTCCAACAAAGAGAGCAACTGAGTTAAATGGTACTCGTACTGGCAATCCGACAATATATTAAAGGAGAACATGTCGGGAGAGGAAATAGGCAAACGGTTGGCGAAAGATACCACTGCTGCATTATTGTGCGATCGTTCGACTGCATATTAGGTACTACTGGTGATTTATGGAAGGAAATTCGATTTACATCGGAAGATCTACGCTATATGATAAAAGGTAAATACGCTCCATCTGTGAGATCGAAGATTTTGTCGAAACTCATCTTTGCTACCCGTGTGTGATACCCCGATCGCGCGTATTACGCGTTGTGTGTCCTCACTAAGGATATAGGTCGACGACTCCCCTTGCACCTACAGTGTAGCTATCAGGGTCAAAAGGGTGTTGTAAGTCAGCCTGTGCGCGGAAAATATTATAACCCGTTTCTGCGGGGGACAAAATCTGACAGCTGCGGAAGGAAAGGCATCAGTTTATCTAATGAATCCTTCAAGTCGAATAACTGGTGACGGGAGGGCCGGAGTTTTTGAGGACGTAGGGGCTTGGTTTTGATTAAAAATGAGCGGGGGAGGGGGGGGGGGACGGATGAGGCAGCTTAATTTGTGCGCAGAAACTGTAACTCCTTTAAGGGGATATATGTGACGGTTTGGGAGAAAATGCACCAGTTTATCTCGGGGGGAGGGGGGGGCGGGATGGGCGGGGCAGCTCAATCTGTGCGTGGAAACTCTACATCCTTTTGGGGTTTGCTATTTGCGTGGTTGTGCTAGGTCTAGGCGATGGTGCGGGTGGTGAGGAAGGAGGGGGCGTTGGGGGCGGGAGGGGGGGGCGGGGAATTGCAGCAGCAGCGGCATGGATGGTTCTAGAAAGATAATGAGGTGATATCCAGTGCGTGAAGTGTTTTTTACTCTGGCGGATTTCGATATTATTAGGTGGGGCGTTTGAGCAAGAGAGAGCGAGGGAAAAAAAACAAGAAAAACAACAAAAAAAAGGCGGTGGGGGGGAACGGTTTTCAAGAGGTCTAGGTAACATAAAATACAAAATACACTCCACCAACTGTGAGATCAAAGGTTTGGTCGAAACTCATCTTTGCAAAATTGTGTGTGATACTACGATCGCGCGTATTAATCAGATATGTAGGGGCTTGGTACTCGCGTGGTGCTAGGTCTAGGTGATCGTGCGGGTGGTGGGGAAAGAGGGGGCGTTGGAGGGGGGGGGGGGGGGGGGGGCGCGGGGCGGCGCGGGCGGGACATTTCAATATGCGCGCGGAAACTATAAACAAATCTGACGGTTGTAGCAAGGAGACATCCCTGTATATCACCTGTCTGGTAATGTTTATTATTCTAGAAGGTTTGGTGTTAGATGTGGTATGCAACCCAGTCTTGAGGTGTAGTTAACAACGAGTTAAAGCTTCACAATTTTTTATTGTACATGGATCGAGCACGTTGGAATATTTCAATCGATAGGTACAATTTTGCAGCTACCATTATTTCCTGACATCGATAATTTTAAGAAAGAGATTTTGCCAAATACAACAGGCGAGGTGATGTGGTCATGCAATGTCACCGCCATTAAGCACGAGACGGAGAAATGCGAATTGTCAGTGTTTCGAAAGGAACGCTTGATGTACACGCGCTCAATTGCGTTACTTCATTCATTGGGCATACTTCGCTTGGCATAGGTTGGGAGGCGATCATCATGCAGACGGTAAGTACGAAATACCATACGTAATAGGTTGGTAGTAGTGTCGATTACCGCAAGTTTAACATATCTGCCTGTACTTCCTTTTCACATCATTATTCAAAAAAGTAAAAAACACTCCAGCTGTGAGATCGAATACTCATCTTTGCAAGCTGTGTGTGATGCTCCGATCGCGCGTATTACGGGTTATGTGTAATTATTGTCTCAAATGTACTATTGCACGCCCATGGTTTGTACCGTGCCGATGTTGTCGGAGGGCAAAAATAAAAAAAATAGTGATACAAGGGCTGCGCATGGGCGCCAGCATTATGCCGGCGTCCATGCTTCGGGTACGGTAGGGCAGCACTTCGAATTGTTCGATTTAATACTTGGTTGAGTAAAAAAAGTCACCACACAATCATAGCCTGCGCGTACAGTATGTAAGGTGATGCCAAGAGTTCGACATAAACTAACAATCATAACAATGTACTTAGTATTAACAGCTACCGTTTTTTACGTAAGCGAATCCGATTTCTTTCGAGCTTTATTCATCAGATTTCGATCGGATAAATGCAAGGACACGGCAACTGACTCTTTAGTTTGGCGATGAAACATGTCCAGTGTGTTTCTTCTGATAGTTTTGCTCAGTTAAGCATCCGGGGCCAATAAAATGTCTGACCATGTCCACTGCGTGTGATTAGAGAATTTGTACATGGACCAATTACATAATACAGCAGTCAGTCCAGATCGAGTCGATCGGTGCAACTTGCTTGGGTATCGTATAATTACAGCAGCAGTTATACAAGTCACTTATTTTCTTTTTCCAATCCCATTTATTGTGATGCTTGCATTACTCTCGCCCTCCCAGTACTATAACTTTGATTCGGGGTCATATGGCGGGCTCCCCTCCCCCGTCCAAACTACGGCACCTGCTCTAATTCTCATCGCGAGAATAATTCAGCATTTTCTTCCCTCGTCGATTGGCGTCCAATTGTGCCTACCCACGCTGCTAGGCGATTTCAGCAGTTGATTGATCCTTTTTTCTCATTTATTTCTTCAAATAAATATCACCAGCAACGCTCACAACGCCGCAACGGTGTCAAGGACCAATATGGAACCTGGTCTCTCACGGGGTCCCGGAGTCGAAGTGGAGAGGGTGGTCCCGGAGGTCTGGTACTCGTCGCGGATGGTCGGTAGTCGGAGCGGAGAGGTCGTCGCAGAGCTGAAGTCGAAGCGGAGAGGGCGTCGCGGTGCTGAGGTCCCTTGACGATCGTTCTCAACAGCGAACGCGACTGATAACCTTTCTTTCTTATATGTAGCACGGAGATGCTAAGCCAGAGCTAGAGTGGCCGTGGGCTTATGCCCTTCGTCATGCGGCGGGATCATCTTTCGGTGGCTGACCTTCCGGGGACGGGTCAACGCCGTCTATGACGGGTGACGCCGTTCGCGACCCGGGATCGTGTGTTGCCTGACCGGTGACGTGTCCTCTCGCGCATGCGTGTACGCGATCTACGATAGGTATCTACGACCCTGTCTTCCACATCACCCCCCTCTGTATTCGCTGCAAGCCCATCTTAGCTAAGGATGGTTTTGTAGCGGTCATCGGGAGGATGACAATTTTAGGAAACGGGGTGTCGATTTATCGGATCGAGACACAGCAGCTGTTATATGCGTGCATCCACTCCTTATAACTGACGTGTTTAGCAAACACGGGTGTGAAACACCGGGCCAGCGAAGATGTTTACATTTTCGAGCTTGCATGCTGACAGCGTGTAATGGAGTTGTATGGGGTTTCCAAATATTATCTCAACGCACGTATTCCGTGTGGCCACACGTACTGGTGCGCCCCTCGTGGTTGCTGTTCTGGGAACCACGGGCAGCAAAATTGTTTAGCGATTTCTCTTTTGTGGGCGGGTCCGCCTAGATATTTTCACTCGGAGTCAGCTCAGTTGGGGTAGGTGCATCAACGTGTGACTTCGTTTTAGGTTGGGTGGAGTCGCGTGGATCTCATTTCCCCTGTGTGTTTAGTGTTCGAACAATTTTGTTTGTGGCTTGACGGTGGTGTTGCTGTTTTGTCCCGTTTGGAACGGAGTGTCGGGCACGGGCGTGAATTTTCACGCTTCTTACAGCCTCTCTCCGTTGGGTACAACAATTTTCTTAACGTCTCCATGCCCCCGGCTATTCCCACCGGAATGCCGGGTAGAGTGCCCGTCAGATCATGGTCGACACGAGTGTGTATTGCCATGCCTGCTGGTGCTACTCTCATCACCATTGTTGACTCTTGTCCTTACAGCTGAGTCAACTGTGTTAGCCAGCTTGTTCGTTATTCGGTTACGCCGCGGAGCATCTGATAATGTATTTTGCGCTGTCTCAGTTCGTGCTCGTCCCTGCCTACTATACGCTTCCGTTTCCCGAGAGAAGGGAGGGGGGGCGAAGAAGGTGAGGTTATCGGGAGTTGCAAACCCTTTGGGCTCGGTATGCGGCGATCAATTCGTGACATTGGGGTATTTCGTCCGCGCGATACTCGAGGTCGGATTCAGGCCCGTAAGCTCGGAGTCTTAAGCGGTACTTGTAGTTGTGGGGGCTTGGTCTGCCAGGTCCCCTTTTATGATCTACTACCCTGTCTACGAAGTAGGACTCAATTTTGGGTTGAGCAGCGTCCGGATGGTCCAACTCGGGTAGGGGAATGGGCTTCCCTAAACAAAAATTCCGCCAGCTTCTCAAATTTAGGTGCGGGTGGTGTTTCCCGTTGACGGTGGGGCTTTGTATGGGCCAGGTGGACTAACACTTCTCGGGTGTCGTTCGTTAGTCGTACTCTATACACCACTGGTGATAATTGTGAGCAGACGACATACGGTCCTCGCCGTGGTAATAGCAGCTTTGGGTTGGGCCCGTCCGAATCCTGGTACGGTCTGTACACGAGTACTTCCTGTCCAGGTTTGAACACCGGGTACGGTTGAAGTTTGCTGTTTTGTTCTGCCTGCTTGTCTGCACGCTCAGTTAAGTTTCGACGTGCGAGCTCAAAGGCGATTTGCAAATTGTCCTGTGTGTTTTGTGCGAGTTCCTCGGTGTCTGCTGTTCTTCCTACATGAAGAATACCGAGGATTATATCGACTGGGAGTCGGGGTTGTCGTCCGAACATTAAAAAGAATGGTGTCTCATGCATCGTTGCACTAAAGCTAGTGTTGTGCGCTAGCTGTACAAACCGTAAGAGAGTGGCCCAGTTGATTTGATCGATTGCACTGTGCATTGCTAGCATGCTGTGTATCGTTGAGAGAACCCGTTCGGACACTGAATTACCCTGCGGCCGGTACGGCGTTGTGCGGGTCTTTTTGTATCCGAGTATTTGTTGCAGCTGGTATATCACATTATTCCCGAATTCGGGGCCTTGATCACTATGCAAGGTTTCTGGTGGGCCGAAAATGCTGATTATTCTCTCGATCATGGCATTGGCTACTGTTTCGGCCGTTTTATTACGTACCGGCAGCAGTACCGCAAACCTCGTCAGGTGGTCCATCATGGAGAGAATGTATTTGCATTCGATCCCTGCGGCTGAAGTTGATACCGATTTGTACTCTACGAAGTCAACCGATATTCGTTGAAATGGCCGCTCGACAGGTAAATGGCCTGTCGGGAGCTTGGGTCTGTTGTGTGCTGTTTTTCGTCGTTGACAAGCTTGGCATTTTTCGCACCACTCTCGTACGTCGCGGCTGATGGTGCGCCACCAATATTTCTGGCGGATTTTTTCATAAGTCGGGCGAGATGCGAGGTGTCCTCCGGATAGAACGTGATCGTGGTAGGCGTGCAGAATTAATCCAACAAGGGCCTCCGGGACTACGAGTTGATCGCGGAAGGTGCTTCGTTTTCGAAGATATCTCGGAAGGTACGATTTAAACAACAGCCCGTCCTGCACTGAATAGTAAGACATGATTGTTTTCGTTTCTTTTCCGGGTAATGGTGCGTCTGCGTGCTGTATGTAATCGATGTACCGCCCGTACGCTACTCTTTGTGCTGAGCGGAGTTTTTCTTGATCGACGGACATGAAAACATTTGTCGCGCTCACGAATACTGATTTCACACTAAAGAGCTCTCTATCGCTGCGTACTGGTTCTAGGTTATCCAGTTTGTCGGCGGAGATCTGATATGGTCGGGGGACACGAGCTGTTTGTAGCTTGGGATCATTTGGTACGTTGCGGCAAATGGGCGCGAGGGACGGCACAGCTACTTCTTGCTGGTGCTCGAACGCAAACATTCGTGAAAGCGTGTCCGGTACGACGTGCAGTTTGCCTGGTTTGTGTTGGACGGTGAAGTCAAAAGACTGTAATGCTATTGCCCAGCGTGTTAACATGTTCGATGTATCTTGCATTGAGTATAGGTATCGCAGGGCCGCGTGATCTGTCACACACACAAAATGTCGTCGCCATAAATAAGGTCGCCAGTGCTGGATGGCCAAGACCACAGCATAACATTCTTTGAGCGTAGCCGAGTAGTGGCGCTGGCTGTCGTTGAAGCGTTGACTAAAGTATGCGATTATGACGAGGTCATCGTCTTTCTGCTGGGCGAGGAATGCACCTGCACCTGCTTCTGAAGCGTCAACGTGTATCGCAAAGTCTTTAGAAAAATCGGGAAATTGAAGTACGGGCGACTGAGTGAGTAATTGTTTCACTGTTGCGTAGGCCTCATCGTGTTCTGGTCTCCAACGTTTATCGACTTCTTTGGCGGCCTCGTTTTTCGTGAGGGCTACCAGGGGTGCTATGATACCCGTTAAGTTAGGTATAAACTTGCGTACAAAGTTAACCATTCCTAGCACTGACCGCAACTCCTTTATGGCTTTAGGCATCGGCAAGTCAACTTTAGCTTTTACGCGATCCTCACCGATCCGCATACCGTCGGCCGTCAGTATGTGTCCCAAGTATTTAACTTCTCGGGGGCCAAACTGTACTTTCGATGGTTTGAGGGTGAGGCCGGCTGCTTGCAAGGCTTTGAACATATTTTCGAGTAGCTGTAAGTGGCCTGTCCAGGTAGATGAACAACATATACAGTCGTCCATATAAACCAAGAGCCCACTTTTGGCACCAAAATGTGCAAAAGCTTGTGACATAATTCGCGAGAACAGAAACGGCGCGTTAGCTATACCGAAGGGTAGGCGTTTGAAAACCCACTTTCCGTTCTGCGTGACAAAAGCAGTTTTATCTTGTTCGCTCTCTGCTACTGGTATTTGGTGGTAAGTATTTTGTACGTCACACACAGTTATATAACGTGCTCCTCCGATCGTGTCAAGGTGGCTTTCTAAGTTAGGCGTAGGCCACGATTTTTTTATCAGATTCTTATTTTATGGTCGACCTGTAATCTACGCAGAACCGTGGAGTGCCGTCTGATTTTGCGACAATAGTTACTGCGGAACTCCAGGGACTAGGGCGCTGTTCAATGATTCCTTCTTCTTCCATCTGGTTCACGCACTTGTCGATAGTTTCCTGTACGCGAGGGTTTGCACGGTACGGGGTTCTATTTACAGGCCGTGTTCCTGGTTCAAGAGGAAACGTTGCTTCGGCCAGGGTACATTTACCTAGCTCTTGAGGCGACAAGGAAAAAACGCTGCGATCATTCGGCAGGTGTAAACGTGGTTTTATCAAATGCTCGAGTAAGTGCTGCACGAAGCTCGTTACGCGTGGATTCCGTTGTCTTGCTGTCTGTTTGAATTGCACTGGTCGTTTTGTTCAGGGCTACCGATACGGGCGCAATGTGACCTAGTAAGGTATTGCGTTTCAAGTATACGTATTGGTGGGACGGGTTCGCGATCTGGACTACTACTGCTGTTTTATCAGCGGCCGACCAGTGACTCACTGTACGAGCAACTATCATATTTTGAAAAGCTTCAGGTACATCGGACGATTCGATGTCTTCGAACGTGACGATGAGTGGTTCAATGAGTGCAGCAGTGGTTTCTGTGGGTGCTGTCGCTGACACTACTTCTACTGCCATCTCATTCTGGGGGGGGATGCAGCAACTGTGTCGCAAAAAGACTGGCACCGACTCTACATCAGTGTTAACTGTGACCACGGAGCACTGAGCTGTCGCAGTGTTGTCGGGGCGCGCTGTAAAGTCTACTCTACGATGAGATGCTTTGATCGTCACTTGAGAGGTTTTGAATGACAATTGCTCTGTACTCCAGTCGAGGACACCTCCGAAGGCGCCCATGATGGTGTTATCGAGTAGCATAATGTCTGGCCCTAAAGAGGGCAATACGAGCGCTTCGACTGGTAGGGTAATATCTCCTAGCGTAAGTTGAAAGCGAACATATCCTAAAATTTTGAGAGGCGACCCATCAGCACTGCTGAAGTTGATCGCTCCCGGGGGCACTGCAAAAATTTGAGTGTCTTTCATTGTGGGATGTGTCTGTACAAAGTGAACAGATATGCATGGTACATCGGTCGCGGTGTCAATCGTGATATTGTGCGCCGGATAATCATCAACTCTGGCGTTTACTCGTACGCGTTTTGACGTAGAGTTGAGAGCCGTGGGATATCTGGGATACCCACTCATGGCAGACGCGTGGAAAGCATCAAAGTGCGTTTCCTGGTTAGCGTTGCATGATAATAAAACATGATGCTTAATTTTCTCATTTAATTTGCGGGACTCAGCAGAGACATACAACGCTTGTGGTACCGTGGAAGGTGAAAACGTATCATTCTGACGCTGACAACTATTCTCGACTCTGCTTGCTGTTTCTACGGCTGGTCCAACTCCACGCGGTACTGCTAGAACGCTTGGAACCTGCTGCTTATTTTCCAAGTCTGTTGCAGTGTTCGACTGGTAGTCTGCATGTACTTGTTTCGCGTGGGTATTCGCCAGAGGGGTGGAGCTCTTTGTTCGGCCACACGTATCCCTCCTCTTACTACTAGGTCTACCGACACTTGCCACGGCTACGCTAGCTGATCGTGCTATCGTTTCTACCGCGGGTTTATTGATCCTAGTATGCCTACTCCCCGAACCGGTTTGAGGTAACCGGCGCGGACCCCCTCACGGTTTTTTTTTGGTGACTACTATGCCGTCACGATCGTGCATTTTTGCCAGCCTGCAGTCCGGGCGCGAGTGCGAGTTGCGATGGCGACACATCGGGTAGTCGCATGCGTCGCCCGACGCTACTTTAGGTTTCCTGTTCCTACCCGCCTCACTACTCGGCGACCTGCCTCGCTTGTCGGATGGGCCGTACGTGGCAGGTTCGAAGGTCACTCTGCGTTCCCGGCCTCGCGCCGCCGTCAGGTTGGACTTGATGGCCTTTTCGAGTTTGGCCATCGACGTCATCAGCTGTCGGTTGGGTCTAGGGGATGTGCCAGAGACGGCCGAAGCATACGTGGTCGGGGAGGGGGTTGGGGCCGCGCGTAAGGCGTTGGTCTCATGTTTCTTGGCGCGAGACCGTTAGGCTTGGTACGTGAGGGAGGGGTCTTCGCGGATAAGTTCTAGACGTACGTGCGGAACTAGGCCGGCTTCGAAGGATGCTATGAGCGATGTTTGCCATGCATGTTGGTATGGCGAGACGTTGACAGGAGCGGTTCGTTTTGCTTCGGCTAGGAGGCGCGCGTATGCTGAGTTACACGCAGTCCGTAAGAGTCGACGGATTCACTACTGCCTTGCTTTAGGGTAGAGACGGTGCGAGCGAGGAGGACGATGCGGTTCACGGGGCTAAACAGATTTGTGACAGCATCCACCCACTCCTTCCAGTTGCGTGGTGCTCTGACGTCTCCCGCTTCCGTGGTTAGTTGGGCAAGCTCTTTGTCTGTGCGCCACTCTAACGTACCACACTGGATTTGGTTCATGGTGCTAGCTGCGTGGTCGGCCACTAAGTATGCCAGGTATCTCACGGCGTGGCGATCGATAACCAAGTCCGAGGCGCCGTCAGGGACGTGCAAGCGAATGTGAGCGTGAAAGAGCGCCATGATTTCGGGCACATCTTCAGTTGGCAACCCGTGCAACTTGAGCGAAGGGGGCATATCCGGTTTTTTCATCGAAAATTTTGGGTCTTTGTTGTGATTGTGGGTAGGGCTCGGGGGTGCTACAGCAGAGGTTGTACGTGCTGTGCGAGGTGCTTCTACAGCAGAGGTTGTACGTGCTGTCAGGGGGTTTGTGGGCAGTGCTTCTACAGCAGAGGTGTTACGTGCTGTCAGGGGGTTTGTGGGCAGTGCTTCTACAGCAGGTGTTACGTGCTGTCGGGGGGTCTGGTTGAGAGTGGTCAGGGGGAGAGGTACGGCTGCTGTCAGAGCTACTCGACTGCTGTTGTTTAGGCGTAGCAAGAGTCGTGGAGTGCTGCACGCGTTCAAAAACAACGTCGAGGTTTTGCTGCGGCTGTGGTACTTCTCTCACCTCATCGACCTTCTCGTCGGAAGGCCCACTCACAGGCTTCCGGCTGTCCGGCAGCACCATCTCCAAAACCCACGCCGGCGGCGTGGTGCCGTCGAGCATACACTTCTTGAGGAACGCGGCGGTCTCGACGCGGACGGGGTCGTGGCTCGGAAGAGCGCTTGGCGCGGCAAGGATGTCCTCTACCAGGCTCGAGCCCTCCTCAACGGCTGATACAGGCATCGTGCTCGGCGCACCAGCCTCATCTGCAGCGTCCCGCTGCTCCTCGTCGTCCACGGCCGGTCCGCCCTAGTCGGTGGGGGCGAGGGCCGCAAAAGAGTTCCCCGCCAGTGCGGGAGTCGGTTCCTCCGGAGAGGGCGATGCCTTGCGGGCCTTCCCGCGGCTCTTTTTTGAGCGAGCTCCTGAGCGTGGCATGTTTTGTTTCTATTTTTCCGACGACAAATTTATATAGGGTTTTATATAGGTTTGTTGTTCCAACGGTGGTCACCACTATGGAACCTGGTCTCTCACGGGGTCCCGGAGTCGAAGTGGAGAGGGTGGTCCCGGAGGTCTGGTACTCGTCGCGGATGGTCGGTAGTCGGAGCGGAGAGGTCGTCGCAGAGCTGAAGTCGAAGCGGAGAGGGCGTCGCGGTGCTGAGGTACCTTGACGATCGATCTCAACAGCGATAGCGACTGATAACCTTTCCTTCTTATATGTAGCAAGGAGATGCTAAGCCAGAGCTAGAGTGACGGTGGGCATATGCCCTTCGTCATGCGGCGGGATCATCATTCGGTGGCTGACCTTCCGGGGACGGGTCAACGCCGTCTATGACGGGTGACGCCGTTCGCGACCCGGGATCGTGTGTTGCCTGACCGGTGACGTGTCCTCTCGCGCATGCGTGTACGCGATCTACGATAGGTATCTACGACCCTGTCTCCCACACCAACGCTAGTATTAATAATGGTAGTATTTGAATGTAACCCCACTAGACTACCGGGGCAACCGGCTCTATATCACTCACTGCCCCGGTGGCGTATCTGTTTGTATCCTCGATCCTGGTATCATAGGTCAGCTTCGGGAGTTCGAATTCCCCCGAGTGCGCACTCGTAAAAAATTTCCTCTCGCGCACTAATTGAATTGCGGAAAGCGCGAGAACGTTAGTAAGCAACACCCAATGAAAAACCGACGACCAGTGGGTGCTGAACCCTATGCGCCAGAAAAAATGAAGCCAATGACCGGGGGGGTGAAAAAGGAAGAACGACACCCGTAACCACGGCTTGTATACCCAGTAGCTGGAAATAATAAGTGTGGTAAAGGAAAAGAAAAACAACACTAGAAGAGATGATCAATCAGCAATCAGCAGCAGGGAGCTCGTCAGGTAGGAAGCAGTACGACATATTTCACTTGACCGGCAAACGACCACAGCAACGGAGTCAGGGACCACAGCAACAACAAAGCATGCCATCCACACACATTTCTCCAAACAGTATTTTCGGGGAAAACAAACACCAACAAATGAATGCGATACGGAGACGAATGCATGCCACCACTGGTTTCTTCTGTGGATACTGTCTACCCTCTACCACTTTCGCGTGGCGCAGCTTAACAACAGCGGGAACTCGTAATATACTACTCTGGAGGCCCCGGGGGCGCAGCCACTCGCAGTGCTGCCGTGTGGACTTTCGTCGCGCAGGAACCGTAATCACTATTACTTCCTTCTCGGTTCAGTTATGCATACGCTTGCCACGTCTATATCCATGTATCCTCGTACGTGTACCTACCGAAATTCGAAAAAAAAATGCACTACAACTACTGTGATCCCTACCAAGGTACCATGGGGAACTTATTACAATAGTATTACCATTTGTTTTAGGACAACATATACATGACGCCAATTTAAAACCAATATCTCACCAAGTTTGATTTTATCAACCTCTCCAATTTTAAGCTCCGAAGAATAACTGGGGAGTACCGTTCAAAATACAGAAATTTGCGCGCTTTCCGCTTGGACGGCGGCCTTCGAACACAATGACCTGACGGAAAAATGCTACAATACTGCCCACAGAGCTGTACTTAATCACTTGACTCAGAAGCTCAGGGGATACTCGTAGAGCTACTACAAAAGAAATGTTAAACTACCAAAAATCCCATTCATAATGTCGTCAGCGTGCACGCTTGAAAAAGGCAAATATGAAGTCGGTGATAGTCGAACTCACGACACATAGCACTGCCCACAGGTCTGTCACTTGACTCAGTGACACTTACTTGCATGAAAAGGCTATGCAAAAAACTTACCAAAATATGTTTTCAAGTTTGTTATATTTCTCACCGACTTCGCAAGACCAATCTCCGGACAGCTATCCCCTCTCAACGTGCTACAGTAAGTAGTACTCAAGAGAACAATAACAACTATCGTAACCAGTATCAACGTCTCCGGCGTGCACGCTTCTGATTCCAAATAAATATGATTTGGGTGATAGTCGTACTCACGACACATCCGTCTTTCTTGATTATAGCACTTTAACCACTGAGCCGAAAGGAAAATACGCACAGCAGTAGTAGCTACGATACAGCCCCAGTGCCACGGGTAAACTACTGCGATAGTATTGCCATTTGTTTTGGGACAACATATGACGCCAATGTAAAAACAATATCTCACCAACTTTGATTTTATCAACCTCTTCAACATCAAGCTCTGAAGAATAACTGGGGAGTACCGTTCAAAATACACAATTTTGGGCGCTTCCCGCTTCGACGGGGGCCTTGAAACAAAATTATCTGACGGGATAAATGCTACAGCACTACTAACTACAGACCTCACTTTACTCAGAAGCTCAGGGGATAGTGCTACTACAAAAAACATGTTAAAGTACCAAAAATCCCTTTCATAATGTCGTCAGCGAGCACGCTTAAAAAAGGCAAATATGAAGTCGGTGATAATCGAACTCACGACACATAGCACTGCCCACAGGTCTGTCATTTGACTCAGTGACATTTGCATGAAAGGTCTATGCAGAACATCAACCAAATATTTTTTCGAGTTTGTTATATCTCTCACCGACGTCGTAAGAGCAATCTCCGGACAGCTATCCCCTCTCAACGTGCTACAGTTAGTGGTACTCAATAGAACACAAACAACTGTCGAAACCAGTATTAACGTCTCCAGCGCGCACGCTCCTGATTATGATGATTCCAAATATGATCTGGGTGAGAATCGTACTCACGGCACATCCGTTCTTCTTGATTACAGCCCAATACCCACTGAGCCGAAAGAAAACGACACACAGCAGTAGTAGCTACGATACAGCCCAGTATCATGGATGGGGAAACTTATTACCCCCCCCCCCCCCCCCTCCGTCCCCCGATCCCCCCACCTTCCGCCTAGTTTGTCCAAACGCCCCACTCACAATCGAAATCGGCCAGAGTGATAAACACCTATACGCAGTTGATATCACGTCATTGTCTTTCAGACCATCCATGACGTAGTTTTTATTTCCCCCCCCCCCCCCCCCCCCCCCAAAAAAAAACAACCCCCTCCAACGCTCCCTCTTTTCCAACCACCCGCACGATCGCCGAGACCTAGCACCACGCGTATAACAAGCCCCTACATATCTTTGATCTCACAGCCGACGTTTATTTGAATATATTATTTGTGACCTAAACCTCCCAAAAAATCCCCCCCCCCCCCTCCTTCTCGCTCTCCCTTGCTCAAAGGCCCCACCTAATATCAAAATCCGCCAGATTAATGAACACTTCACGCACAGGATATCACCTCATTATCTTTCGAGAGCCATCCATGCCGCTGCTTCCCCCCCCCACCGCCCCGAACGCTCCCTTCTTCCCCACCACCCGCACCATCGCCTAGACCTAGCACCACACGTATAACAAACCCATCACCTAACCCCCCCCTCCCCCCCCCCCTCGTCCCCCCCCCCCGCCCCCACCCCCCACCTCCCCAAACCCCCCCAAACCATCCCAACCCCACTCCCTCGAACACTCCGCCCTCTCTCTACTCACTGATTGTACGACTTACCCCAGGATATACATGATAAACTGATGCATTATTTCCGAAACCTTCACATTTATCCCCTCAAAAAATGGTATAGTTTCCACGCACAGATAGAGCTGCCCCACACGCCCCCCCCCCGCCCCAACCCCCCCCCCCATGATAAACTAATGCATTTTTTTTTTTTCCCCAAAACCGTCAGATTTATCCCGCGTAAAGGATTTATAGCTTCCACGCACAAATTGCCCGCCCGTCCGCCCCCCCCCTTCCCCCCCCCCCCCCCCCCCCCCTTCAACCCCGCTCGCTTTTGATCAAAACCAGGCCCCCACGTCCTTTAAAACTACGCCCCCACCCTCACCGGTTATTCGACTTACAGGATTCACTTGATAAAAGGATACGTTTCCCTCCACAGCTGTCAGATTTTGTCCCCCTCAGAAACGGGTTTTATAGTTTCCGCGCACAGACTGACTAAAATCACCCTGTTGACCCTGATAGCTACGCTGTAGTTGTAAGGGGAGTCGCCGACCTATATCCTTAATGAGGACCCCCAACTCGTAATACGCGCGATCGGAGTATCACGCACAGCTTGCAAAGATGAGTTTCGACGAAATCTTGGATCTCACAGTCGGAGTGTATTTCCAATTTATATAATAGTATTACAGTTTGTTTTGGGACACAATGTGACGCTAACTTGGAAACAATGTCATACCAAATTTAATTTAATCAACCTCTCCAAACATCAAGCCAGAAGCTGCGAAGAATAACTGGGGAGTACCGTTCAAAATACTGAGTTTTGCGCGCTTCCCGCTTCGACGGCGGCCTTCGAACAATTTTTTTTGACGGATAGATGCTGCAACACTGCCCACAGACCTAACTTTACTCAGAAGCTCAGGGGATACTCGTAGGGCTACTACAAAATAAATGTTAAACTACCAAAAATCCCATTCATAATGTCGTCAGCGTGCACGCTTGAAAAAGGCAAATATGAAGTCGGTGATAATCGAACTCACGACACATAGCACTGCCCACAGGTCTGTCACTTGACTCAGTGACACTTGCATGAAAAAGCTATGCAAAAAACTTAATATGTTTTCAAGTTTGTTATATTTCTCACCGACTTCGTAAGACCAATCTCCGGACAGCTATCCCCTTTCAACGTGCTACAGTAAGTAGTACTCAAGAGAACAATAACAACTATCGTAACCAGTATCAACGTCTCCAGCGTGCACGCTTCTGATTCCAAATAATAAATATGCTTTGGGTGATAGTCGTACTCACGACACATGCGTCTTTCTTGATTGTAGCACTATACCCACTGAGCCGAAAGGGAACGACACACAGCAGTAGTAGTAGCTACGATACAGCCCCAGTTCCACGGGTAAACTATTACGATAGTATTGCCATTTGTTTTGGGACAACATATGACGCCAATTTGGAAATAATGTGATAGCAAGTTTGTTTTTATCAACCTCTCCAAACATCAAGCTCTGAACGATAACTGGGGAGTATCGTTTCATACCAAAAATTTGGGCGCTTCCCGCTTGGACGGCGGCCTTCAAACAAAATGATTTGACGAGTAATTGCTACAGCACTGCCCACAGAGCTGTACTTAACCCATCGAATCAGAAGCTCAGGGGATATTCGTAGGGCTACTACAAAAGAAATGTTAAACTACCAAAAAACCCATTCATAATGTCGTCAGCGTGCACGCTTGAAAAAGGCAAATATGAAGTCGGTGATAATCGAACTCACGACACATAGCACTACTACCCACAGGTCTGTCACGTGTATCAGTAACATTTGCATGAAACGGCTTTGCAAAAATACAACCAAAAATGTTTTCGAGTTCGTTATATTTCTCACCGACTTCGTAAGACCAATCTCCAGACAGCTATCCCCTTTCAACGTGCTACAGAAAGTAGTACTCAAGAGAACAATAACAGCTATCGCAACCAGTATCAACGTCTTCAGCGTGCACGCTTCTGATTCCAAATAAATATGATTTGGGTGATAGTCGTACTCACGACACATCCGTCTTTCTTGGTTATAGCACTATACCCACTGAGCCGAAAGGAAACTACGCACTGCAGTAGTAGCTACGATACAGCCCCAGTTCCACGGGGAAACTACTACGATAGTTTTGCCATTTGTTTTGGGACAACATATGACGCCAATTTGGAAATAATGTGATAGCAAGTTTGTTTTTATCAACCTCTCCAAACATCAAGCTCCGAAGAATAACTGGGTAGTACCGTTCAATATTTCATATATTTGCGCGCTTCCCGCTTCGACGGAGGCCTTCGCACAAAATTATTTGACGGATAAATGCTACAGCACCGCCTACAGACCTCACTTGACTCAGAAGCTCAGGGGATAGTGCTACTACAAAAGAAATGTTAAACTACCAAAAATCCCATTCATAATGTCGTCAGCGTGCACGCTTGAAAAAGGCAAATATGAAGTCGGTGATAATCGAACTCACGACACATAGCACTGCCCACAGGTCTTTCACTAGACTTAGTAACACTTGCATGAATGGGTTATGCTAAAATCCAACCAAATATGTTTTCAAGTTTGTTATACTTTTCACCGACTTCGTAAGAGCAATCTCCGGACAGCAGTCGCCTCTTCACGTGCTACAGTAAGTAGTGCTCAAGAGAACACGAACAACTATCGTAACCGGTCATAATGTCTCCAGCGCGCACGCTCCTGATTCCAAATATGATCTGGGTGAGAATCATACTCGCGACACATCCGTCCTTCTTGGTTATAGCACTATACCCACTGTGCCGAAAGGAAACTACACACAGCAGTAGTAGTAGCTACGATAGGGCAAGTGCTTGGAGGCGGCAATGAAAAAAACATCGTCGGGAGGAAATTTCGATGCCAATTTGGAAATAACGCTAATTTGGAAATGGTGTCCCTTATTTGTTTGTTCAAGCTCTACATATGCCAAGATCCAAGAAAAGCTCGGGCGTATTCCGCCCAAAGTACAAAAGAAAATGCACTTCTCGCTTGTCTCGCCTGGCGTCTATCCGTGTTTACGTCGATGCGCGAAACGGATACGGCAGCGCGAGGTGCGGTGGAGCCGCACCCTGAAGACGGCGCTTGAACAAAGCTATTTGACCGAGGATTGCAGTTCCGAGATCGCATACTCCTCCTTCAGACAAAATTGGCACGATAAGGTCCCGCAATAAAACGATTTTCAGCGTTTTCTGTAACAGGTTGACGTGCAGACCAAGCACGTTCAAAATGTAAAACTTTTCAACAGCACAAATCGCAATAATTTGAAATGACGATATAGAGCGATCGACTGCTGGTATAACACGCGTTCTTCTAGACGCACATCTTTGTCTAGCAGCATTTCAAATCTTCTTGCATGGCATCCTTCACAACTACTCGCAGTTTCCCGGGTTTTATTCGTCCAAGCCCTGCAGAAGTCAAGCAAAACAACCACATTTTGGCTAGCTACTTGCATAATAAGTCGTGCAAAAGCCTTGGCCTATTGGGTCGAAGTCTGCTAACTAAGCTCGCAATTCGGCCGCTCATTTAAATTTGCATCATGTACGTTTTCTAAGTAGGGATTTTTTTTTTGTTTATGAAGGGTGTCCGTCTAGAATTGTACTTCCTAAACATAGATGTGTCCCCCCCTTCGTTCCCGGCCGTAGGGAACCTTTCGCAGATGTCGTAGTCTATGCGTGTACGAAAAGCACGTCAACGCGCACACGGTTTTTGTTTTTTCCTACTTGTAGGTTGTCCATCGTTGTTGTACGATGTTGTGGGCGCGTATCCAACTAATATTTCGTCAGACATATTTTTTTCGAGTGCGTATTCACCCGAAGTTATACAAATTCTTCACAACTCCTCCTGCAGACGTGTTTTGCGTAATAAGGTCGCGCAAAAAATGGTTTTGAGCCTATCTGTATCAGGTTGACGTGCAGACCAATTACGCTCAAAATGTAAAACATTTCAACAACACCTTCAAACGCAAAAAAATGGAAAAGGGGATATAGAGCGATCGACTGCTGGTGGAATAACACGCATTTTTCTGAACGGACATGTTTGTATTGCAGCATTTATCATCTTCTTGCATGGCATCCTTCACAACTACTCAAAAATTACCGTGTTCCATTCGTTCAAGCCCTGCAGACGTCAAACAAAACAACCACGATTTCGCTTGTTACTTGCACAATAGATCGTGCTAAAACCTTGGCCTGTTGGATCAAAGCCTACAGACTAAGCTCGAGATTATGTACGCGGTCGCAGTTCGGTTGGTCATTTGCATCATGTACGTTATCTACGTGGGTATTTTTTTTTGTTCATGGAGGGTGTCCATCTAGAATTCTACTTCCTAATGAAGGTGTATCCCCCCCTTCGTTCCCGGCCGTAGGGAACCTCTCGCAGGGGTCGTAGTGTATGCGTGTACGAAAAGCACGTCATTACTCACACGTTACTTGTTTTCTTCTTTTTGTAGGTTGTCCATCGTTGTTGTACGTTGTTGTTGGTGCGTGCCCAACTAATAAATATTTTAATCACATTTGTTTTTTCGAGTGCGTATTCACCTGGAGTTATGCATATTCTTCACAATTCCTCCTGCAGACGTTGTTGGCGTAACAACGGCGCGCAAAAAAACAATTTTGAGCCTATATCAGGTTGACGCGCAGACCAAGCACGCTCGAAATGAGAAACACTTGAACAGCAATAAACGCAATAATATAATAAGACGAATCAGAGCGATCTACTACTGGTATTATAAGACGCGCTTAAGCCCTGCAGACGTCAAGAATCACAAACGCTCGAGAGTATACTACCGCAAAATCAAAAAACTTTAGGAAATACCTACCGTTTGAAAATGATGCCCATTTTGGAAATTATCCAGACGCTGCAGACGTTAAGATACAACAGAAGTCGCAGGATTACCTCCGTAAACTACAAACAATTTGCAACTTTTCCCTTGCCTCGCTCAGTATCCATCAGAGTTTACGTCGAGGTGCCTGACGGATAAGGGGGAGGGGCGTCAGAGCCGCCCCACGAAGACTTTTACACGTTGGAGCAGGCCCCCGGATACTTTTTCGTGTTTCATTTGTTAAATCCTTGCATACGTCAAGCAAAACAAACGCTCTAGAGTAAGCCAACGCAAAATTCAAAACATTTGCAACTACCGTTTGTAAATAATGAAATTTTCACTTCCAAGACCATCGAACACCACCTCTGCCGGGCGAACACAACGACCAAAGCTTCGCCGTCACCCGAGCTTCAAAACCCAACATCTACCTTTTTCAGAGCTCCAGCTTCGACAGAACTTCGTCGTCACCTGTGCTTCGCGACCACAGCTCCTCCTGCACGGAAATTCCTCGTCACCTGTCGTCACCTGAGCTTCGCGACCGGAGCTGCACCTTCGTCAGAGCCCCACTTTTCACCTGAGCCCCACCTCCGTCTTCCGCGACACGTCATTCGATGTATTTCCCCTTCAAGCCACTACCAACCACAAGGCAGCTTTTTCTGGCCATCACCACCGGCCGCGGCGTCGTCGCCACCGTCTACACCGACAATCTGGGATCTTTTTCACCGACTTCTGCAGCCATGCACCGATGGGCCTGACGCTTCAAACCACTACCGGCGGCGAGGCGCCCTCTTCCTGGCCGCTACCACCAACTCCGGCGTCATCGCACCGTCAGCGCCGACCAGCTGAGACATATTTCGCCGAGTCCTGCAGCCACCGCGCCAGTAGGTCTGCTCCTTCCGTCCGCTACTAACCGCCCCGGCGTCACAGCCATCGTCGGCAACTTCGGACCTTCTCTACCGCCTATTCCAGCAACCACGCCGTCATCCTCCCTGCGTAAAATGCTAACTCCAACACCACGAGCGCGCAGGCATCTTCACTGGCCCACTTTAAAGGACTACTACAGCGTCAATACTTGCGCCTACATGTACGCTGCGGAACACGCACATTCCACCGCCGCGTACGCTATCCGCCACCTTCTTCAACCAACCATATTGAGCTACTGCAGCCTCGTCTTATTCCGTCACAGAGCTCCAACCGCGTCGTCCGCGAACACCTCGTCCTCACTAGTTTGTGCTCGGAGCTCTTCAACGCGTTTTACTGGACCATCATCCATCTCCAGCGCTCTTACCACATCTTCCGCGAACACCACGACGTTCCTGTCTCGCGATCGAAGCGCTGCAGCACACCCTAGTACCACCACCAGCCGCGTTTCAATGGATTTTTCTTCAGACCCTACACCATCCGGTTCCACGATCAACCTACGTCGTGTCTACTGCACATCTTCGCGGAGCACCATCTACGGATCGGCGTGTCTACAACGCCACTCGACAGGGATGTCTGCAGACAGGATGATATCGCGTTGACTCGCACTTACCCTTTTGCCTTGTTGCCCCTCCCCCTGCCCTTGTTTCTTGAGTGCCTTCTTGAGCATTTTTTCATGGGATTTGTTTTGTGCGCATTGGCTTCTTGATTTTCTCTTTTGGGTTTGATTTTGTTTTTCAGCTAGTTTCAAGGTGCCTCTTCTTTGCCTTGACTTTTCGGGTTGTCACACTTTTGAACAGCACGTGTGTTCGCGTGTTTGTGTCGGTGTGCTACACTGAATTTTCGGGTTGTCTTACTTTTGACCAGCACATATGTTTGCGTGCTTGCGTCGGCGTGCTACCCTGGCCTTCCAGCCTCTGATTTAGCTGGCTCCATTTTCGTAACCAGGCCGTAAATTTGAGATTATTCTGTCTTCCTGTTTGTGCCGGTTTAGCCTGCCCCTTTTTCGTAACTTGGCCCAAACCTGCCGTGTTTTCGTTTCCTCTCGTTGGTTAAGCTACCTTGTTTCGCAGTCCGCGAACCCGCTGTGGTATTTTTTTGCTGGCCTTTCTCTTGCTTTCTGCACTACCTACGAAATAGATGCATATTTGGGCATGGTATATGTCTCCAAAACCGCTGCGGTATGTCCATATTGGCTACTCTTCTTGTTTTTGCACTACGTACGTCATAGCTGCTTTTTGAGGCGTCGTGATTGTTTTCTCACCGCTATGGCATATATGTCTCAGCCCTTCCTCAGCTCTCTGCACTACGTAGGTCATAGGCGATTATTGAGGCGTCGTATTAGTTCTGTTCCCACTGTGGTATACCTGGTATGTGCTCTGGCTCTTCCTCTGTTTTCTGCTCTACGCACGCCGTAGGTGCTTATTGAGGCGTGCTGTCCACCTTGCCTGCGTCATATCGCCCTGCAAGAGTCCCCCCTTTTCTGTTGGAGATCCAGCTGCTTTCGCGTATGTTTTCCTAGATCTTTCGTCGTTTAGCTTCCAACGGGAATGGCTCTATAGCAGGCCACATTTTTAAGAGTTGCACGACATCAACTTTTTGCTAGTATTTTCGGGTTCGTCGTTTGTTCACGACCCTCTCCCTCTAGGCTTCTTTATAGCATCAACTCCCGAAACCATGATAGTTTCGCTTGGTCCTTATTAGCCTGAACTTCGCTTGCACTCTGTGCATGCGCCCCGCTAGCATTTTTACAGTTGTATGTGATTTGCCCCCTCCCTCTGTTCGGCTTACGGTATCAGCCCGCGACATCGTACCAGTTTTTTCTGGTTCCTTCTTAGCCGAGACATCGTCTGCACCATGTGCGTGCTCTTTCGTAGAATTTCTTAGCCCTCCGTTGTGTTAAGACCCCGTTTTTACCGCTCTCACGGTATGAGCTGAAACAAATGACGTGTTAGCTTGATTTTTCTATCTTGGTTCTCCTTCCCCCTGTACTATGTGCCGGATGGGAACGTACACCCCCCCCCCCTCTGCAATGTGTGCATTTTACAAACAAACGTATTTGCTCTCGACTCTGGCGTTCGTGCATTTTCGGAACCTATACCTTCCGCTTCCGCGTCCAAGCATCGCGGAAATTATTTGCTTTTCCTTGTTATTTCTGGACACGCTTGCTCCTTAGGGGTTATCGCTGTGCGCAGCAAATGACCGACCGTAGCAGCCTTTTCTCCTTTCTTCTGGAAGAATTCGTTCGTGAACTCTTAGTGCGCGTATTGTATTTGGACCGTACTGTGTCAGTACAATTCTATCTGGTAGGTACCAGTATCGTCAGTGTTATCGCCTCGTGTCCCCCCCCCTAACTACCCCATTACAGTCTGAGTATCATTGAGGCTCCAACAGCGTTTTGACGTAGTAGTATGCGTTCTGTCTTCTTTGTCGCATTCAAAGTATGATATTTGTGCGTTTTTCGGTGATCTTCATGGTCGCCTTGATCTTGAACTTGTGCCCAAGTTGTTATACTTCCCTGCAGTACGACGAGTGTTCGCCCTTGTGGGTTTGCTTCCGTCTTCTACCGCCGATATAGCCTGCCCACGTTTCGTAGATACCGACGAACCATGGCGTTTCCGAACCATGTCGAGGTTTTCCATCTTATCGTTGCCCCCTAGCCTCATGCAATTGGCGACTACCTAGATGCTTCCCGCGTTATTTCTCTTCGTGTTTTGCGAGGCATTACCTCCTTTCTTGTTGCTGTTGGACTTTCCTTGCCCCTTGGTATACTTCCCTTTTGTTGTTGGACCTTTCTTGCTTCTTGGCGTACTCCTTCCCACGACTGACGTCGCTGAACGTTAGCCCCAGCCACTTGGTATTACGGCATTCCAGCAATTGCTACTGTATATGGTCTCATACTGTCGACCACTGGCTCCACATTGAGAGACCCCTTAGGTTCCACGTTTTCGGTCCCGTGCTGACTCTCCAGCCCATCTGTCGTTTCTCTTTGGCCCTTACCTTCCCGTTTGGATGTACCTGCCCTCAAAAGCTCCTTGCTGTCGGGCTCCGTTTTAGCTTTGTAGCCAGCGGATCTATTCCCCTTGACCACTCTTTGTTACTTTTTTTTCTCGGCACCTCTGCCCCTATGGCCCAACGACACTGCCCCCCGTCCTGGCTTTGCAGCTAACAGGTCTTGTTTCTCTCGACCACCTTTTCTTGTTTCTTGTCGGCATACCTGCCCATAGGGTTTAACGACACCGGCCAAAATCATGGGTTTACAGCCCGTCCTGATTGTGCAGTCCACAGGCCGTCCCTTCTTGGCCCCCGTTTTTCTCTTGGCTTGTTGGCGTACTTGTCGCATCGATCCCACGTTTTGACCCCTGTTTAGCTTCGCAGCCCATACAGGTCGTTTCCTGTTGATCCCCTTTCGTGTTGTTTTTTTCAACGAAATCACTTTCGGAGGAATGCCTTTGCTACCTGGTGTTGCTCGTTTTCTTATATTAGCCCTTTAAGGTCCCTTTCTATGGACCCTCCTTTTTTTCGTCAGGCTGCACTACGTTGCTATGAAACGATTTGCGTGCTTTCTGTTTTTCCGTACATTTTTCTCGGCTGCCTTTTTAGGGTTGCTCCACGTTAGCGACCCCATGTTCCCGACGTATAGTACCTTGCTGCCGCCTTCTTCATATTGTCTTCTCTGTTCCCTGCATTCTTTCTGGAGCTAGACACTTCCAGCGCTGCTTTGAGCTGAACTAGTATCTTCTTGTTGACCCCATTTTTGGCTTGCTTTGTTATGGTTGAATAGCCTCGCTACGTTTTCTGGCAGTGTTCCTGATATTAGTTAGCCTCTCAAGGTGTCATATGTCGACTCTCTTTCCGGCTTCCGATAGTACCTTCCGTCTTTTTGTGTCTACGTTTCAGTTTCGTCCTTGTTTGCGTATTGCTTGGCTAGGTGACCTCACCACTTATCTCTTCCCGTCTTCCTGGTACGGTACCGAGATAGCTTCTAAAGGTACTCCAATCTTGCCCCTCGGTTCAGCTTTCCGGCGTATCACACACGCCTCTATTACCACCATTTTGGTGTTGGCTGTGCCACCATTCGGGTGTTTGTCTTTCACTGCATTTTCGCGATTTCGTTTGGTTGCCTCGGTTTCCCGTTCTACAGTTTGACCAGGGGCCTAGTGCTAGCCTCGTAGGTCCCACACTACGGCCCCTGTGCTTCCGTCATACCTCAGCGTGCTGGTTCTATATGGTTTTGCCTTACGACCCATGGTCCCACGTCAGCCTTCCAGGTCCAACCTTGCGGACCCTGACGTTATTTTTAGGCACTGCTCTTTGTTGCTTCTTGTTTCAGGCTCTTGCTCTTCTGCCTTTTGACCAATGGCCCGACGCTTGCGTACCTCTTCGCGTCTTGATCGCTTCGTTTTGACCGTCCAACCGATGGCCCCACGTCAGCTGCCCATGTCCAACGTAGCGGACTCTGACGTTCGTTTGGCAGTGTTTCTTGATTTCTCCCTTGTCGTCCGGGAAATGGACCGACCACCCGCCCCTTCGGCACTACGCTTCAGGCCGTAAACTCCTCTGACCTTCACAGCGTGACACGTGTTCCATTCTTCTCCTCTGACTTGGTTTCCGCGTTTATACCTTCCGATTTGGCTCCCTTCGCATCCTCGCGCTCAGTGGCCGCGCATCTCGTGTTTTTGTCGGCCGATTGCTACTGGTACGTACCCTTTCTCGAGCTCTCACGATTGTGAGCCCCATCATAGGGTTGTATATCTTGCAATGAGGCGTTTAAGCCTCATTAGTACGAGGTGTGGGGGAATCTATAGCCTCATGTCTTTGTTTCGAATAGCCGCATCTTCGACCCCCTTTCCCGGTCTTTTAAGATGAACTTTGTCGTCAACCTTCGACCGTCTTGAGGTCTACATATACGACTTTTCAGGGTGGGCTAATGTACTAGAGCAGCAGTATAGCTGGCAATAGATTTGGTAAGATCGCCCGCGGAGTCATGGTCTGTTGGACACAATAAGATTCTCTTAAACGGAATATTCTTAGTGGAGAAGATAACCCGTAGAATCTAGCTAGCTTATACCACATGAGCGTTCTCGGCAATGGAACGTTCCTCCCCTGGACAAGATAGGTAGAAGGAAGCGCGTTAAGCGCTCAGGGGAATATAGAACATCTAGGAAGACGTTACTTGTACGTTCCACAGGTAAAGGCCCAGAAGAGAGCACAGCAGCAATGCTGTGGTGAAGCGAACTCAGTGAGCCTCACCCAACCCCCCATGCTCTCACTCCTTCTCCTTTCCTGTCTCCTCGAGCTTCTCATAGCTCAATGCCAACAATGAGATATCAACAAAGAAGAACCGGTGCTGTCTCCAAGCGAAGCTGATATCCCTGCGCCCTTTTCCTCTCAACTTCCGGCACCACGGCTCTTCTACATAAGGCCATGGGAGTGCAGCCGGCTATTTCTTTTTTCAGTATTTCTGTTTTCAAACCTCACCACGTACTGGGTGATGACAGGTGATTCTGGTAATCTGACGAACTTTGCAGACGTTCATGTACGCGTAACGGCTTCCGGGTTGGTTGTAAATCTCAGATTTTCATCCATGATACTTCGCAAACCCACTGCATGCAGAGTATGCCGGCATGCACACCCACGACCTAGGCATCTGTCAATCATTGATAAACACGCCTAAGCCACGTCAGCCGTTTGCCCACGATTTCTCTGCCCCCACCCTCTTACACCGTCGCAGCACGTTCTCCCCAGATCTCCTTCAACATACTAGAGCAAACCTGGTCGCAGTGTTCAGGAATACCGAGGGAGCAGCAGCAACAGAAGCGCAAGTCATCGAGACCACAGGTAGGCAAACCTATCTATGTGGTAATTAAGGGGTGAGTTGTCGATTTCGTTAACCTATCCTAACGGGGGGGGGGGGTAACTTTGACTAGTTTTTCCAAAATGGTCTTCGTCAGCCCATTGCACTACTACAGCAGTAATAGCTGGGCGCTTTCTCTGCCGCCGGGTTCGGGTAGGTATCCGATGATGAAGCAAACTGGCGACGCAATGCGTGCAAAGCGCAAGCGAGAACCGTCCTACACACTGCCCGAAACGACGTTCATACCGCCCATTATTCCTCGTCGAACCCTGAAGACGGCAAGTGTGCCCGCAGCGCATGTTACTTACTCCATGCCTGCCACATTTCTATGTTGTTTCGATTTTGAAGCACGTTGTTTTGCCTGGTTCTGACTTACGGTGCTTCTCAACGAACGGAGAAAAGGCTATATGTATTATTCATAGACTATATTTCTAAATATCATGCATTATCTTCGTCTTACTTTCGCCCTCCTTCCCAATAGTAACTCAGAAACTGGGCAACAAAGGCGGGCCTCTCACCCCCTCCCCACTACGGTACGTGCCTTCGTTTTTATCGTGGTGAGAACTTAGCATTTTCTTCCGTTCTCGACTCGCGTCGAGAATTGTACCTATCCACGCTGCTAGGCGCTTTTTGCACTCAAAATAAAATGTCACCACGGTGATATTCGAACTCAACGACCAGCGCTGGTATTATTCGAAGTTATTAACTAATAGAGTACCAACGGGGCGACCGACTGCTACATACTTTTTTCCCTATTTCCTCATCCCAATTTTTAATGTTGCTACTCTCGCCCTCCCTCTCAGAAGCAACTCGGATCTATCTGGGGTTACATTGGAACTCCTCCCCCTTCGCCTCTACGGCACGTACGTGCCTTCATCGTTGTCGAAATAATAATCCAGGTGAGTTCTTCCCTCGTCGACTCGCGTTGAACTGTACCTTCCCGCGCTGATAGCCGCTTTCAAGAGTTAACTCTTTCTGTAGGCGTTTTTGCAAACAAAGTCAAATCTCATCATGGTGGCAATCGAAGTAAGAGACCAACGCTAGTAGTACTGAATGTAACCGAGGATAACCACTAGACCATCGGGGCCACCGTGTGTTTTTTTCTTGAACTTCGCGTACACTGTGTTTTCAAGTCGTAACGAACCGTTCCCTGGCGTTTCCCTAGGCAAAGCAATGGTTTAGTCTATCGTTATCCCTGCTACTAGTGCCCTCTGGCTGACATGTGATGTTCATATCGTGTCAGCAGACTCTGCCAATTTTTGTATTCCTGCTGCCTTCAGACTGATCTAGTAGAGCTATCTATGCCACTCTGTAGTGATAGACTAGACTATACACTTTGAATTCGAACGTCGATCCTCCATTGGAATTGACGAACCGTCCTCTAGAGATATCACCTTGCCGGTATTATTGTTCGTTTTCGCCTTTTCCGATAATAGTAGTAGGTGTGTGCATCAATTTTGCCCGAGTTCGATCGCTGGAAAACCTCTCTATCTGACCGACACCAGGTCCTAGGAGGACGTTCAGCAAAACCCAAGGTGGGACTAGACAACAAGTTGATTCCCTGCCGAAGGCAATAAAACCAAATCATGGTGGCTTTTGGTCTGGATAGTGTTGATTTAAATTTATTTCGGGGTGTCCTCGTACACAATGCAATCTGTCACGAGGTTGCGCGTGAAACGTGTGTGGGCGCATTTGGGCCGATTTCACACAAAACCTCTCTACTTTGGAGTCAGAGTGAAACAAAAAAGACCAAAGCTACACAGTAGCGGGAGCCCCCCCATTATTCGTCCTGGATTAGAGTCACTCGCACGGGCGACTGTGTATCTCATTCATTGGAGAAAATAGTTTATTCAGGCGATTTGTTGGGCCCTGGTAGCTTAGTTAGGCCATAGCCTTTCACCCACGCCGCAGGTGCTTTCACGCACGTTGAGATAGGCACGCCACAAGCGACCAAAAGTGATGTAGGCATATGGATAGGCATATCCCTGAGGTGTCTTAATGCGGCTGAAACGTGCCTATCTATGGACTCAATGAGGTATTTTCTTGATTCATGGGCCTGATAGGTGCTTGAAACCTTCTTAGAGGCCAAAGGCAAGCCCTATACTAAGTTTAATGTACTTTTGCCCCAACGGGGGAAAACGGCCCCCCAGAAGCCGGAAACCCCAGCGCAATACCGGTACGAAGCTGAGTTGACAAATCAGCGTCGCGGATCGGGGTCAAAAACCTAGGTGTATTCTGCTGTACCGCACGGTGGCGCGGAATGGTGGTGGTATACCGCTTCCTGTCGTCTGCCCTATACGTTATTTCAAATTGAAAAATACTATGGCGTTGGTCGCGATTATCATCAAGGCGAAGGGAATCGACTTGAAAGTATACTGTTGAGAAGGTGAATCACATCTCTTTTCAAAACACAGGTCATGTATGGGCAGTCACCAAAACAACAGCCCAACATCTCTGGCAATAAAGGACTAGAATGATGCAAAAAATAGACAATAGGATAATGATCTAGGAGATAGGGTAGCGATACGTAGGGCGCACCGCGGTCGGGCACCGACCCACCAGCGTGGGCTGTGGCTACCCCACGCCGTCAGCAAAAAAATGGGATGAATCGGCCGCTGTCCCCCGGAATGCGAGTGTGTTAAAGAACTCCAGACTTTTACCGCTGAATAAACAAAAAACAGGTGTTTTTCTCGTGGGGCCTTTAACTATGTGGGATGAATCCCGAATTCCGCGGACACACAGTTTTTGTAAAGCACCAATCAAGATAGAAACACTTGTCACCCCCCCGCCATCGCAAGTGAGCACGCCGCGGGTAGGTGCCGCACCACAAGCGTGGGCTGTGCCCACCCAAGCGAAAAAATGGGCTGAATTAGTAGTGGCTGTATGGCCAGTAACGAGGCTGTTAAAGACTCGAGACATTTTTACAGGCCGTACAAACAGCAACAGTAGTGCTTTCCTTGTCGTGCGTCTAGTAGAGAGTATAGGCAAGGGCTTTGCATGGGCACCGGCATTCTCCGGCGCCCATGCTTCGAGTTGGGTACGGTACTGCACTTCGACAAGATGTTAAGTTTTATCTGTCTGATTTGACATTCACGGAACTTTGAAGTACAGTAAAGCCGAGAGTTTTGTATGAACATGAGATTATGAAGGGCATACTTTGACAAGGGAAAAACGTCATATGCAAGAAAGAAGGCAAGGATATAGGCGAACCACACCGCTGTTGTTGTTAAAAGCGTCGTCAAGTAAAAGTTGACGTATATCCAACAAAAATACCGGAAATAGTATTGACAACCTGCTTCGCCTCTAAGCGAAACGGCGAAAGAGGACTTGGCACCAATGAGACTGCACTGCTGTCCCCGTGGCAATGGAGGCTCGAAGTCGACAGGATGCAAAATCGGTTTGCATCAAGCGTCGATATGGTGGCATGTCAGCTGGCGAGGTTTTGGAAGAAGAGCTTTGTTTATTAAGGTTGTCGCATTGATTGATCTGCGTGGTCACGGGCAAGGAGAAAAACGAAGAAGAGGGGAGTCATCTGTCGTTGCGGCGGCGTTGTGTAGATTGATACGGGGTGGCTCTACGAGATGTTGGCGTAGCGCTTCTTCTCCGCTTTTACTCGGGAAGGCGGGATACGTGCATCTGCCGTCGTTGCTTCGCGGGCGCTGTCACGTTGTCGAAATCGGACGTGTCCCCTCAAAACAATTACTCGGAATGTCTCTACCATGACGACCGCTGACAGTGCCGTGTGCGTTTTCTACTTAATTAAGAGACTAAATTGTTATTTAACACTGGTAGTAGTTTTTCGTTTCGATTATTATGCGCATAGAGGAAACAGTCGATGCTTAGCATTTTTCATTTCCGACTGAAGGTGCAGCTTCTGTGTGTTGTAGTAATAACATACCTTTGCAACATTTGTTTCCCTTCATCCCATTTATTATCCTCCCCCCACTTTCGCGCTCCCTCCCAGTAGTAACTCAGATCCGGGGTCACATAGCGGGCCCTCCTCCTCTCTCCCCACTTTGGCACGTGCCTTCATTTTTATCGCGAGAAGTCAGCAGCACTTTCTTCCCTCGTCGACTCGCGTCGAATTGTACCTACTACTACCGACGCTGCTACGCGCTCTCAGCAGTTAGTTAGTTAGTTGATACCCTGTTTTTGGCATGTTTGCAAATAAAGTCGAATCTCATCATCATGGTGGGAATCGAACTCAAGTACAAACAGACGTTTGTAATATTTGAGGGTAAAACCACTAGACCACCGGGTGACCGGCTGATAATTGAATAAAACGGAACATGATCTATGCATAGATATTACATTGCCTGAAATTATACGCTCGGGCTGTGAGAAAGAAGATTTTTTTGTCGAAACTCATACTTGCAAGCTGTGTGTGATACTTCGATCGAGCGTATTACCAGTTGTCTGTCCTCATTTAAAACATAGAAAAGGTCGGCGACTCCCCTTGCAACTACAGTGTCGCTATTAGCGTCAACAGGGTGATGTTAGTCAGTCTGTGCGCGGAAACTAAAAACCCGTTTTCGTGGGGGACAAAATCTGACAGCTGTGGTAGGAAATGCATCGGTTTATCAAGTGAATCCTGTAAGTCGAATAACCGGTGAGGGGAGGGCGAAGTTTTTAAGGACGTGGGGGCCTGGCTTTGATCAAGAGGGAGCGGGGGGGGGGGGGAAGGAGCGGGACCGGCGGGGCAGCTCGATCTGTGCGTGGAAAATATAAATCTTTTAAGGGGATAAGTCTACGTAACGGATTTGAAAAGAATGCACCAGTTTGGCATGTATATCCTGTATAGGTCGTACAACCAGTGAGGAGAGGGCGGAGCGTTCGAGGGGGTGGGGTGGGGAGGGGGGGGCGGCAAAAGGGATTATTAACAACATATTCAGGTCGCGTAGATGTAGTTGAAGGCAAGTGCTGGGGGGGGGAAGGGACGACACCCGTGACCACGGCTTGTCCAGAAGCTGGAAAGTAGAAGTGTAAGGGAAAATAAAAAAATGGGGTTTGCTATAAGCGTGGTGCTAGGTCTAGGCGATGGTGCGGGTGGTGGGGAAGGAGGGGGCGTTGGGGGGGCGGGGGCGTTTAATTGCAGCGGCGGCATGGATGGCTCTGGAAAGATAATGAGGTGATATCAACTGCGTGGAAGTGTTTATTACTCTCGCAGCTTTTGGATGTTAGGTGGGGTGTTTGAGAAAGAGGGAGCGGGAAGGTGTTAGGTGGGGTGTTTGAGAAAGAGGGAGCGGGAAAAACAAAACAAAAAAAGGAGTGGGAGGGGGAGGGGGGGTCAGCGGGGGGAAAGGGGCGGGGGGTGGGGGGGGGGAAGGGTTTTTAAAAGGTTTAGGTCACATATAATTAAAAATCACTCCAGTTGTGGGATCGAAGATTTGGTCGAAACTCATCCTTGCAAGCTTGTGTGTGATGCTCCGACCGCGCGTATTACGCACATATATATTGGGGCTTGCTATACGCGTGGTGCTAGGTCTAGGCGATCGTGCGGGTGGTGGGGAAGGAGGGGGCGTTGGGGGCGGGGGGGGGGGAGGGGGGTGAACGAAATCTACGTCATGGATGGCTAGAAAAAAAATGACGTGATATCAAATGCGTATAAATTGTACTGGTATGATATTACGACGGTTGATGCCGCGTTACCTAGATAGACAGGTATGTGTCGCCTGTGCAGTGGTGCCAGTCGACATCAATCATTTACTTATGGAGCCTGTCCTGTGACCAGGGACTTGATGGTGCGAGTTGATGTGAGAACAACAAACAAGAAAAAAAAGAAGAAGGAGAAGAAGAACAACAACAACAACAAAATTATTCTTTGTTTTCTTTGTTTTCTCTGTTGTTGGATTATGATGTATTTCTCCTTCCTTCCTTTTTTTTTTTTTTTCTTGCTCGTTGCAATGCGTTTATGGCGCGTGTTTGCCGTACTTGTAATATTATAAAAATTAAAATACAATCCAGCTGTGAGATCGAACATTTTGTCGAAACTCATCTTTGCAAGCTGTGTGTGATGCTCCGATCGCGCGTATTACGGGTTGTGTGTCCTCATTAAGGATATAGGTCAGTGTACATACATAATGCAGTATCCGGTACAACTCTCCACTGCATAACCACCCATTGCTGTATACTCTGAGAAAAAATCAATCTAGAATTTCACCAGAATGACATTATGTGTTATAGAACCTGCAGCGGTCTAGCGGCAGTCACACGGGCATCGAGCCTCGGGCTGGGTAGAGAGGGAACCTTGCGCGGTCTGGCTAGTGAACTGCTCACTCTAAGGACCGCGTGGGGTGGTGGTGATGGGTTTTCTTTTTAACCCCGACGCCGAGGAGTTCATCCCCGGGGCAGGACGGGTACATCACCACAGCAGAGAGCGCAGCGTGGGCAGCTTGGGGAGTGGAGAGGCTGGCCACCGCGTGGGTACGCATGCACGACAGGAAGGATGGGAGTGTCGGCGTTGGCTGGGACGGCTGCACCCAGCCAGCGGAAACCAAGGCGCGAACCGGGCTACGAAACGGAGAGCCACAATCATCACATTAATAGAGAGAAAAAAGAAACAACAGAAACAGAAACGGAGGAGGGGACGAGCCTCTCGTCGGCTAGCCGAGAAAGCAGCACACGAGACTCGTAAGAGACGGAAGGCGGCACTTGTGGCGGTAGCGACCTACAACGTGCGTACCCTGGCCGTAAAGGGGAAGAACGGGTATGGGCATGACGAGCGTGTACTGGCGAAAGGCCAGCAACTCGGCTGTGACTTCATTGGCCTGCAGGAAACTCGACGGCCCGGCAACACGAGATTCAGTGCAGCTGGATACCAAGTTTTTTGCTCAGGTCAGGAAAAAACAGCAGCGAGGCAAGGGCTGTACGGAGTAGGTCTAGCAGTTAAGGACTCAATATGCCGTAAGTCTAGGTTCACCCAGCAGTTCATTGACGAACGGCTTATGTCTATGCGCTTTGAGTTGGATGGTCGATGCGATGCTGTTAATTTCGTCGTTGCGTACGCCCCAACTGATTGTACCAAAGACACCAAGCTGAAAGGTATTTTCTGGCAAAAGCTGGAGGACCTGGTTGAACAGATCCCCACTAAAGAGTGTTTGTTTGTACTGATGGATGCTAACGCGCGAACTGGGCAGAGGATGGAAGGGTGCGGTGATGATGAAAGTAGGGTGCTTGGAGCATACGGACGAGATGCTCGTAGCGATAATGGCAAACGACTTTTGTCGTTCGCTACCAATTGCAAGCTAGCTCTCACCAACACATTTTTCAGCACGCGCAAGGGTGGGATATCGCATACGTACAACGGCACCAGCCCGAATGACCGTAAGAGGATAGACTACATCCTAACCCGCCAAGCCCATCGACCTAGAGTACATGATGTTAAAGTCATCCCACAGCCTCCGCCACCAGCTAAGGCCGATTCAGACCACAACATTGTGTACATCAAGGTCCGACTTAGTGGTCACTTTTCGTCCAACAGAAAAATGCTGAAACCCCCAAAACGCCGAGAATTCGACAGGCAGCTTTTTTTATCCGACGGAAAGCGTCGCCAACGAGTGATCGCGAGGGTTGTTTCCACTCTCAACCAACCTATCCAGCCCCGTAACACGTCTGGCATGGTTGAGTTTTTCACCACGACTATCATCGATGCTGTAGAGAAAGAGGTGCCACCTCCACCACGTCGCCACCGCCGGCATGGTTGGTGCGAGCCTGCCGAAACTTCGGCCGCTTTCAGAGTAGCATGGACAGCGAGGGAGGATGCGAGACAGTTCTTGCGTGCCAACCCCCGAGATAGTGTAGCGTGGAAGAAATTGAGATCTGCGTGTGCGAATCTGCAGGAAGTGGTTGCCGCAGGAGTACAAGCGTACTTTGAAGAGTACCTCGCCGAAACCGAGAGACTCCTAGCGAGTAACGATCAACGAGGGTTCTACAAGCACCTGAAGAGTACGGTGGGATTGCAAGGTACAAAAGCGAGGAGCGAGCAGTTTATTATGGACGAGGATGGCACGTTGTTGCGGGATCAAGCGCGAATTCGTGAACGATGGGCGGGGCACTACCACAAACTCTTGAACACGAAATCGCTGAAACTCGATCCCACGATCATCGACCTCTTGCCACCGCGACCGCTTAAACTATCGCTTGGAGATGAACCATCCATGGACGAGATGACGGATGCGATTAAGGGCATGTCAAATTGGAAAGCCGTTGGACCAGACGGTCTCCCGGTCGAACTACTAAAACTTGACCACCCCGCTTTCGTCCAGTGTTTTCACAATATCCTTGTCAACGTGTGGGTAACGGGCGAAGTCCCCCAGCAATGGAAAGATGCTATCATCAAGACCCTTCACAAAAAAAAGGATCGAACTGATTGCAACAATTACAGAGGGATCTCGCTTGTTGCCCACGCAGGCAAAATATTGTTGAAAATCGTTGCGTCCCGCCTTAGCAACTACTGCGAGGCCGAGGAAATACTTCCTGAAGAACAGTGCGGCTTCCGTCCCGCACGGTCGACGGTCGACATGCTGTTTGTCGTGCGCCGGTTGCAAGAGCTCGGACGACAGAGGAAAATCCCCCTGTACATGTGCTTCATCGATCTGCAGAAAGCGTACGACTCTGTCGACCGGGAACTGTTGTGGGAGGTACTCACACGCCTTGGCGTACCAACCAAGATGCTTACAGTTATCCGCAACTTCCACGAAGGCATGCGGGCTCGCGTGCGTGCGGATGACGGCGAGCACTCGGATTGGTTTAATGTCACCCAGGGGCTGCGGCAAGGCTGCGTGCTATCACCGTTACTGTTCAACGTGTTCTTCGCTGCTGCGATACACGTCGTGCTGGTACGCTTCAGCAAAGACGAAAGCATCGTAAGGGATTTGGTTCACCTCGAAGAGGGCAGTGCAGTCGGAAAAGAGGAACCGTTGGCATGCGTGCAAAGGGCTGTGTGGGGCATGTTGTACGCAGATGACGCAGGAATTGTTTCGAAGTCGGCGGAAGGCCTTGCTAAAATGATGACAGTCATCGTGACTGCCTTCGAAGCAGCAGGCCTCACGGTATCGGAAAAGAAGACAGAGACGATGCTGCTACGAACACCGGACCAGACATCCCTCGCCCCACCGCTCGCGATCGAAGCATCAGGCCAGAGGTATAAACAGACGACCCAGTTTTTATACCTAGGCGGCATTATCCACGAAAGCGCTGACCTTTCGCTCGAAATCGAACGACGGATCCGTCTCATGCGGGCATGCCTCAAACGGTTTGGCCCGGAATTGTATGACAGGACGACCGCCCCGCTTAGTCTGAAAGTCCGCATGCTGAAGGCCGAGGTCATTGAGACCCTGCTGTACGGGTGTGTGACGTGGACCCTCAATGCGGACCACTTCGCCAAGCTCCGATCAGCCCACCACGAAGTCCTTTTGCGAGTCATTGGCTTCCAGCGCCGATTACGCACCGACCACACCACCCTCTCGTACGCGAAGGCCCTCAGGATGACACGATGCGAGAGCATCGAAACGACCATCCGTAAACGGCGGCTCTTCTTTGCCGGGGCCCTGGTGCGACAACACAAGGGGCGACTGCCCCGTCGGTTGATGTTCGGGACGATCGCTGGTGGGGAGAACCCGAAACCAGGCGGACAACTTAAGACTTGGCCTAGAGCCATAGCTGAGGACCTTAGGGTGTTCAAAGCCAACGAGGGATCAACGGAACACTCCCCCTTAGTTTTTGGAGTTGGGACCGCGCTGTGGCCCACTGCAGCAAAAAAGGTGGGCAAGTGGTACCGGGGGGTCCTCGAAGCAGCTGAACGGTTCATGGGCAGGTGGCACGAGGATGAGGCAAAGCTGAGTAGACAGCGCCGCGCATCCGCCGTGGGTGGTGTCGAAGGGAACGGGGGGAGGGGGGGCAGCAGGAGGGGTAAAAGGAACACCGCCCAAGGGTATGGGGGCAGGGGGGGGGACAGGAGGAGTAGAAGGGAAACCGCGGTAGATGAAAGTAGGAAGGAGACCGCAGACAGGGTAGCAAGGTACCAGGCCGACTAGTAGGTGGAACCTTTCTATCTATGCCACTCGTACCGCCAACTGCTGCGGCTGCTCGGAATGTGATGTCTTGGTACTTTGATTTTTCCGTGAATTTATTTATTTTATTTTTTTTTTTTTTTTTTCTTTCCCCTTCTTATCCTTATGAAGGGAGTCTTGCATGGTGGGTAGGTGACGAGCCTGTTTTATTTGGCCCTCCCAGTCTTCCTTCTTCTACTTGTTTCTTTTTTCCGGGGTATTTTTTCTCTTTCCCTTTCTTTCCCCCTTGCATGTCCATTTTGGCTCATGCTCGGGGTATGTTTCTATCTCCCGTGCTTTGGCTCCCCTTTTTATTTATTTATTTATTTATTTTGTCTTGGTTTCTTTCGTTGTTTCTCTCTTTTACAAGGTATTTTGGTTTAATGAGAAGAACACAAAGGGGGGAGGGGGGGAAACAGGAGGAGTAGAAGGAAAGCCGTCCAAGGGAATGGGGGCAGGGGGGGCAACAGGAGGAATAGAAGGGAGACCGCGGTGGACGAAGGCAGGAAGGAGATGGCAGACAGGGTAGCAAGGTACCAGGCCGACTAGTAGGTACATAGCACTTTTCGTCTTTCTCTGGGGTATTTTTTTCCCCTTTGTTCCCTCCTTGCGTGTCCAGGTTTTTGGCTCGTGTTCGGATTATCTTATTTTGGTTTTACTTTACTTTATTTTATTTCATTTTATTATGTTTCTTTTCCGAGCTTTGGCTCTCCTTTGCGGTTGGGTTGTTTCTTCGATTTCCCCTTCATTTTGTTTGTTTCATTTTTTGTTTTATTTTTATCGTTGTTTTTATTTGTTTTCTTATTTTGTTTTTTGTTTTTTGTTTTTGTTTTTGTTTTTGTTCTTGTTTATTTCGTATTTCTCTCTTCCAATGTATTTCTGTTGCTGACGTATGTATGTTGTGCCTGTCGTACCCAGTACTAGGGCATGACATTGCGTTGTCGAATGCATTACGATGCATTATCTCTGTGTCGTGGCTTGTGACCACAGAGCTGATCTTTCTAGGGTGAAGAATCAGTACGGACACTGGGTGTGCTGGATGTCGACGAGTAGAAGAACGGTTTAATGTGAAGAACACACACACACACACATATTGTTACCTGTATAAATGCAGGCACACGACACAAGACGGCTAGAATAGGGGGTCTATTAACAATTCGCATTTCATAATGGATGGAACTAACACTGAAAGGCCTACTATCATTGAAATATTTTGAGCGAATTTTTCTGGCGAATTTTTTTGTAGTTTTGAGGCTCCTGAAATAGGGGGGGGGTTGTCGTCCATTAGACTAGAGTATGCCTTCTCTTTTTTTGATAGTTGTTTAAGTTTAAGTGATAGCTCTTGTTTTACCGTTCGCCTTTATTTTTGACATCTGGCACGTACATTGTCGCCGGCGACGTTGGGTCACCACCGCCTCCTGCTGTGCTGCTGCTGTGGTGCTGCTGTGGTGCCGGTGTGGTGTGTCTATGGCGGTTTCGATGGTGGTGCTGCTTCTGCTGTTGTTGCGTTTGTGTGAAGACGAAGCTCTGTCTCGCACACAACAAGCGCGGCATGCTGTCGTAGGTGTGGTTGTGATTCTTTGTTGTGGGTGATGGGTGGCGTGTGCAGCAGACAGGTATTGTACCAGCTACGGTATAGGCAGTGGTGACATGTGATACTTGGTACGAGGTACTACCTCCGTTCCCCTTGCCGCCTCGGTAAGGCATGCTGCGAAGCATGCCCTAGCAGGGAGAAACCCTATTCGCAGGACGGGCCTGCAACGAATTCTTGCAGGACGTGCCTCCGATTGGCCACCTGCCGCTTTTTATTGCCCGCGTTTTTTTTTGGCGAACGCCTGCCGAACGCGCGGCGAAGCCGCGCGAGGGCACGTTTAGCCCCACGTACCGGTCAAACGGTCAGGGGTCGGGTTGGGGTTGGGGTTAGGGTTAGGGTTAGGGTTAGGGTTAGGGTTGGGTGGGGTCTGTGCAGGTACCTGGGACAAAAGTGTGCCAAAACGTCCTGCAATAATTCGTTGGAGGCCCGTCCTGCAAAAAGGGGCTCCCCCTAGCCGGCTTGTAGCGAGTGTGGGGGGGTCTTTTTAGCGGGTGTAAGGCCGGACTCACCCTCAAGGAGTGATAGCTTCTTGCTGCTGCGGGTGGCCGCGAGGCTTATGCGTGGCGGTAGACTTCGGTCGTACGTGGTGCGTTAGGCATGGTCACCTACGATTTGCGCATATTATTTGGCAGAAGCGGTGGAGCAGCAATGCTTGATCGGGATGCTTGTGCGCGGAGGCAGGCACCACCACGAGCCACGCTACGGCGCAGTCTCGGTGTGCGTGGAGGGAACTGCGCCGGCAGGAGGCTGGATTCGATGATAAAGGAGGAGGGCGACCGGCCGTCGACGGGCGTGGAAGCGACGGATTGAACTCTCCCTGAACCAGAATTTTTGTTTTTCACATCATCAGGACCGTAAGCTGCGTGGAGTTTGTTTTTTTTCGAGAAGGGGAAGAAGGGGAACCGATTGAATTTGAGAGTCAACGAAAGCAAGTGCGAAGGCGCGGGCGAGTGAGCTAAGGCGATGAGGCGGCCATGGAGAACCACAGGAGGAGGATGGCTCACGGAGACCCACGACCCGCACGCACACCATCATGAGAGCAGCGATCGTCTTTTTTTCAGGTTTTTTAACGAGGCAGTAATACAACATGTTACTTGCGTCACTGACTTTTGTAAGTTTGTAGAAGAGTTGTATACCCTTTATTAGGAACGACCCCTACGCAATTTTTAATTTTCAAGCACGGGCGTCGGAGCTGCGCTGCAACCTGTCAAATAGCTCGGGAAGGAGCGGCGATCGTTGATATTTTTATTGTGGTTTATGGTTTGATTGCTCTTGTTTCACTGCATGCCCGCGGGTCGTCAACCTGACAGCACGCCAGACAGCAGGCGCGTTCGTTTGTGCTCACGATTACCGTGTGGTTCGTACTGTGCAGACGTGCAGACAGCCCAACCGCTGTAGTTTGTAGCCGCGAGTTGGTTAGTTTTGGGAACGGAGGAACTCTATGCTGTAGTTGAGTTGTTGTTGTTATATACTAAGGCTTAGTTTGGGTAAGTAAGCTATTGGTTAACCTTTTGCAAGTGGTCAAACGGACCAATACCCTACTAGTCTAATACCCTAGCAACAAAATGGCATCGTCGACAGACCATGGGTTTTTAGGGTCGTGGGTTCAAATCCCACATCCACCATAATCACACACAACTTGCAAAGATGAGTTTCGACAAAATATTCGATCTCACAGCTGGCTTGTGGGAACGGAGGAACTCTATGCTGTAGTTGAGTTGTTGTTGTTATATACTAAGGCTTAGTTTGGGTAAGTAAGCTATTGGTTAACCTTTTGCAAGTGGTCAAACGGACCAATACCCCACTACTAGTCTAATACCCTAGCAAATGGCGTCGTCGACAGACCATGGGTTTTTAGGGTCGTGGGTTTAAATCCCAAATCCACCATAATCACACACAACTTGCAAAGATGAGTTTCGACAAAATATTTGATCTCACAACTGGAGTGTATTTTAATTTTTATAATAAACATTTTCAAACTTTCCTAAACATCATGTTGAACTTGAGATAAATACTCTTCCCGGTATACCCAGGAAATGAAAAGGCTTGGAAAATTGACAGGTCCACCCGTCCTTTTTGTTTTTTTTTGTACACACATTTAATTTACTTTCCAGCCTCTGGACAAGCCGTGGTCACAGGTGTCGTCCATTCTCCCCCCGGTTCTTGCCTTCAATTTTTATCGCGCATAGGGTTCAGCAATCCCACTGCTCGTCGATTTTTCATCGAGTGTCGCTAACTCACGCTCTCGCGCTTTCCGCAAGTCAATTTGTGCACTCTAGGAAAAAGTCCCAACAAATTTATACGAGTATGCACTCGGGGGGATTCGAACCCACGAAACTGACCTATACCAGACTCGAGGATAGCCTGATACGCCACCGGGGCGACCCGTATATCCGGCCGACCTGCTATCTCGCCGTTTCATGGCGGAAAAGTGTCATAAAGCTTCGCTTGGGTAAGCTATTGGCTAACCTTTTGCAAGTGAAACGGACTAATACCCCACTATTACCTCAACACTATTCTTCTGTAGTTGAGTGGATAGCCGCGGCCATGTAAGTTCATCGTATTGAAAGTTGTGGGCCTTCTAATGGCCGTCACAAGATAGCATAAGACCGCCTTGACTTCTTCGCCATGTTGCGTTCTCTCCCAGGTGCCATTGATGATGGACGTGATACCCTCTGTTAGCCCAATGCCATCCTTACCCAGTTCCTAAGGTCTGCTAGTATGACATTTTTCTTTCTTTTCTTTTTCTATTTCTTCTTCCTTTTTTTCTCTTTTTCTTTCCTTGCTTTCTTGTCTTGTCTTTTCTTGCTTTTCTTGTCTTTTTCTTCTCTTTGCTTGCCTTTTTCGTCTTGTTTCGTTTTTCTTCTCTTTTCTTTCCTTTCCTTTATCTTCTTTTCTTTTCTTTGTTTCTATTTCTCCAATTATTGACTTATGCCTGTCGTGCGTATGCGTAGTAATAGATATTACGTGTAATATATACGTGGTAGTCTTACTTGGGTGGCAATCGAAATATTTGGTTCCTCCAGGCGTGAGTAGTGAGACGTATGCACCGGCCTGGACCTGGCACATCGTAGACTGACTCCCGATTTCACTTTTATATGTTTCTGGTGGAGGCATGAATTGCGTCAGCTGTGATAACAGGGATGTCTTATTGCTTCAATCGTCAGGTTTGCCCCCTTTGAGGATTTATAGTTTCCGCGCACATATTGAAATGTCCCGCCTCCCGCCACCCCCCCTCCCCCCCCCTCCCCCTTCACTGACCCCTCTGCTTAATAAAAAACCCCAACCCTCCCCCCCCCGCCTCTTCGTCCCCCGATTCCCCCCCCCTTCCGCCTAGTTTGTCCAAACGCCCCACTCACAATCCAAATCGGCCTGAGTAATAAACACCTATACGCAGTTGATATCACGTCATTATCTTTCTGACCATCCATGACGTAGTTTTCAATAACTTTCCCCCCAACCCCCCCCCCCCCCCCCCCCTCCAACGCCCCCTCTTTTCCGACCACCTGCACGATCGCCTAGACCTAGCACCACGCGTATAACAAGCTGCTACATATCTTTGATCTCACAGCCGAAGTGTATTTGAATATTATTTGTGACCTAAACCTCCTAAAAAATTGCCCCCCCCCCCTCTTGCTCTCCCTTACTCAAACGCCCCGCCAGATATCGAAATCTGCCACATTAATAAACATTTCACGCACAGGATTTCACCTCATTATCTTTCGAGAGCCATCCATGCCGCTGTGTTTCCCCCCCCCCCCCCCCGCCTCGAACGCCCCCTTCTTCCCCATCACCCGCACCATCGCCTAGACCTAGCACCACACGTATAACAAACCCCTCACCTAAAGCCCTTCCTCCCCCCCCCCCCCCCCCCCCCCTGCCCCCCCCCCGCCCCCACCCCCCACCTCCCCCCCAACCCATCCCAACCCCACCCCCTCGAACACTCCACCCTCTCTTTACTCACTGATTGTACGACTTACCCCAGGATATACATGATAAACTGATGTATTATTTCCAAAACCGTCACATTTATCCCCTCAAAATAATGTATAGTTTCCAGGCACATATTGAGCTGCCCCACGCGCCCCCCCCCCCCCCCCCCCCGCCCCCAATAACATACTGGTGCCAAAACCGTCAGATTTATCGCCTCGAAAGGATTTATAGCTTACATGCACAAATTGCCCCCTTCCCCCCCCCCCCCCCCCTCCAAACCCGCTCGCTTTTGATCAAAACCAGGCCCCCACGTCCTTCAAAACTCCGCCCCACCCCCCTCACCGGTTATTCGACTTACAAGATTCATTTGATAAAAGGATACATTTGCCTTCACAGCTGTCAGATTTTGTCCCCCTCAGAAACGGGTTTTATAGTTTCCGCGCACAGACTGACTAAAATCATCCTGTTGACCCTGACAGCTACACTGTATGTAGCTGTAAGGGGAGTCGTCGACCTATATCCTTAATGAGGACACACAACTCGTAATGCGCGCGATCGGAGTATCACACACAGATTGCAAAGATGAGTTACGACGAAATCTTCGATCTCACAGCTGGAGTGTATTTTCATTTTTTATAATATGCGTGTACCACCTTGGGTTGTGTGTGTGTGTTTTCCCTGGGGTATTCCTCAGCTCCAGAGTGACTGGAGCCTGTCCTGTGACCACGGACTCGATTATGCGAGTTAATGTGAGAACAACAACAACAACAACAACAACAACAAGTTCAGTTTGCACATTGGACATTTTTACTTGTGCGCCTTCTTCGTATCGTGCGTTTTAGGCGGGAAAGCATTGTACTTTCCAGACGAATTTTTATTTCATTTGTTTTATCGGATCTTCCTGTGGCTCCAGCACCTTTGTGCGACCACGGACTCTGGATTATTGTACAAGGGTTAATGTGAGAAAACAACACATACAACAACAACAGCAACAACAACAACAACATCAACAACAACAAAAACAACAACAACAGTACCCAAGAGTCGAATAATCTCGGTTTTGAGAGGTTCGAAGAGCTGTTTTTTCGTTATTTCTGGGCCCAGAAATCACCAAATCCGCTGATTGCCGGCCTCGATTATTTCTGAACTCAGAAACAACCAGGGTTTGTCATTGGCCGACGCTGGTGGAGCGGGGTTGGGCCCGGCCGGGCCGTCGGCCCGGCCCGCTCCATCATTTATTTATGAATTGGGCCTCTGCTTGCTGCATGTTCACCCCCAGTAGCTAGTAAGCATGACACTACTCTTCGGATTACAAAACACAGGGGTGTATGATTGGCTTTGCTTTGGAACCGGAAAACAGAGTATTTGGTGTCCTCTTAAATCGGGTACTTTACTATGATGGCGTTTGGACGTGTGTTCGAAGTTGAGATGAAAGTGTGAATTTTGTGCCTGGTACGGAACTTTAGAAACATACATACTTCTAATCTGGTAGCTAGTGATCGTTGTTGTTGTTGTTGTTGTTGTTGTTGTTTTTGTTCTCACATTAACTCGCATAATCAAGTCCGCGGTCACAGGACAGGCTCCAGTCACTCTGTAGATGAGGAATATCCCAGGGAAAAACACAAACAACCCAAGGTGGTACACGCATATATATTATAAAAATAAAAATACACTCCAGCTGTGAGATCGAAGATTTCGTCGAAACTCATCTTTGCAAGCTGTGTGTGATACTCCGATCGCGCGCATTACGAGTTGTGTGTCCTCATTAAGGATATAGGTCGGCGACTCCCCTTACAGCTACATACAGTGTAGCTGTCAGGGTCAACAGGATGATTTTAGTCAGTCTGTGCGCGGAAACTATAAAACCCGTTTCTGAGGGGGACAAAATCTGACAGCTGTAAAGGGAAAGCGGGGGCCTGGTTTTGATCAAAAGCGAGCGGGTTTGGAGGGGGGCTGCGGGGGGGGGGGGGGGGGGAAAGGGGCAATTTGTGCATGTAAGCTATAAATCCTTTCGAGGGGATAAATCTGACGGTTTTGGCACCAGTATATTATTGGGGGCGGGGGGAGGGGGGGGGGAGCTCAATATGTGCCGGGAAACTATACATTATTTCGAGGGGATAAATGTGACATTTTTGGAAATAATACATCAGTTTATCATGTATATCCTGGGGTAAGTCGTACAATCAGTGAGTAAAGAGAGGGTGGAGTGTTCGAGGGGGTGGGGTTGGGATGGGTTGGGGGGGGAGGGTGGGGGGTGGGGGCGGGGGTGGGGGCGGGGGGGGGGGGGGGGGGGGGGGGGGGGGGGGAAGGGCTTTAGGTGAGGGGTTTGTTATACGTGTGGCGCTAGGTCTAGGCGAAGGTGCGGGTGATGGGGAAGAAGGGGGCGTTCGAGGCGGGGGGGGGGGGGACACAGCGGCATGGATGGCTCTCGAAAGAAAATGAGGTGATGTCCTGTGCGTGAAGTGTTTATTAATGTGGCGGATTTCGATATTTGGTGGGGCGTTTGAGTAAGGGAGAGCAAGAGGGGGGGGGGGGGGAGATTATTTAGGAGGTTTAGGTCACAAATAATATTCAAATACACTTCGGCTGTGAGATCAAAGATATGTATCAGCTTGTTATACGCGTGGTGCTAGGTCTAGGCGATCGTGCAGGTGGTCGGGAAAGAGGGGGCGTTGGAGGGGGGGGGGGGGGGGGACACAGCGGCATGGATGGCTCTCGAAAGATAATGAGGCGATATCCTGTGCGTGAAGTGTTTATTAATGTGGCGGATTTTGATATTTGGTGGGGCGTTTGAGTAAGGGAGAGCAAGAGGGGGGGGGGGGATTTTTAGGAGGTTTAGGTCACAAATATTATTCAAATACACTTCGGCTGTGAGATCACGCATATATATATCATAGCTGACGTAATTCATGCCTCCACCAAGCTAGTGATGAGATCTGCCACCAGGTCACAGCTATATTCAAAAAATTTAAATACACTCCAGCTGTGAGATAAGGAGATTTTGTCGAAATCCATACTGGCAACCTGTCTGTGTCTGATTGAGCAAGAGAGAGCGAGGAAAAATAAGAGGGGAGGGGGGGGGCGGGGGGAGCGGGGGGGGCGGGGGAGGGTTTTCAAGAGGTTTAGGTCACAAGGCCGACATCACCGGAGGAGTAGACCTTCATAAATACCAGTATTTTCATTTTTTATTATATAATCTAGACTACATGCATATCTATTTTTTCATCCTCCGCCGGATGCGCGAAAAATAGATCAAGCTCACAACACTTTTATGTATTTCATACACGTCGTGTGTCAACTAAATTAATTTGCGTTCGAAATCCAGCATAATAAGCTGAAATCTCCTTCAGTTCCCGTGATATCGAGAGCGCGAGCTGCCTTCACCGGTGGCCCCCGTTACTACTCCGGCAGCGCAAGCTACTACCGTTGAATAAGGAATACAGTAGGTGGCCCTATATAGTGCGGGTCATATAGTGCGGGTGTCCGATATTGTGCGGGTGAAATCGTTTGACACAATATAGACCCCTCTATAGTGGCTGGTTTTTATTTAGTGCGGGTGCCCGGTATAGTGCGGGTTAATTTTCTTGACACATACCCGCACTATATAGGGCCATCTACTGTACCAGAATATATACATTTCAATAGACAACTACACGCAAGCTGTGAGATCGAAGACCTCGTCGGAACTCATATACATAGTCTAAACTGTGTGTGATACCCCGAAACGCGCGTATGCCTGACTGAGTGTGTGTCCTCATTAAAGACATAGGTCGGCGACTCCCTTTAGAAGTACACTGTAGCTTGTACCAGGGTCAACAGTGTGTTGTCAATCAATCCCCGCGAGGAACCTATAAACCCCGTTTTTTGAGGGGGACATAATCCGACAGATGTGGAAGGAATTCATCATCAGGTATCATACATATCCTGCAAGTCGGCGATGGAATGGCGGGATTGGGCTTTTAGGGGGCAGCAGGAGATTCTGAGCTACTGATATGGCTGGCACAAGGAGTTGATATATCGCCAGAAACATGACCTGGCAATGCATTCGTTCGCGCAACCCAACCACCGTTTCTATGCCTTAGTTCTAAACCAAATGCACTCGTTACAGCAGCATGCTAACCGATGGTTCCACACTTGGCAAGCTCAACCGGTCAGCAATGTCTGACCCAGAAAGTACAACCCCTCCCGTGGAATGACTCCTAGCCACCACAAAAGATATAGAGTTTAGAGGTTGACGGTTAATGTTCAACAGTAGCCTACAGAAACGTCGGCTAAAAAATGTAGTCAAATGTACAAGCATACACAGATTTTTTGTCACCCAGTTTTTCCGCCAACTGTTTAAATAAGTGCTTAACTTTAGTACAGCATCCGTGCGTTGTCTTCCCCAGCGGTTGACGCTCATGTCTGGATAGAGGCAATGCTTTTTCTAGTAGTAATCGAACTCATACAACAGGTAATCAATTTCGATCCCAACACAGGTACTAGGTACACGTCATCGATAGATAGCAGAGGCATGGGTGCCGCGAATAGGATACATCACGCACACCCTATGTTTTTATGTTCGGGCTTTCGCGAAGAAGGGGGTGGTCAGGTGCGAGTACATGACTCTATCTCTGAGCTGAGAGTGTTAACACGTTAACGTTCGCCTCCCCACCCGCAAACTCGTCTTGACGTGGAAATCCGACGCCATATATTCGACCCCTCTAGCTTTTCGAGGGGGATGAATCCGATTTCAGTTGAACTCGATTTTCGGAAACGTGAGTGTTTGGGTCGTGGTACATGTGCGAACGAGAAGCGCACAACCGTATTCTAGTATAGATTAGTGTCTGCGAAAGATAATTTTGGCGATATCGCGAAACACAATCCAGGCCTCCGCACGTGGGGGTGGGGGCGGCTACTCCTCTTTAGCTTGTCGTTGGCATGTGACCATTGGCCGACGATACGTTTTAAGACTGAGCAGTGCAACAAGGGCATCGGGGGGAAAGGTCGTGAGCCTCGTGGTTTTGTTTCGGGGAGTCGTCGGGAGAGAAGAGCTCAACCTGATCCCGGGCGCGAGTGATTCACTCTAACAGTGTAGTCTATGCTTTTAGTCAACGTGGCCGGGATGTCCAGGCTTTGCAGACCTGCTAACACCCTACGGGGGGCAGCGCTGGTGGTTTGAGATGGCAGAGAACCCCGGCGGTATTATGCTGCGAAGAGGGCTGTTTTCGTATACAAAGTGGGGTGTGCCTCGCATCGAGTGCCACCTACCTGCCTGTCATGAGTGCACCCAAAGTGTAGGAGCTACATCAAGTCTCTACTATTTGCGCGAGTCTGGAGGAGATCGAAATCCCCGTTGCGTATTTCAAACTAAGCTATTATTGAACGCTACCGGAACAACATCGATGAATCAGATACGCAGCGGGAAAAAAAAAAAAAACGTGAATCCAGGGTTAGTCTATATATTTCTAAAATTAAAATATATACATACGAAGTAAGAGCTTAGACTAATTAACTTGTCTTCAGAAAAGTATCGTTCGCGGTACATGTAACGCCCAAAGCGCAAGGAACAGAAAGTGGGCGGGATCCGGTCATGCGTGGTGATTTACCGAGACATAATCCCAATCGTGCCCCGTAGCTCAAAGCCCGAGAACGCACGCTCGGCCGCCGCGGAAGGGAACTTAGAGAACAAAAAGATGGGAATTTCATACACACCCATTGATAAGAATGTCACCCGTGACGCGGCATGAACTTGAACTTTCAATAGAAGTAGTCACACAAACGTTTGGGTAGTTTACAACTATGCATTCTGCGTAACGTCGTGCACAAGGCGCCTGGCGTGTATGGGAGGGAAAAATCCATATGGCTGGTAGAGCTCTACTCCGCCGGCAATTTTGAACTACCACAGTAGGTTCCCGTCGTGCAGTTGCGACGATACTTCCAAACTACCACGAATAATACGCCCCTGGAAGATAGTCCGCTCGTCTTCGCTTCCGGCGCCTTCCTGACGTTTTATTGTAACCCCAACCACAAATGTGCCATGAAGGTCGGCGAATACAACCCCGCCACGAGTGGTGGAGATGGGTGTATAGTCTACGGATGTAGAAACGGGGCTGTGCGGACGCCAGCCCCAGGGCTTCCTTTGACCCTCCCCCGTCTCCCCCGCTCTGAGCGAGGGACGAACATGATTAATCGACACAACAGATGGGTAAGGGTCCACACAAACGGAGCATTAAGGGGCTAAAAGCAAAACCTAAGAACAGAAACAAAACTGACTTGGAAATATTTGCTGTTTTTAATCGGCCACATCTCACACCGAGCCCCCAGGAATTTGTTTCAGCCCATGTTGAAATAGGGAACCACGACCATTTCGGGCACTCAATATATCAACAATAGTTCAATGCTCCGCACAGAGCGGACACGACGCAGATATATTACTGTAAAGGTGCACCTCTGTTTTACCAGGAGATCCTCACCTGCCGAGTTTCATTAATACTTCGCCCAAAATGTATGTTGAGTACAGACCATGGCGGCGGTAGGAGGGATATCCCGTGTTTTGACACTGGGTTTGAGCAACTCGCCCGAGTGATTCTGAACCTCGACGTTTGTTTTTGTTAACTGGATTTTGTTAGGCCCTATATAGCCAACCATTCCATGCGGATTTTATTCGGCCAACAGAAACAGCACGAAAAAAGCGTAAGACCGCAATGAGACCGCAACCAGGAATAGAAGGACCACTTGCGCGAGTGACTCCGAGCCACTGCATTACTAGGCCCCACCAAAATAGCCCCCTACGGCAGTCGCGGCCTAGACTCGAAGTAACCCGGTGGCCATATACATGGCCAACATCTACAACGTTTTCGTTCATGCAAAGCAAGAACGACGTCTCGACGATTTCAAGGTATGGAGCCCAGTCATCGAAAACCCGTTCTTGCACAAAAAGTACTTGCTCTATCCTACATACGACGCGCATAGAGGCACAGCGCAGAAAATACACGGACAAGGTGCCGCTGATGCCACTAGGATGCAGCTTTGATTACCGCAGTCAAACCTGCCGCTCTAGGTGCCGTTCCCGATGGAATTGAATGCTGCTGTGCAGCCTGCAATCGCCCGTTGTTCAAAGCATTTTAAAGGCCGTGTGGCCAGCATCTGCGCTTTATCTAACTTCTACCTGGCCGCTCAGAATACCATCTACCTTGTAGAAGCAGGGTATGATCGAGTAGTTTTATGGTAACGCACGCAGCCTTTTTCAACAGCTGAGGCACCGTCTCTACCTTAGCTTCGGGGGTGCATCGACGCCGTGCTTCCTACCGACCGTTTACTCGTGTATGAAGGGATGTTTCCTTACGTATTTGCCCCGTTTGGACAGCATACTTGTGCCCCCCCCCCCCCCCCTCCCCACAACACTGTGGCCTTTTCGTTACCTGCTTTCTTTCAAGTTTTATTCCAAGCTTCAGATTTTCTTCGTTTACATGGGCCCTAACCGGCGTGTTTCGTGCACGGTGGGTGGGGGTGTCGGGTGTGGTTTCGTTATGGCACACACTCAGCGCTTTTTCAGGATATCATCACTAAGCGCCCAATACTCGACTCAGGTTGGTGCGGTTGACTAAGACGCTTACGGCCTCGTTGGCGGTGTCCTTCAGTATCTCCGTTGACGGTGAGCAGAAATCTCCAAGTCGTCTCTTGTTTACTGTGTCGGTTAGAAATATTTGTATAACAAGTATGAATGCTACGTGGGAAGGTTCGCAATAGCGCGTGGATTGAACAACAAGTTGCGTTCTGCGACTCTTCCATGCCGAGGACGTCAAACATACGCATTGAAAGAAACACACCGATACCCCAAAATGGTGATCGCTGCTGGCGGACGTAGCCTTTTCGCGGTGCTTTGGGGTGTGTACTGACCAACCGATCCTCCGAGCGGAGAAGCGACGATAAAATATTTTTTCCAGAAATGCATAAGACATCGTCCTTTGGCTGACTCATTTTTCCCACACATCCACGTGGGCACCTGTGTTCCTGTCCCTGATCCAGGTCTCAACTCATGTCTTACATCATGCACGCCCAAAACATCAGTGTGAGTGAGAGCGTTCCATACGTCCTGCCCGGGAAGTTTCGTGCAGATCAGATGTAATTCAACTAGCGCCATTATACCATTTCCCTAAGTAACCTACCCGCATTGTCTTTGAGGAGAGACCCTTGGCAGGACGGTAGGCACCTTTATACATTTAAATGTACACTGTAGGTTCGACTGTTCTGTTTGCAAGTCTTTACAACCCACACGGTGCTGTAGCTTCATGTATGTACATCTTACCGGAGCTGTGCCCACAAGGAAAACGTACTGGGGCTCCCACGGGTGCAGCGTGGAAGGGTACCGAGGACTGCTCGAGGGGGGCCTTTTCTCGTTTGAATCTTAGTAGTAGCATTCGAATGCCCTCCCGTGCGAAAGCTACAGCACGAAGGCTACGGTATTCCCAGCTCCGCGAATACGCCGCGCAGAGGTCTATTCCATCCTCGTCGACAATCAACACTTCCCTCTTCGTTGCGTCACTATTCAGGTTCTTGAGTAACTGCAGGATTACAGAGGAAGACTTCTCCGACCTGAGCACGTGTTTCGACAATTATGGACGGAGCGACATCACTGTCATGTATGTTTCCCTGTTGTTCAAACACAGGCAAGATAATTATGTCGTCATCACTGTGACTTGACGCTTTCGCGTCGAAGGCAACGCCTACCAACACTGTTAGCTATGCGATGCTAGTAAGCCTGTCCATAAACGTGCAACTGAACATAGTGCTAAAAATTGGAAGCGGCGGGTGGCACGATAGGAGTCGATGACCATTTTTTGAAGATGCCCACCTTAAGATCGCCATATCGAATTGGTGAGGTCCATTTTGAAATCCAAAAACGAAGCAGTAGAAAAAAATGGAAACTTTCACCCCAGTGAACAATCCAAGCTGCAGGTCTTTCAACAACGAATGGCAACGTAAACCCTCTTGCAACATGCGCCTGAGATTATTGTGTTTTAATATTCAAACCGCGCGTAACTGTCTCCTAGTCTTTTCTGCGTTTGATTACCGTGAGTGCGGCCCAAAGCGTGACTTACCTGCGTACTGTTGAGTTTGGTAAGCAGGCAGAGGTTTATCACGTCTTGCGTCTGTCCAATCTCCGCTGCCGTCGTGGGTACAGAACATGGTCAGCAGCGGCGCTGCAGTGTGTCGATGCTTTCGTGTTCGGAATATCTATGTTCTTCTTTCAGCGCGGGAACAATAATTTGGGTCTCAAGTCTGGCTGTAAGGCAATTTTAGAGTGGCTGCGGGATCTCGTACTATTTTTCCTTGTGAAGCATGGTTAACGGAAATGAAACAGCAACAACAACGGTCCGTGATGGCATTCGATGGTGAACTAGGCATGTGTTTTGACGCCCAAAAGCCTCCAGAGTGTTAGCGCGACATAAATACGATAAAAGTGCGGCCTGGAGTCGCCCAAGGGAGTCGGTCTTGCAAGTGTGCCCGTTATTGCAAATACGCCTAGCCACATTCAAAGATGACAACGTTGGCCAACGACTTCTCGTGTTCGCATGTCGCTAGCGATTCTGCTTCCCCTGTCTAACGCCACCCCTCGCACTGCACACTGCACCTAACCTTATTCATGCCATTCTGCAGACGAATGGGTTACAACGACTTTGCAACGATTCCTGGCGACCTGTTTGGGTCTATGGACCCTGACGGAGTTGTGAGTGTCGCTTCTAGTCCCCCGTTTCTCGCCTCACTTCAAAGTTGCCGGAACAAAATCTCAGTTTGAAACGCATGCAGGACGAGACCGATTCTCGGGCGAATGATTGCGTTTCCCCCGATGTCATGTTTGTGCCATTGCACTATTATTGCTTCAAGGGCAATACTGTTGCTGCTTTCGTTGAATCTGTTGGTAGTATCGTAACAGTCAACATTGTTTCGCCTCTACGAAGGACCTCTGAGCTTGTACTTATCGCGCATAGCTAGATGCAGCGGGGATTCCGTGGTCACACAAGTTTATGGGGCGTTTCGCTGTGCTAGATGTTGAGTCTACGACAACCAAATGTCAGAGTAACCGTTTTGATCGGTGTTTTGGCGGCTGGAAGATGGTCGGTGCGAGACACGGCTGCGCGAAAGGTTTTCGGCGCTGTTCAAACACGCCCCAACACACGTTTCAAATGAAGACTTGTGTTACTCGCACCCTCGCCAACTCAAAGGTTACATGTATAGCACTAACCGCGGCTTCGTGGGAGGGTGTCCTCAGTTTGTGCATGGCCGAAGGCATATGACTAATACTCCTCGCATCCCTACCGTACCGGGACGGAGCACGTCGGGTGTTCACCAACCAGGCAGACATTGCTTGCACCAAGCGCAAAGCTCCGTGAGATGTTCGTCGAGTCGCACATAAGGTGGACTGCATCCTTCCAATAACTGCTCGTAGGACGGACTCGGGACCTTGTGCCTACGTTCTTTAATGTGGATGACAGCGCTAATAATGAGTGATGTTTTTTCCTGTTGTGGCCACACCAGAGACAGCAATGGGTACTACCAAAACACGTTGAAAATGAAGAAAGAAAAAGCCTCGTGGTCAGCATCACTACTGCGTCAACATGGACGCCTAGCACCCGGATATTACAAACGGTGTAGGCCCGTCAGCGTCAACGAATAGACGGCATTAAAAGAGGTCCACGGTGATAGTTTATAGTGCACCGCCAACGCTCAAACTGCCGGACGTTCGCTTCCGATGTCAACTCTGAACCCCCCGACTCCCCCCCCACTTAGAAATTCTCTGACAGGTAGCTGCTACACGAAGGGAATACCCCCCCACCCGCTTCGATGGCAGATCCCAAATGCTAACCCTAATACGGAAGGTTCCGTGCCCATGGGTGGTGCTGTCCAACACAGCTATCAACAGGCAGTCCGCTCGAACACGCGACAGTCCGCACCGAAGTAAACACAACGCACAAGGTTAGGTTGTGTGGAGTATGATTATTAGTATAAGCCCACTTGTGTTAGTACATCAACCGTGTAACAGCGAAAACGCCCTGCAAAGTCAATGTCACTACATATTGCTCGGTGGCCGATCTGTCCTATGGTAGTGAACGCTCCTGCTTCAGCCCTTTATTTATTTTTTCATCGTTCGATCATCACCTACCCAAATGTGGAAACTACTGCTCGCACAACGAACATGGGACATGGATGATTGCCGTACCACTAACCAGCATTAATGAAATGTCACCGACGACACACCATAATGATTGTTTATGATTGTTGGCCCGGTTACACTTTTACTTTCCCGCCGCCACGGTTTCCGTCACGTTCATAAGGTACCTTTTTGGAAACAACCTGGTAACTCTTCCATCGAACGCCTTCGCCGATCTGGGAGCTCTGACCATTCTGTGAGTATAACGAGAAGCTACCGTCGAAAGTTGGTACACGCTCTCTTCACTTCTACTCTACCGTTTCCAATGCGCGAAAAGACCGGCGCACAGACCGTGGTTGAACCACACATTGGCCTTTGGAGTAGTTCAAGCTGAACGGTCGATGATTCTCAGCAAGGACATAAGACGAAGAAACCTCGCGCCTTATCGATTACTCCAAGAGGTTAAAGCAGGGTTCACCAAATTCTTTACCAGCAGGTTGTGAAAGGTCGAGTTTTCACTGCAGTACTACGACGGCATCAGCCTATAGTGCACCGCCAACGCTAAACCCGCCGGGATTTTGCTTCCGATACCACCACCTTCCCCCCCACTTAGAAAATCTCTCTGACAGCTAGCTGCTACACAAAGGGAATACCCCCAACCCGCCTCGACGACAGATCCCAAATGCTAACCCTAATACGGGAGGTTCCGTGCCTATGGGTGTTGCTGTCCAACACAGCTGTCAACAGGCAGTCCACCTGAAACACACGACAGTCCGCACCGAATCAAGCACAACGCACAAGGTTGAGTTGTGTGGAGCATGGGTTTTAATAAAAGCTCACGTGTGTTAGTCCATCAACCGCGTAGCAGCGAAAACGGCCTGCAAAGTCAACGTCACTACATATTGCTCGGTGACCGATCTGTCCTATTATGGTAGTGACCGCTTCTGAGCACTTCAGCCCTCTACTTTATATGTTGATCATTCGATCATCACCTACTCGAATGCGGAAACTACTGCTCGCATAACAAACCCGGGACATGGATGTTCGGCGTACCACAAATCCACGTTAATGAACTGTCACCGACGAAACCATAATGATTGTTTACGATTGTTGACCCGATCACATTTTGCCCTTCCGCCGCCACGGCTTCCGTCGCGTACATAAGGAACCTTAGTTATAACAAGCTGGCGACTCTTCCATCGAACATCTTCGCCGATCTGGCAGCTGTGACCGAACTGTGAGTATAACGAGAAGCTACCCTTGAAAGTTGGTACACGCTCTCTTCACATCTACTCTACTGTTTCCAATGCGCGAGATGACCAGCAAATCGCACACAGACAGACCGTGGTTGAACCACACGTTGGCCTCCGGAGTAGTTCAGGCTAAACGATTGATAATTCTCACCAGGGAGAATAGACTGAAAAACCCCGCGCTTTGTCGATTACATCAAGTGGTTAGAGCAGGGTTCATGAAGTTTTGTACTAGTGGGTTTTGAAAGGTTGAGGTGGCATTGCAGTACCAACTAGCACTTGTTGACATACAGAAGGCGACAAAACCTACTTTAAAAATTTGTCCATGCGTGGGAGGTGTGTAATTTTACGGCGGGTGACCGTGTCATGATACCGAAGATATTTTGCTTCGGTTTCTGCGATACCCACTGTTCGCTGGTTCTGCCCTGTATACAGCTGCGGGATAGCATCGATGCTGCTGCGACGCTGTCGAACGCCCTCTGAAACAGTTTCAGCCGAAGGTACCAAGTGCTAGCATCAACGAGACGGCCAATAGGAACCAAAATTGTGTCCAGTTTGGCGGTGTGGTGCGACTGCTCTCCCTCATGCGGCAGAGCATGTCTTCTTCTTTTATTTTGTGCTAGAAAATGGGTATCCGTACAAGGCATAAGACTAAGGATGAAACACCTATCGAACACGAATACAACATTTTGCATTGTCATGTTAGTACCTAGAGAATCCCGCACAGATATCTGTACCCTTGCAGTATGAAATTTACTGTTTTCCGATGCCACTGTGCGACTATGTCAGGTACCTGGAGGGTAACGAAATTTCCAGCCTGCCCGTGGACGCCTTCACTGGCTTATCGTCCGTGGACAGATTGTGAGTGCCGTAGATACCACCCCGACCCGATATACCGGTCTAAACGTAAAGAATGATCACCTCCAATTTTTTGATGCAGCCTTTGTTAGATGCTTTGCCGTTCGAGAGCAAACAGCCTCTTATTGGGATTTGCTACACTGTAGTTGTAAGGGGAGTCGCCGACCTATATCCTTACTGAGGACACACAACTCGTAATACGTGCTGAGACCCAGGCTACGGTAGGGGGGTCCCCTTTTGGGCCTTTTTTTTCAGTGGCTAGGGGTCACTCGCGCGAGTACCCCCTTTGTTCCTATGCGATATTACGTTTTCTTCATGTTTTACGTTGACGAAGTTAATCCGCAATGCAAAGGTGATCTAAGCTGCGACAAAACAAGTTCCTAAACCATCTTTATCCGTAGGGTACAGAGCCCCTCGTGCGAGTGGCTCAAACACATCAGTGAAAATGGGGGTCCCCCCCTACCGTAGCCTTGATCGCGATCGGAGTATCACACACAGCTTGCAAAGATGAGTTTCGACGAAATCTTCGATCTCACAGCTGGAGTGTATTTTCATTTTTTATAATACACGGATTTGACGCGTGCTACGACAGAGGTAGAACGTTTCGTCTGAAATGGCTTCAGAATGGTTGTGCTCGTTATCGCAAAAACGTCGGAAACAGGTCGCGTTTTGCCTGATGGTCGTGGTGTACCTAGGCTATGGGATTTTACATCCGGTAGCTGTTGTTGTAATTTTCTCCAAAGAAGTTTTGGGGAAAGGTCTTATGCGCCCAATTTTGTTGAACCTCAGAACGCAAGCGGTCCCCTTCTGTCGTAGCACGCGTCGTTTGCAATGCAACTACTAACAGAGGACGGTTAGATGCAGGCATAGTCCACCGGCCCATATACCCTGGGGTGCATGGACGGTTGCGTCGTGCCTGTGAGGGGCATCGGGAGTACACGATGTTCATCGATTGCAAGCACACTATGCAGGTACAGGCAGTCCGAAACGATTGGGGTTCGACATACCACAACCTCCACCTTTGTATGCAGTACGAAGATACTCCCTTTGAAATACCAACGATGAAAGAAACGCCTACACTACGGTGAACCGTATAGGTTGGCGGCCGCCTGACAAAGTAGGCCAATAGAACGCGGTGACTACTTGTAGAGTTAGATACTAATATTTGCTGGTATAATAGCGTGGCAGATATGGTGCTGCGTGCCGTATACGCCTTCGATGATTCCCCCTGTGGCATAAATCGGCTCCATTTCAAATCACATTGTGCGGGAAAGTGTACTATTACGATTGGCCGCAGGAAAACTACTGCTATCACAAACGAGGGACATGGGTGCTCGGCGTACCACTTACCCACGTTAATGAACTGTCACTGACAACACCAAGATACTTGTTTACCGTTGTTGACCCGTTTACATTTTTACCCTCCCGCCGCCTTGGCTTCCGCCACGTACATAAGGACCCTTTCTGGAAACAGCCTGGCAACCCTTCCATCGAACGTCTTCGTCGACCTCGGAGTTCTGACCCGACTGTGAGTATAACGAGAACTACCCTTGAAAGTTGGTACACGCTCTCTGCACTTTCACTCTACCGTTTCCAAGGTGCGAGATGATCTGCACATTATGCAGACAGAACGTGGTTGAACCACACGTTGGCCTCTGAAGCAGTTCAGGCTGAACGGTCAATGATTCTCATTGGAGAGACAATACGGAGAAACCCCGCGCCTTGTCGATTACTCCAAGAGGTTAGAGCAGGGTTAACGAAATTCTTTACCAGTAGGTATTAAACGATTGGGGTGGCACTTCAGTACTACGACGGCGGCAGCTTATAGTGCACCGCCAACGCTAAAACCGCTGTGCTTTCGCTTCCGATACCAGTGTCAACCCCCCAACTTCCCCCCCCACTTAGAAAGTCTCTCTGACAGGTATCTGCTACACGAAAGAAACATCCCCACACCCGCCTCGATGATAGATCCCAAATGCTAACCCTAATACGGAAGGTTCCGTGCCCTTGAGCATTGCTGTCCAACACAGCTGTCAACAGGCAGTCCACTGGAAACACGCGACAGTCCGCACCGAATCAAGCACGACGCACAAGTGTGCAGCATGGATTTTAATATGAGCCCACTTGTGTTAGTCCGTCAACCGTGTAGCAGCGAAAACGCCCTGCAAAGTCAATGTCACTACATATGGCTCGGTGACCGATCTGTTCTATTATGGTAGTGACCGCTCCTGCTTCAGCCCATTGCTTTATATGTTTATCACTCGATCATCACCTACCCAAATATAGAACCTACTTCTCGAACAACAAACACGGGACATGGATGTTCGGCGTACCACTAACCCACGTTAATGAAATGTCGCTCACGACACCATAATACTTGTCTAGGATTGTTGACCCGGTTAAATTTTTACCCTCCCGCTGCCGCGTCTCCCGTCGCGTACATAAGGATCCTTTCTGGAAACAACCTGGCAACCCTTCCATCGAACACCTTCGCCGGTCTGAGAGCTCTGACCTCACTGTGAGTATAACGACAAGCTACCCTTGAAAGTTGGTACACGCTCTCTTCACTTTTACTCTACTGTTTCCAATGCGCGAAATGACCAGCACATTACGCAGACAGACCGTGGTTGAACCACACGTTGGCCTCTGGAGCAGTTCGGGCTGAGCGATCGATGATTCTTACTGGAGAGACATTACGGAGAAACCCCGCGTATTGTTGATTACTCCAAGAGGTGAGAGTGGGGTTACCGAAGTTATATACCAGTACGTTTTGAACGATTGAGGTGTCACTTCAGTACTACGACGGCGGCAGCTTATAGTGCACCGCCAACGCTAAAACGGCCGTGCTTTCGATTCCGATACCAGTGTCACCCCCCCAACTTGCCCCCCCACTTAGAAAATATCTCTTACAGGTAGCTGCTACAAGAAGGAAACATCCCCACACCCGCCTCGATGACAGATCCCAACTGCTAACCCTAATACGGAAGGTTCCGTGCCCATGGGCGTTGCTGTCTAACCCAGCTGTCAACAAGCAGTCCACTGGAAACACGCGACAGTCCGCACCGAATCAAGCACAACGCACAAGTGTGGAGCATGGATGTTAAAATAAGCTCACTTGTGTTAGTCCATCAACTGAGTAACAGCGAAAACGGCCTGCAAAGTCAATGTCACTCCACATTGCTCGTTGACCGATCCGTCCTATCATGGTCGTGACCGCTCCTATTTCAGCCTTTTACTTTTTATGTTTAGCATTCGATCATCACCTACCCAAATGTGGAAACTACTGAGACATGGATGTTCGCCGTACCACTAACCCACGTTAATGAAATGTCACCAAGGACACCATCATACTTGTCTACGATTGTTGACCCAGTTACATTTCTTCCCACCCGCCGCCTCGGCTTCCGTCACGTACGTAAGGAACCTTACTGGAAACAACCTGGCAACCCTTCCATCGAACATCTTCGCCGGTCTGGGAGCTCTGACCATACTGTGAGTATAACGACAACCTACCCTTGAAAGTTGGTACACGCTCTCTTCACATCTACTCTACCGTTTCCAATGCGCGAGATGACCAGCACATTTCGCAGACAGACCGTGGTTGAACCACACGTTGGCCTCTGGTGTAGTTCAGGCTGAACGGTCGATGATTCTCACCAGGAAGAAAATACGGAGAAACCCCGCGCCTTGTCGATTACTCCGAAGGTTGCAGCAGGGTTAAAAAAATTATGGACTAGATTTGAAACGTTCAGGTGGCACTTCAGTGTTACGACGGCGGCAGCTTATAGTGCACCGCCAACGCTGAAACCGCCGTGCTTTCGATTCCGAAACCAGTGTGAACCCCACAACTTCCCCGTCACTTAGAAAATATCTCTTACAGGTAGCTGCTACACAATCGGAATAACCCCCACCCGCCTCGACGACAGATCACAAATGCTAACCCTAATACGGAAAGTTCCGTGCCCATGGGCGTTGCTGTCCAACGCAGCTGTCAACAGGCAATCCACTGGAAACAAGCGACAGTCCGCACCGGATCAAGCACGACGCACAAGTGTAGAGCATGGATCTAAATATACGCCCACTTGTGTTAGTCCGTCAATCGTGTAACAGCGAAAACGGCCTGCAAAAACAATGTCACTACATATTGCTCGGTGACCGATCTGTCCTATGGTAGTGAACGCTTCTGCTTCAGCCCTAGTTGTTTTTTGTTCATCGTTCGATCATCACCTACCCCAATGTGGAAACTACTGCTCGCATAACAAACACGGGACATGGATGTTCGGCGTACCACTAATTCACGTTAATGAACTGTCACCGACGACACCATAATGATTGTTTACGATTGTTGACCCGATCACATTGTGCCCTCCCGCCGCCACGGCTTTCGTCGTAATCATAAGGATGCTTCGTTCTAACAACCTGGCAACACTTCCATCGAACATCTTCGCCGATCTGGGAGTTCTGAATATACTGTGAGTATAACGACAACCTACCCTCGAAAGTTGGTACACGCTCTCTTCACATCCACCCTACCGTTTCCAATGCTCGAGATGACCAGCACATCACACAAACAGACCGTGGTTGAACCACACGTTGGCCTCCGGAGTAGTTCAAGCTGGACGGTCGATGATTTTCACCAGGGAGAAAAGACGGACAAACCCCGCGCGTTGTCGATTACTCCAAGAGGTTATAGCAGGGTTCATGAAATTTCAGCCTAGACTAGTCTATACCAGTAGGTTTTGAAAGGTTGAGGTGGCACTTCAGTACTACGACGGCGGCAGCTTATAGTGCACCGCCAACGCTGAAACCGCCGTGTTTCGATTCCGAAACTAGTGTGAACCCCCCAACTTGCCCCCCCACTTAGAAAATATCTCTTACAGGTAGCTGCTACACAAAGGGAATACCCCCCACCCGCCTCGACGACAGATCACAAATGCTAGCTCTAATACGGAAGGTTCCGTGCCCATGGGCGTTGCTGTCCAACGCAGCTGTCAACAGGCAGTCCACTGGAAACACGCGACAGTCCGCACCGAATCAAGCACAACGCACAAGTGTGGAGCATGGGTTTTAATATATGCTCACTTGTGTTAGTCCGTCAACCGTGTAACAGCGAAAACGGCCTGCAAAGTCAATGTTACTAAATATTGCTCGGTGGCCGATCTGTTGTATTATGGTAGTGACCGCTTCTGAGCACTTCAGCCTTCTACTTTATATGTTGATCATTCGATCATCACCTACCCAAATGTGGAAACTACTGCTCGCATAACAAACACGGGACATGGATGTTCGGCGTACCACTGATCCACGTTAATGAATTGTCACCGACGAAACCATAATGATTGTTTACGATTGTTGACCCGATCACATTTTGCCCTCCCGCCGCCACGGCTTCCGTCGCGTACATAAGGTACATCGATTTTAACAAGCTGGCGACTCTTCCATCGAACATCTTCGCCGATCTGCGAGCTCTGAGCCAACTGTGAGCATAACGACAAGCTACCCTTGAAAGTTGGTACACGCTCTCTTCACATCTACTCTACCGTTTCCAATGCTCGAGATGACCAGCACATCCCACAGACAGACCGTGGTTGAACCACACGTTGGCCTCTGGAGTAGTTCATGCTGAACGATTGATGATTCTCACCAGAGAGAATAGACGGAGAAACCCCGCGCCTTGTCGATTACATCAAGTGGTTAGAGCAGGGTTTATGAAGTTTTGCACCAGTAGGTTTTTAAAGATTGAGGTGGCACTGCAGTATCAACTAACACTTGTTGACATGCAGAAGGCGACAAAATGTACCATAAAAATTTGTCCATGCGTGGGAGGCGTGTAATTTTACGGCGGGTGACCGTGTCATCATACCCAAAATACCCTGCTTCGGTTTCTGCGATGCCCACTGTTCGCTGGTTCTGCCCTGTATACAGCCGCGGGATAGCATCGTTGCTGCTGCGACGCTGTCGAACGCCCTCTGAAACAGTTTCAGCCGAAGGTACCAAGTGCTAGCATCAACGAGACGGCCAATTGGGACCAAAATTGTGACCAGTTTGGCCGTGTGGTACGACTGCACTCCGTCGTCCGGCAGAACATGTCTTCTTGTTTCATATTGTGCTAGAAAATAGGCATCCGTACAAGGCATAAGACTAAGGGTGAAACACCTATCGAACACGAATGCAACATTTTGCATTGTCATGTTAGTACCTAGAGAATCCCGCACAGATATCTGTACCCTTGCAGTATGAAATTTACTGTTTTCCGATGCCACTGTGCGAATATGTCAGGTACCTGGAGGGTAACGAAATTTCCAGCCTGCCCGTGGACGCCTTCACTGGCTTATCGTCCATGGACAAATTGTGAGTGCCGTAGATACCACCCCGACCCGATATACCGGTATAAACGTAAAGAATGATCACCTCCAATTTTTTTATGCAGCCTTTGTTAGATGCTTTGCCGTTCGAGAGCAAACAACCTCTTATTGGGATTTGCTACACTGTAGTTGCAAAGGGAGTCGCCGACCTATATCCTTAATGAGGACACACAACTCGTAATACGCGCGATCGGAGTATTACACACAGCTTGCAAAGATGAGTTTCGACGAAATCTTCGATCTCACAGCTGGAGTGTATTTTCATTTTTTATAATACACGGATTTGACGCGTGCTACGACAGAGGTAGAACGTTTCGTCTGAAATGGCTTCAGAATGGTTGTGCTCGTTATCGCAAAAACGTCGGAAACAGGTCGCGTTTTGCCTGATGGTCGTGGTGTACCTAGGCTATGGGATTTTACATCCGGTAGCTGTTGTTGTAATTTTCTCCAAAGAAGTTTTGGGGAAAGGTCTTATGCGCCCAATTTTGTTGAACCTCAGAACGCAAGCGGTCCCCTTCTGTCGTAGCACGCGTCGTTTGCAATGCAACTACTAACAGAGGACGGTTAGATGCAGGCATAGTCCACCGGCCCATATACCCTGGGGTGCATGGACGGTTGCGTCGTGCCTGTGAGGGGCATCGGGAGTACACGATGTTCATCGATTGCAAGCACACTATGCAGGTACAGGCAGTCCGAAACGATTGGGGTTCGACATACCACATCCTCCACCTTTGTATGCAGTACGAAGATACTCCCTTTGAAATACCAACGATGAAAGAAACGCTTACACTACGGTGAACCGTATAGGTTGGCGGCCGCCTGACAAAGTAGGCCAATAGAACGCGGTGACTACTTGTAGAGTTAGATACTAATATTTGCTGGTATAATAGCGTGGCAGATATGGTGCTGCGTGCCGTATACGCCTTCGATGATTCCCCCTGTGGCATAAATCGGCTCCATTTCAAATCACATTGTGCGGGAAAGTGTACGGCACAATGGGCGTAGGCATGTCGATATTTTCTGAACAGTTCGCTAATTCAATTCGAGTCAACAAAAGCATTGAGAATACCCCCTTTAGCGGAGGCCACGAGTAGACTGTATATTTCTGCGCTTATAATTTAACTTGTGTTTCTTCGTTTTTCACCCGAGTCGACAGGGATCTGACTAACAACGCTCTGACGACGCTTCCCGAAGGTGTATTCGAGGACTTGGGGTTTAACGGAGGCTTGGGGGAGCTGTGAGTGCCTCTTATTCGTGTCACAGATCGATATTGCTGACTTAAGTGTACGCAAGCGAAACCACGTAAAACGTGGCTACGTATCACTACGCCCTCTCACGTGGTCTCTGTTCCCCTGTCGCTTTGCGGGCGATCCAGACGCCAAAGGTTTGTCTGCACAACGTAGTCCAACAGCTGCGCAGGGCATATCGATCACGAACACAGCCACTGTTTGCTGCCTCTTGCGAGCACGGTCAGGCCTACCGTTTGTCTTCGCGGGTCAATCACAGCGCATTAGCGTGTTAACATCCACCCGTTTCGTCAACTTATGTCTACCTTTCCTGTTGCGCAAACCTTCTTTCTATCAATTCAGGTCTCTAAGTGGAAACGTGGGCCTGCAATGCATCCCCTCCGTGTAAGTGATGTAGGTGGGGGATGGATGATCATTGTTTGGTGTTCATATGCGTGTATGGGTGATATTGGCCTGCGGCCTCTGGCTTGGCCTAGATGGCAAGCAATTGTACAGTGCTGTATATAGATCGGAGAGATGGGTGCACGACGGAGTTGTTCATCACTCGCTTTGATCGTTCGCTATGTATGGTATTATTTTCTTCAGTGTACAATGTGGAGTCAACTCCGATTGAGACGGGAAGGGTTAACCGTGCATGCATAGCGCTGGCTCGTGTAAAGACTAGTTTTCCCTTCCGACGATCTGCCCTGAACCCAAAGCTGTACTCCCATCGTCGATTTTTTTTTGAGCCGGTCTGGCAAACGCAGAATCTTCTCCGACGCCTTGACCTCAGCTGACGCTCCACAGGTCGACTCCTCTGGCGTGTGCGGTAAGAATCGGCGGAGTTCAAGTTGAAGTGTAGACCTCTTTCTGCAAACTTCGGCGGCGAAGAATGCCTACCATTGTTATCGACGGCATGCCGTTATCAACGGAAACTGATAAGGACGTTGCGCTAGAAGGGTCAAGGAGCGCAGTGGGTCCTTCTTTCGGAGCCTATACGTACCCCATACTGTACTCAGATAATCCGTCAGTACGGTATTTTCGCGACGTGGACTGATGTCCTCTGTTTTGCACACGGTTTGATCTTTGACGTCGACGTACCTGATACTTGCGCCGAATCTTGCCCAACATATGTCTGCCCCGTCGTTCCCTCTGTTCTCTGCCGCACACGCGAACTGGCGAACAGAATGTACCCCATCCACCGCGGTTTCGTGTGCAGATGGTCTAACTTGTGTGCCTGGAGCCGACGGTTACACTTGCAACGGTAAGTCTCTTATGGACCTTTCATCCCTGTTACACCTCGCTAATGCCGTCAGCGTGTAGCAAGTGGTGTTCCCGTCTCTACGGTACTCCAGTAGACGAAACCATGGACAACATGTCCAGCAAATAGGACGAAGGGTAGGGAAGGCAAGAATGAAGGGAGGCCAAAAGAAAGAAAAGTGCGCCTCCACTGAACGTCTCACCGTGTGATGCTGGGCTTTAATCTGGACACAACGTGCCATGCGCCTGCTGTGATTCTTCACGTCTCACGACCGATATTCTTGTGTAGAAAATGTTGGGAATTTTACAACCGCTATAACCGGGGCATATGACTAGTCTTACGTTGTCCTAACTTATTTCAATATTTTCACGTATGAGCCTGGTGTATGGCGTCCGGGCATCGTTCGATGCAGAAGCTGCTTGCGGAATGCCCCCAGAATAAGCCAGTCGCAACGTCCCCGGTGTTTCGTCACCAAGAAATATGCTAGAAATATTCGGAACGCGCCCTCATATAGCCCAGAATCAACAGCATCAACGATCGACTCTCTCCGTTGAAATCATGACCTTGTTTCATGAATGGACAAAGATGTGGCTCCACGCCTACAATGCCGAAAACGGAATCGTTACTATTAGTAACATTAAGTTGATTCCACGGGGCGTTCAGGACCTACCTATGGTACGAGAGGAGTAGCGGCTACATTTTGTGAGGGTCCTAACTTAAGGGCCTCTATACCCCACCCAAAAGAAGATTCAGAGAAAGCAATGAAATAAGGCCGGACGAAAATGCTTACGGCCGACGAAAGCATCTTTGAAACGTAAATTGTGTTCAAACGGTATTGGGCACTTCCCCACGGCCAAGTAGCCCGCAAATCATTAATATGTTGACCCAAACAGCGATATTCCCATCGTACCGCATGCCACGCTGTGTCCCTACGACGACGCAACGGTGTCCGCAAAGATTGCCATTGAAAGTTTGCCTGCAGTTCAACCCTTCGTAGATGCGTCAAACCATGGTTTTACGTACGTCATCAGCATCATCCGCCTTGATATTCCGCCGCATAATTCGAACTATGCAGTGTGCGACCCGGGGACAAGCATGTGTGGTGACCCACACATGCAAGGCTTCCGCGGCCAGCAGATTGACTGGTCTGGTATCGACAACAGCTGGTACTGCATCGTCTCCGATGACACCGACAGCATCCACGTCAACGTCCGGCTCAACGCTCCTCTACGCGTGGAGTTTCCCGACCGCCAGCTCATTACCGGCCTTAGTGTCATGTCACAGGGTCATTCGCTCGTTATCGAGGTGATAAACCCGTACGATGTCAAAACCGCCGGCTGCCCCCCCAACATGTCTATCTGCCTTTCCAACGGCGGACTCCGCGCTGTTGTCGACGGCGAGGAGGTAGACAGCCTGCTCCGTTTCTCCAAAGACGAGTACGTGACGGACGGCATTGCTTTGTCGGCGTCTAATCTACCTGTGGAGTGTCGGCAGTTCGGAGGGGACAGGATATGGGCTCGCATGTACGACGAGATGCTGCATGGCAAGCGCGAGTTGGCCGTGGAGGAAACGTTCGAGGACTGGATTCTACGTTTCGACCACATGGCCGCCCCTGACTGGTGCATGCAATACATCGCACAGAAAGACCTCGCCGGTGTGCAGTCCATTTACTCGGTCTTCAAGATAATGACTTCCTCTGTCACGGTGCGTCTCAACGTCGGCACAAACTTCCAAGGCAATGGGGATGTTGACTGGGATGGTCGTGTCCTCCCCGACTTGGAGTTCTGGCAGATGGACGTAGGTTTGGACGGTCTGTCTCTGGACAACGAGTCGCTCACCGGCATTCTGGGTGAGACGGCCCGCCCGGTTCTAGACAAGGATGGACATAAAATAATGCAGGGGCATGAGGCGATCCGTGGAACTGTCGAGGACTACCGCGTGTCAAGCCCCCTTGGCACCGACTTTGCGCTCCACACTAAGAAAATGGACAACTCCACCTGACCCAAATATCAAATTGCATCTGTAGCCGCGCATCTGCCCTAATGCGGCCATGAATGAAAGTTGCAACGCTCTGTTGTCTGCTGTTCGCCACACTTTACGTATGACCGATTTGCCATTAGACGTCCAGGGTGGTTGCGGTGATGGTACATATAAGGGAAGGTCGTGTGGCTGGGCATTCTTGACGGCTGAGTGGCAAGAGGGAGAGTTTGCTCTGTCACATTACATCCGATGGCTGGTGACCCCCCCCACCCCTCCCCACCTCACAATGCAGTATCACGTGGTGGGGTTCCTGGCGTCATTCTGTGGGATTCCTAGCGCCGGAGCTTTTAAACATCTATGTTTGTGCCCACGTCGCCGATGAAATATGTAGTAACACAATGAACTATGTGGGGTTAGCATAGCTAAGAGGTAAAGGTTAAGACCTGGGATTGATTGAAAGCCACAAATTTCAATGCGTAGCAGGCGCACATACAGTGACTCCGCCGTCACGTCTTTTATGAGGCAGCACATGCTCTTACGGGTCGTAATCGATGCTCTCCAAGCTCTGGGGGGGCAGGATGAATACTGATTTCATAAGGAATGCCTTCGGAGCCGATTGATATTTGGTTAATATTACGCGATAGAGTACCTAACGAAAAAATGATGGTTGGTGAGGTTTATAAGAACTGCATGGTGCAGGCATATCAACACTGTATTTCGCACGTTGAAATCTTGGTGTTGTGCTCAGTGGTTAGGCTGACGTTTCGTCTGCGCTTGAATGGCTTATCCCTTGGTCCAAATGGGTCTGTTTGTGTGCCATTACCGGTATCCACGTCAATACCGTATCCTTTGAGTATACGATGGCATTTGCATTTAGGCTGGGAGGTAGTTGATCCAATATCCGAACGTTCGTAAGAGACACGCAAGCCTGGCCCATTGTACATCGTACCCATAGTTGTGAGGAGGAGAACACGCCACTTCCTACGATTGGTGATAATTCACCGGTGTTAGCATGTAAACCCTCTTCTAATGCCTCAGGCAGTTCGGAGGCATGCTCGACAGCCCCAGAAGACACGATCATGAGGCATGGACGTACGGCTGATGTCTTCAGGATATATAATACGCTATAACGTCTGAGAGCCCACGCTGCAGTTATGCTGGGTATTTGCGGGTCTTGGTTGGGTCCTACTCGTTCGATTACGTCTATGGTTGATACGGTTAAACTCGTTCTACGGGTTTCAAACGCCGAGGCTCCAAACCACAATCGTCGAAAACTTGTCTGTTTTTGCGATAAAAACGGTTCGTAGACCTGAGGCACGGGTTTGTCCATCGGGTATCTTATTCAGTATTTAGCTCCTCAGGCGTTTACGGGCATCTCGGGAAATGAAAACGGTGCCCCTCTCTCGTAGCACGAGTCGAACTAAGAAAATAAAGATGTAGAAGTACACCTTGAGCAGTTTGTCGATGTGTAGCCGGGAGTTCATGCAGTGACATTCGGCGTCTGTGTATGCGGTGGATATCGACTCAGTCCCAGCAAGGTCTAAGCGTGCGTTATCATGGCTTCCCGGCGGAGCCACGTCCTATGCTGAACGCGTCGCTGACATCCACAAAGGCTGTCTTTTGGTGTCCTTGTAACAAATGCATTTGGATTGATTCCGTGCAGGGGGAACCAACGGTGCGGAAATGGGCGTGTCTGAGCAACGAAGAGGAAAGGGACCCTAGTGCAGTCGGCGTTCGTTTCGCATACCGAAATAAACCCCCTGTCTCGCGCGTTGGAGTATTTCGTGATGGCATACACTCATGTCACATGTTAGTGAAACATGCTGTTGTTTCCAGAAAACGAAGAATAATATACATGGCACATTTATAATGTTTACGCAGGCCACCGTCAAGGGCCCGATCGTTCTTGATTAATGGATTGTCGTGCTCACGCGTGCATGTTGGCTTGTTGGTTAGTACAAAAACGCAACTGAATTTTACTCGCGCTCGTGTCATTATCCACGATTCATATTGAGATTAACGCCACAAATGTCTGATCAGAGATTGACCAGACGAATACACTGTGTGTAGCCGCTACTTGTCACACCATCAGCAACTAGTATTTCTGCATATCATTTCGGCCAGATAGGAGCTCTCATATCAAGTGTAAAATATCACTATTACGCGAAGTCAGCGCGATGGGCATAAGCCATTTTCTCGGTCGCGTCACGAACCCATGGTCTGCAAAAACATTCATCTAATACCGTTATTTACTGAACACAAGGCCAGCGCGTGCTAGAAAAAAACAGCCAGCGAATCCACCTCGATTGGACGAAATACGAGCCGAACGGGCGGGTCGTCGAAGGTGAGCCACGAGAGAGTCCACCATGAACCCCGCGCAGGTTAGAAATGTGGTGGTCCCTGACCGATGACGGGCTTCAGAGGCTAACACAGAGTCGTGACGAGACGAGCTCGAGCCTGACTGACGATGGTTTAGACGATGGTGGATCACTTTGTGAATAACCCGTGAACACAATGGTTGTATGAAGGCTCTCTCTTCTATGCGAAGAGATGCAGAGGTGGCACCGAAGTGTCTGTTAAGATCACTTGTGATAAGAAAGAAAAATGATAGTGTGGAAAGGGCGCTTGAGGCCAAAGAGAGAAGAAGAAAACAGCAGGAAAAGAAGGAAGAGAAGGAGAGTTGGGAGAGTGATCATGGTGGGTTGCATCACCACTTGATCATCACGGAACAATGCCCGTAATACGGTAGAATACCGGGACAACGGGACAACCTTAACATACTCAAATCTGCGTTTACATTTAGGTTCCACCGACGATTCAACGTAAGATTCAACTGCATATCTTATTCGTGCGAATAGACTGCGCATTAACTTGGATTCGAATCCAAGGTTCATACTTTTAACACACTATAAATGGGCTCTCGTTGGGCCAACAAAAACTTGTGTCACTATGAACTGTCCAAGTTCAGATGCAGATGTGAAGAGTGAACTCGATATGCAAGTACTCGTGTCTCTTCTTTTTTTCTCTAACAAATTATCTCGTAATGTGGTATCCACTATGTACGGCACCCAGGTCAATCTTGCGCACGTGACGTAGTAAACACTTCGATCTTACGCACGACACCTAGTCAACGCTTTGATCTTACGCACGTGACCCGTCAACGCCTTATCACTTGGTGGAACACAGTACCATATATGTGTCCTCTTCCATACCAAACAAACCAACTTCTATCACATGATTCGACAGCTTACCCAGTACTCTGCATACACATATTTGACTATGTAATGAACATCTACCTATAAAACGATGGATTCCTGGTGAATGGTACTCATTAACACTCCTCCTTGGATGAAATTGGCATACCCAATATGTTAGGCCATAGTCTAATCACCCTTGTCGCAGACTGTTTTAAACCGTAGTTTGGCAAAAATACCGTGTCAGAGTGTGTTATCTTTCTCTGCCCAGCTTTACTCTACTTTCCTTGTCTAAGCGTTATTTGCAGAAACAAGATCGTGTCAGAGTGTGTCTTCCTATTTCTGCTCAGCCTGCGTATGCTATGTCTTAGATTTTCCGAAGATCATTTCACCGTCCCCCCCCGTTGACCGGTAGGTTCTCTTTAATTATGTCATGCAACTCAGCTCTCACATCCTCGAATTTTGGAACAAAATATCAACAGAAACTCCATCTAGTTGTACTCCGTACGCTGCACGACGAGCCACACGGAGCGGCAGGACCTTTTGCTCTACTAAAGAACTCAATTTCGTATAACCAAATAGCTCTCCGAAAAACTGACGATTAAAATCCGTACCCTGAAATCAAGATACAACTATCCTCAATCTGAAAAAAAACGCATAAAATATTCCACAGGCGCGTTCCGTAGGGTACTCACAGACCGGTACCGGGGGTAATTCCCTCTGTAAGTACCGACAGATCACCACAATTCAGTTCTGTATCACCCCAGTAACCTACAGAGATTTCACAGAAAATTCTGTATCACCCCAGTACCCTTCAGAGATTTCACAGACAGTTCTGTGAGACCCCCGTACCGTACAGAACGTTCTGTGAGACCCCAGTAACCTACAGAGATTTCACAAAAAGTTATGTGGGACCCAAGTACCCTGAAGAGATCTCACAACTAGTTCTGTATCACGCCAGTACCCTACAGAGATTTCACAGACAGTTCTGTAAGACCCGAGTACCCTACAGAGAAGTACCCTACAGAGATTTCACAAACAGTTCTGTACCCTCGGCACATCGGAGGTATGACGTCAGGATCGCGCCGAAGGCCGAAGAAGAGGAGACCCCACAGCCACAGCTTACAGGCAATCACACAACAATACGCTACAGAACGCCTTTCTGTACAGAGCTTGACAGGGAACATGAGCGACGGTGCAGACCTCGGTAGCGTCTCCCCGGTGCAAAGTACAGCAATTGGGGGTAGGGTGAAACATCCGAGGGCGCCCCCGCGGCGGGGGAACAAGTTGGAGACAGCGGCGTGCAGGAAGGCTCGAATGACACTGGAGACGCTGTCGCAAGCAGCAGCAGCAGCGGCCAAGGCGTGCCGGTGAAACACCCGGCGGCTGTCTACAGCAGTCCGGCGGGGATCGAACTGCAGGTCCCTGCCGCCACCGTTGCCGCTGTAGACAATTTCCAAGTGCCGTCTGGTTCTGAGGGAAAGGGCAGTCGCATGGACTCGTACATGGACTCGCTTGGAGTGTACGTGGAGCAGATCTCCTCACACGCCACAGGAGCCGCATGGACACCTACTGGGTAGAGATGATCATGTTCCTCCACGCCAACTACAAGCACATCCCTGACGTCGAAAACATTCCCGTCATCGCCGACGAGGACATTCGCAAGGCTCTCCCGGCACGGTTCCCCGGGGTGGATGCTGACCTGGCAGCAGCTGAGGCTGCCTTCGACATCGTGCACAACACTAGCACGAAGCTCGGCCCGTGAAAGTCGCGGGTGTCGGATGACCGGCCTTTCTTTTCTTTCTTCATGTATCAGGTTCAATTGTTTTGTGTGTTGAGTCGGATTGCCAAGAGTGAGAAGGTGGAAAAGTGAGACGTACGTGTTTTGTTGCACTTCTTTTTCGCGATAAACGACAATGGCTACGTGCTGCGCAGCTACGGCGGTTGATTCTCTTGTTGTCGTTTTCCGCGGTTTTGATTGCCCATTGCTGTACGTCAGGGTAGAGACGCGTCAAGAGCAGGTGTAGTCCAACTGATTTTTTTCGTGCTGTTTAGCTTCAAGTTGAGGAAGACCAACACTTGTGGGCGCCGCTGTAGGGTGGGGTAGAATGAGCCACGTTCATCTCTTCAGTATAAGTATCAGTATTGTTTTTCATGCGGTGCAGACGTCCTTTTGTGTGCTACAGGACGTGATGTTCTATTACGCTGTTACTTGTCGGGGGTAAGTACCGGGTTCGTCTGTAGGTACGTTGTTCGTGTACCCTACAGAGAAACTCTGTGAGACCCCAGAACCTACAGGGATTTCACAGAAAGTTCTGTATCACCCCAGTAACCTACAGAGAGCTCACAGAACGTTATGTATCACCCCAGTAACCTACAGAGATTTCACAGAAAGTTCTGTATCACCCCAGTACCCTACAGAGATTTCACAGACAGTTCTGTGAGACCCCCGTACCGTACAGAAGTGTTCTGTGAGACCCCAGTACCCTACATAGATCTCACACACAGTTCTGTATTACCCCAATACCCTACAGAGATTTCACAAAGAGTTCTGTAACTCTCCCAGTACCCTACAGAAGTACCAGTACCCTACAGAACCTGCCTTTGAAATATTCATCAGAAATCCCGGTGATAGCAAACAGCCGTGCAGTCAAGCATCTTTGTCAAGACGTCTGCATGCTGATCATCCGACTCGACATGAGTAATAACAAACTCCCCCTCAAAAATTAGCTCCCGCAAAGCGTGGTGTCGTACACCAATGTGCTTCGAGCTCGACGTGCATACTGGGTTTTGCGCCAGGTTCTTGGCCCCCTCGTTATCCTCGAAAACCGTAATGCACGACGTACCAAACCCCGGAAAAATAAAATCCAATACATACCGCTCCGAGTGACTTATCGGAGTGGTGTTCGACGCCTTGCTTGATGGTCCAGTTGGCGATCTCCGCCGCTGCCTCTTCTCTGTAGTTTTTTTCAAAGAAAAGAAACCTGTCGTTCAAGCGTGTTCGCCGCTCTTGTCCCGTAGCTATAATGTCGTCGGAAATATCCCCGGTGTGAACCTCCTCGCGTTCCTGGTTGTCGGACATGGTGTAGATGTTGATATAGTAATGTGTCATGATGACGTGTGGCTTCGTCCAAATGGCTCCTCCTGATCTCGATCCATCTTGCTGTCGAATTCGTGTATTTGTGAAAAGTACGCACGTTGTCGTCACAACTTGGTCTCCGTTCAGGTCGATCTTGGATTATTGCCTTTTTTTTGTTTCTTGACGTGTACTCATTGTCGTCTTCATTGTGGAACCTCTTCCTTCGGGTCGATGTTGAGTTGCTTGTTTTCTCCTTAGATATCATTTCTTGTGGTGTATGCCTCGACAAGGTTCAGTAGGTGCCGATGCGTGTTCTTCGTGTGGAACTTAGTCCCTACGTCTGCTAGTTGTTTCTGTGTTGCCACGTGGTGGATGGTGATTTTGCCGTCCTTGACTAGCTCCTTCAAGTAAAAGAAGCGCAGAGCGATGTGTTTTGTGCGAGAGCTGTAGGTGCTGTGTCCTGCTACGTGTAGGGCTCCAGTATTGTCTTTAAAGAGCGGTACACTTTCAAATAGCTTACAAATCCCAGCTCGGCCATCATGCTGGATAGGTACACAGCTTCCTTGCTTGCGTGTGCCATTGGGATGAATTCCGCCTCAAGAGTCGACTGCGCCGTCACGTTTTGGAGCGTAGGCTTGAAGCTCAGTGGTCCTCCAGCCAGCATGAACAAGTAGCCGGAGGTTGACTTGCCCTTGTCAGGGTTGTTTCCTCAGCTCGCATCGCAATACCCCGTCATTTTGAAACACCCTGTCTTGTACCTGATTGCCAGGCCCATATCTCCCTTTAGGAAGCGGAGAACATGCTTTGTTGCTGTCATGTGTAGCTTGAAATGTTTGCTCATGGCTCGGGCCAGTTGGATGGCGGCGTAGGTGATATCGTAGCGTGTTCATTGGCTCAGGTTGCTTGAGGGATAACTCCGCTCCTGCTCCCGTCGTGTGCACTGGGTTGCAATCTGCCATGCCAAATCGCGTCATTACTGACTTGGCGTGATACTCTTGGCTAATGGTCAGAGTCTTAGCCTCCTTGTCTCTGGTTATTTGTAGCCTCGTAGCACCATCGAGATGTCCCCATGGCGAATCGGTCCATCAGCTGGATTTTAAGGTCCTCCAGTAGCGGCGTGTTTCCTCCAAGAAGGAGGTCGTCTACGTACATGGTCAGAACGCTGAGGTTATCGTTTGAGCTGAAGATGTAGACACATGGATCAGACGCAGTCGCTGTGAACCTGATATCCCTCAGTGTATCGTCGATGGTGTTGAAGCAGTTGCGAGGGCTTTGACGAAGTCCGAACAGACTCTTCTTGAGTTTCATCACGTTAGGACGTCTAGTTGTAGCTTCAAGCGATTCGTAGCCTAGAGGAGCCTTCGCATACACCTCCTCCTGTACCTCGGCATTTAAAAACGCCGTTGTACATCAAGCTGGAATACTTCCCAGTCCACGCTCGCAGCTATGGCAAGTGCCATGCGAATGCTCTGGATACGGCATACTGGTGCATATGTGCATCCACAGTCGATTCCAGGTACTTGTCACCAACCCTGAACCACAACTCTACCTTTCGGCGTGTGATCGTCTTTGACCTTAAAGACCCATTTGGTCCCGACCACCTTTTGCTCCGGTGGTACTGAGTCTGGAGATGCCAGGTCGAAGACTGCGTGTTTCTGGAGGCTGTCCATCTCCTTGTTTGTGGCTTCTTTCGGCTTGGTCGTCTGTGGCGATTCCATCGCCTCCTTGAACGTGTTCGGAATTGTAATGCCCTTTAAACCGAACTGTGCTCACAGACGGGGTTTCCAGTATCTAGGGCGTAGTCAAGGTATACTTCCATCCTGTGCTCTTGTGCCCCATCTGACCTGTGTTCTGTCTCACCTACCAGCGCGTATTCTATCGTGTTTTCTTTCTCGTACGCTACCTCTGCCTCACTTACCATTGGGCTAGTGAGCAATTCCAGGTTACGCACTGCTGGTGAAGGTATAGTCCTTTGCGTGAGACCGGAGTTACGGCACAATTGGCGCGTGTGCCCAACCATGTTGCGCCTCCGAGTTCGTGGTCTGTCGGCCATGCTCCTGTCCGGGTCGTCTCGAGCGAAGGCGGCTGGCTCCTCCTCGCCAGCTGATGTTGAGTGGTCCAAATTCCTACTCGTGAGCTTCCACACTTTCTTCAGGAGGCTGAATATCTCTTCGCTGTACGTGATACAGGTGCCTTGTGTGTTTTCTCCCAGCGAGCTGTCTTCGTGAGTACTGACGGCGTCGTCAGTGGTGTTGCCACCTGTGGAATCAGCCAGTGTCGTTGCTGGGGTCTCGATAAAGGTGACGTTGCGGCTCTCTGTCACTGGCGCCGTCTTGTTTCTATATATCTGGTATGCTGTGCTGTTCAAGCTATACCCACAGAGTACCCCTTCGCAGGTCTTGTCTTCGAGATTGGGCAGCAGCAGCAGCAGCAACAGCAGCAGCAGCAGTGCTAAGAAACGATTATGTCTCCCAGGTTCGACCAAGCCTGCATGTTCTACCGGATGCTTGTTGCCGTCCGTGTCGATGATTTTTCCCGAAATCGTACCGGTCGCTGTTCCCGGTAGAACGTGTCGTCCTGCGGTCAGTATCTTGTGGGGTTTCTCGAGTGGCTTGAAGTTTAACAGCTTGTCCTTCAGACCCGGGTGAAGTTCATCATTAATGTAGTGCCCGGATGTTCCACTATCCATCAGCATGGTCAAGGTTATCGGAGCAAGTCTGGATGTGTCAGCACTAGTCTCCCTTCTCTCGGTTGGTTGCGCAGTTTCCTGAAACTCTGCTGATGGGGTCCACCCAGCCGTCCCGAAGGCATACCCAAAGTCGTCTTCTTCCGTCGCCGTCGACTCAGTCGCTGTGTGAGCACTTTGTACTTCTCCCTGCTGTTGGTTCTCTGTATTGTGCTTCTCTTTCAGAGCGTTGCACTCGGCATCGCTGTGTATCGTAGAGTTGTGTAGCGAGCACCATTTTGGTGGATCAGATAGCTCCTTCTCGCTGTTTGTGCAGTCTCGCTTCACGTGTCCGAATTCTTGGCAGTTGTAGCATCGTACCTTCCGGGATCCTTTGGTGGTTGTCATTGCCGCTCCTCTGCCGGCTAGCTTGTTTACATGTCCTGGTCTCGAGAGTAGGTCGATGTACAAGTTTCTCGTCATTGATTGAACCTCGTTAATGCCAAAGTTTAGGCTGTGAAAACTCGTCATCTTTACGAACTCGTAGTCGTCGTTCAGGCCTTGCAATAGAATGTCTTCAAACCTCTCGTCCAAGATGTTTTCTCCCATTTCATGCAGCCGCCCTCGAATCTCCAATAGCTTGATGGTATAGTCATCAGGATCTTGCCCTTCCTCCATCCGGAAGCTCACAAGCTTCTCGTAGCAGGCTCGCCGTGCTTCCTTGCTGTTGCTGTTGTACTTATAATACAAAGCGTTCCACATCTTCTGTCCGTGTCCCAGACCCCCCGCCGAAGTCCTGTCTTCATATTGTCGAAGTAGTGTAGCTGCAAGGCCGCTAGTGACAAGGTAAAGTACGGAGAAGAGTGTCTCGCACGCTCGCTTCCAGCGTTGAATTTCCACCAGATTCGTTGGAGTGTCCGGGGTGTCGCTGTCCGTTACTGCTGGTACCGGTTCAATCGATCAGTTCAGAACATCAAGCACGTCTTTGTTTGACATCGACAAGACTACGCGGGTCTTTGAGCTCCATTCGCGATAGTTCTCCGGTTTGGTCCCATCAAATCTGGGAATATTCCTTATGGTTGATGTCACCATGTTACCGGGCTCCTCCATGACTGTTCTGAGTGCGTTGCTTGTGTTGGCCCTGTTCTGTCGTGGATATATTCGTGCTTAGCTCGATCTTGTCCGTGGGACGCCTGAGGCGTGCCGACCCGCTCGCCGGGCTTTCCTCTCCCCCTTTTTCTCCCAGCTCGATCTTGTACGCAGATCGCCTGAAGCGTGCCGGTATGTCCACCGGGTTTCCCTCTCTCCTTCAGCTCGTTTTTGTACGCAGATCGCCTGAAGCGTGCCGGTCTGTCCACCGGGCTTCCTTTTCTCGTTCAGCTCGATCTTGAACGCAGATCGCCTGAAGCGTGCCGGTCCGTCCGCCGGGCTTCCTTTTCTCGTTCAGCTCGATCCTGTGTAGATCGCCTGAAGTTTGCCGGTCTGTCCGCCGGACTTCCTGTTTTTTCGTGCACGTTCTTCCAGTGCCGTTCGACTCGACTCACTTTTGGTTCCAAGTTTCTTGCGCAGTGGTCCAGGAAAATCACCAGTCTTGTGCTCCACCGCAGGGGATGTTGATGCACTGTGTGTTACACGGCAACGAGGCTCATAACCTGTTAGAAATGTGGTGGTGCCTGACCGATAACGGTCTTCAGAGGCTAACACAGAGTCGTGGCGAGACGAGCTCGAGCCTGACTGATGATGGTTTAGACGATGGTGGATCACTTTAAATGGGCTCTCGTTAAGCCAACAAAAACTTATGTCACTATGAACTGTACAAGATCAGATGCAGATGTGAAGAGTGAACTCGATATGCAAGCACTCGTGTCTCTTCCTTTTTTCTCTAACAAATTATCTCGTAATGTGGTGTCCACTACATACGACACCCAGGTCAATCATACGCACGTGACGTAGTAAACACTTCGATCTTACGCACGTGACCTACTCAACGCTTTGATCTTACGCACGTGACCCGTCAACGCGTTATTACTTGGTGGAACGCAGTACCATATATGTGTCCTCTTCCATACCAAACAAACCAACTTCTATCACATGATTCGACAGCTTACCCAGTACTCTGCATACACATATTTGACTATGTAATGAACATCTACCTATAAACGATGGATTCCTGGTGGATCGTACTCTTGAACAGCGCATACCGACCCAGTCACATATATTTCAATAGGCAATGGTGTGTGATGGAGAGGACGCCACTACAACACCACCCCGCCCCACATTCTATGGGTGGTGGGCACTGCGCACGAGCTACTGCCGCTAGGATACATCGAGACTCACTCTCTTCTCGTGTTGTGCTCCCACCGAAGAAAAAACTTCTATCGTAGGTCGGGAACCATGCACACTTCCAGGTAGATCGTTACCATCCAACACGAAGGCTACGGTATGGGGGGGCATTTTTAGGCCCTCGTTTTTCCGTGGTTCTGGCTCTCTCGCCCGAGTGACCCTCCTGCTCCATTTCTGTCTTACGTTCGTCCTGTATATTGTTATTGAGACATGCCACACCACCATTGAAGTGTCGGCTAGAGGCTGCGTTAAACCAATTGCCCCTAAGGACTGTTTTGCTGTGACGTTTTCATATTTACTCGGTCAAGTGCGGCCAAACGCCGGCAGCGAAAAAGAGGACATATAACCTTGGTAGTATTTACGGTGGCGTTTCTGCCTGAGCACAAACGCTTAGCCGTAATTTCTTATTAAACAAAGCTCTTTCTTAAAATATTAACTCCCAAGTTCTTGACGTAAGTCGCGTACAGTATACCAGGTACCAGTATACAGCAGTACTGTATACTAGGTATATATGGGTATACGCAGGACTTTAACAGCACATTATACAGTATATACACTGCTATGTGTATAGTCTCTACTACTCCGGAGCAATATATAATTGGGTACTGCTGTAGTCATCGGTTAGCGCTCCTTCCGCTTAACATTATCGTATGGATGCGCAGCATACATTGCCAGGTGGTATTATATTTCTGGTGGTGTGTTGCACTGGTCCAGTCTGCCAGTATACGCTTCCAGTTCTGATGCAATCCAGTATACTGCTTCATAGCGCAGTTTTTTTATCTCTACTGTTTCAGGCTACTCGTTCGAGTGCGCAGCCCGATTTTACGCCACACGTTCATGAGATTAAAGTTTGTGCCTTTCCCCGGTGCTCGCTACGTTTTGAACACAGGTCAAGTCAAAGCGAGCACACCGGTCCAGTCAGAAACTATCCCAGAGGGGGTCGTTCTTACGCTTTGCGCGGCTATGGAGGGGAAGTCATACTCTGTCGACGAAAACATTACGTTGAGGTACGGAAGAAATCAGTGCAAGCTGTCTGATGTGCTTGCCGTCATCAGGAAGGAAGATGTCGCGGAGGATGCGTCCTCCATCAACACCCGGAGGTCGAAGCACCGTTGTATGCTGGTACTGGAGTCGATTGTTTCCGACAAGCACCGGGGAACCTTTTTTCAATCCCGCCTGTCGTGCTCAAGGCGAGAATCATTGGTTGTCGATTCCCACCCCCCCCCCTTCCCCCCGTTTTTTTCCTCCGAGTCTGGTGGAGCAGTGGAGGGTGAAACTTTGTGGCTTATCGTGAGAGTACCACGGTGCAGCTGGCACCCGTTTATATTTCATAGGAGTCCAGGGTATTGGTTGTAGATCCCCCCCCCCCCAACACCCCGTTTTGTTCCTCCCAGTCTGGTCAAGCAGTGGAGGGTGTATTTTTGCGCTTTATCGTGATAGTACCACGGTGCAGCTGGCGCCCCGCCCCCCCTTTTTTTAGTAGGAGTCCAGGGTATTAGTTGTCGTCGTCCCCCCCCCTCCCCCGCCGTTTTTTTTCCGCCCAGTCTGGTCAAGCAGTGGAGGGTGCAAGTTTGAAATTTGTCTTGAGCATACCACGGTGTAGCTGGTCCCTGTTTTTTTTTGTATTTGTAAAGATTACTTTGTTGCCGAGCGTCAAAACAGAAGCCCATCCCCCCTCGCCCCCGGTTGTTTTCCTCGCAGTCTCCTTGAGCAGTGGCGGGTGTAATTTTGAGTTTCGTTGTGAGAGTACCCCGTTGTAGCTGGCCCCAGCTCACTATGTGTTTTTTTTTTACGAGCAGGTTGATAGAGCATACTGGGTATTCGATATTGGCAAGCGAGAGTACTCCATCTCTTGGTTTGTTGTCCCATCAAACCACAGTAATATATCGGCTAATAAGCCCCTCAAGTATCATAATTTTTTCCCTCGGGAACGTATGCATTTGAGCTTGGGACACGTGTGGGTTTCAATCAGAAGATATCGTGGCTGAATCCGATGCAGGAGCCCTCATAATTCTATTGAAGTCGTTGACCTGGGTCGTCGTGGCGCGGAAGTATTTTTATTACGATCTCCAGTAACTACTATGCGTCGTCGTATCGCAAACACATCCTGTGAAACGCAGATTTTAACAGGTCCAGTGACGTCATCAATACCCCTCGTATTCATTTCCACGTGCTTAATACATTTATGCAAGCATCCGACACCATGCTCCCCATCAAAAACCGAGTAGCACAAAACGCGGGTAAAGGGGTACTTACAGGTAAAAGCTCGGCAACCCACTGCTCTGTTGCAAACGAATAACGGAAAACAAGGAGTAGGCGGAAGGTTCTCCGGCGTCCTCTTTCTTACAAGAAACGAATATGTACCCTCGATTTATCATAGTATAAAAAAACTGCTGGCGCATCCATATTGGGGGAAAGAGCACTTTCTATTCGTACGCTCGATAATCGCAGGCACTCCTATAAAAAATCAAGGAGGCAGCTTTACCGGGGTCCTTCAGCGACAACAGACAACATTACACACTCCATTCGTTTATGAGGCTGGGAGGAAACCGAAAGGGGAAGGGAGGGGGGGGGGGGGGGGCGGCGGGGGTTGAAATCGTGCATGGTCGAAGTCGTATGACCATGGACCCGCGGAGGGAAATGGTAGGGGAGGGGGGGGGGCTACGTTTCTGACGATGGACAAACAAAACCTTGCACTCTTATTGAAAAAAAAACGGGGCAGCTGCACCAGGGTACTCTCGCGAAAAATAAAAAACTTACACCCTCCACTGCTTCATCTGACTGAAAAGAAAAAATGGAAGGGGGGGCTTCGTTTCGGACGATCGACAACCAATACCTTGAATTGCTATATATACAAAAAGGGAAAGGCAGCTGCACCGGCGTACTCTCACGATAAACCACAAAATTACACCCTCCACTGCTTGACCAGACTGGGCGGAAAAAATGGGAGGCGGGGGGGGGGTCGACAACCAATACCCTGGACTCCTTAAAAAAAAGGGGGGGGGCGTCAGCTGCACCGTGGTACTATCACGATAAACCGCAAAAATACACCCTGCACTGCTTGACCAGACTGGGAGGAACAAAACGGGGTGGGGTGGGACGGGGATCGACAACCAATACCCTGGACCCCTATTCAAAAAAAAGGGGGGCGCCAGCTGCACCGTGCTACTATCCCGATAAAGCACAAAATTACACCCTCTACTGCTTGACCAGACAGGGAGGAAAAAACGAGAGGGGTGGGCTTTGTTTCAGACGATCGACGACCAATACCCTGGACTCCTCTTCAAAACAAAAAAAAACGGGGGCCAGCTGCACCGTGGTACTCTCACGATAGACCACAAAATTACACCCTCCACTGCTTGACCGGACTGGGAGGAAAAAAACGGGGGGGGGGGGGGGGGGGGGAGGACCAAAACCAATACCGTGGACTCCTATAAAAAAGAAACAGGTGCCAGCTGCACCGTGGTACTCTCACGATAAGCCACAAAATTACACCCTCCCCTGCTCCACCAGACTGGGAGGGAAAAAACGAGAGCGGGAGATGGGTTCGTTACGGACGATGGACAAATAACTCCCTGCACCCCTATTCAAACAAAAAAGAAGGGGGCAATCTGCACCGTGGTACTCTCACGACAAACCCCAAAGTTACACCCTCCACTGCTTCGTCAGGCAGGATTTGAAAAATAGAGAAGGGGGGGGGTTCGTTTCTGATGCTCGACGGCCAACACCCTGCACTCCTATTTAGAAATAATAAAACCGTGGCCGGCTGCACCCGGGTGCTCTCACGATAAAACACACCATTATTTACACGATAATATACAAACCAAGATAGGGGGCGGGGGGCTTTTGTTTCTGACGCTCGACAAACAAAAAAAACTGGGGGAGGGGGGGGGGGGTATAGGCAGCTGTCTTCGAACTCAACACCTGGAATTAGAAAAACCACGCCGTCAGATGCACGTATCGAATCCAACAACCAACCCCCCCCCCCTCCGCCTCAGTATTAAAAAGGCCATGCCATCAGACGTTCATCACCACGGTTGACACTCGTCTTTTTTCTGGCCCAACGCTCACCCGTTGACGACCATCACGTCCATCTCCAATAGCTTATACTCCGGCCCACCTCCCATCCTCCACACGCCATTTCCATCCTCCTTGTACCGCACAATCGCCCCCGCCGTACAATGCTCGGATGCCGACAAACTCTCTACCTACGCATTATACAACGCGTAGTAATCTAGGCGTTCCTGAGAATATTCTCCTTCGGGCGAAACTGTCTGTTGTATGCTAAGAGCGAAGTGGTGGCCGCTCGCGTGGGAGTTTCGCCGCTTCGCGTGGGTTTGGCGGCTGGGCCTGCCGGTTGGACCGCACTCTTGCACGCAGGCGGCAGAACCCCGCCCGTCGCCAGTAGGATTCGCCCCCTTTCTGTCTTGTAGTCTTCCTCCGACGCGACCACTTTGGTTTGCTCATGTCGGCAGAAGTTTTGCAGGTGGAAGAGGGCGACGATCAGGTCAGTCCGGCCTGCGAACCCTACACTGAGGGGCCTCCACAGAATGCCCCACGTTGACACGAGGATGCCGAACGACTGTTCGATCTTCACCCGCAGGTGGCTCAGGTAGAAGTTGAAGGTGTCCTGGTCCTATGGCAAGCTTTTCCCGGGGTACGGCGTGAGCAACTGGCCGCTGATTGGGTACGCCGCACACTCGGTGATGTGGTACCCGTCTGGAGGGCGCATAGTTGCCTTTGCCACAGAAGATCGGGTCCACGCCGACCAATCGTTGGCAGCCCCCGGAGCGATGATCGAGACGCTGCAGAAGCGATAGTTGGCATCGCACGTCGCATGTACGTTAAAGCCGAATCCCGTCTTGCTGCCTGAGAAGTACGATACGGTGTGGGAGGTGCTCTTTGCAGGCGGCGCTTTCATCTCGATCAACAGATCATCTGTGGCAGACACAACATGATCGAAGATTCCGTTGGTGCTCTTGGCCTGACATATGGACGAACAAGAACCGGGCCGGGGAGGCGTACTTCAGAGGGGGTCACATCAGGACGCCAGAACCAAGGTTCCTCACGAAGAAATAAGCAGGCCTGCCTTCGGAAACCATCTCTATAGAATTCAATATCTTACGTACAGCTTGCATAAACACGCCATAGACTACTGCTGCTGCGACAGGTTGCTGTTATATTAATAGTGCACGTACCCTCACCTCGAATCCCGCGGCAAAAAATCGGCACTTTTCGTCTGTCTGCGGAAAGACAGAACGGGCCGACTTCACGGGTGTTGTTGATCGCGTCGACGACCTCTCCCATGATGGTGAAAACCGTGGACGGTGAAATGCCAAACCTCGGTGCGATATCCAGGTAGGAACCCGCCGCCAGCATTCGCAGGCCTATCGCCAGCCGGATTTCCACCTAGATAGCTCCATGCTTCGCGCAACGCAGTTCTGGGTAAGAGCAAAAACGATAGAATGTTGGTGTCCACCTCGACCGAGCTCCAACCCCATCCGGTACAGCAGCATTGCTCATCCCGTTGCTGTGCCTGCCGCAACGCACTTTTGCTTGCCGCAATGCACTACCCTTGCATTGCCTAACGCGACTACTGCTGTTGCAGTGCTACCGTATGTACGAACAGCTGCCATAACCCTAACACATAGCTCCCTCCGTAAACCACGAAAGATTCACCCACGTACTCATACACCAGGTACCTGGTGCCGGTATCACGTACTCGTAGGTAGCATGTACTCGTAGTCGTTCCATGTGCCAGGATTTTGTGGAAGATCTATCTCACAGCTGATGTTTTATTGCTTTGCATAGACTCTGTACAGGTGGTTTTTTGTTCATGAGTACACACCGCCTTGCAGCAGCACGAGTTGCCGTGCAACGTACCGGGCATACAAACTATCATGTACAGATGGGATGGTAGATGGGAAATGCTCCAAGCGAGAGCTGAGCCTTACAACGCATCTGGGCTGCAGAGGGTACAGCCTTGGGATGCGAAGACAAACTACGTACTCGTATACCAGGTACCTGGTGCCGGTATCACGTACTCGTAGGTAGCACGTACTCGTAGTCGTACCATGTGTTCTATGGCCGGGATTTTGTGGAAGATCATCTCACAGCTGATGTTTTATTACTTGCGTACGTACAGGTAGTTTTTAGATCATGAGTACATACCGCCTTGCAGCAGCACGAGTTGCCGTGCAACGTACCGGGCATACAAGCTATCATATACAGAGGGTATGGTAGATGGGAGATGCTCCAAGCGAGTGCTGAGCCTTACAACGCATCTGGGCTGCAGAGGGTACAGCCTTGGGATGCGAAGACAAACTACGTACTCGTATACCAGGTACCAGGGTACATCACATGATACTCACTTCCAAAGCGCTCGTTCTTTTTGATAGCTGGACGAAGCTTCACGAAGCTCGCCTCAGACATTCGAACAGTCCTGCGGAAAGCCTTGCGCCGACGTAGATCCTCTCTGAACTCTGGCCATGTCATACCGTGCGGCTCGTAGATAGGCGTCCGTGTCTTGGGAGCATAGAGTGTAGCTCCTGCTGTCAGGAGCATGCCGAACACGACGAGGACACCAGCGATAGCCTTCGGTTTCTGCGCCTCGTATGTGGATAAGTGGGAAGGCTGAATCGTTGCTTCGTCCGACTCGAGGATGAGTCCTCCGGAGGCCCAGGCCGCTTCCTTCCATCGGCCATAATGTTGGACAACCCTGGTCAACGTTTGAGGCTACCCGATGGTCCCAGCGTTGGGCCACGGCGCTTGTGGGAGCACTGCCTTCGAAATTAGGAAATCGACGACAGGATTTCCTAATTGGTGATTGTTAACTTTTCCATATTTTTTGGGCCTGAAGAATTTCCTAAATTATGACATAACGCCTCCGTATTTCAAGACAAAATATGGAAAATTAGGAAAGTTAGGAAAATTAGGAAAATTAGGACAAAAAAAGCTCTCCGATAAGAACGGCCCAAAGTCATGTTTCGGGTGAGATATTGAGCTCCTCATGTAAGGAGCAAGGCATTTTCTGCTGCACCCTTACCGTGGAATGCCTTTACGTTTGTTTCTACTACATCACCCCTAAAAAAGTAGTGCTGGGTCCCACTTTAGCGCAGGTCTCATTATCTGACAAGGCACCGCACAATCGAGGGACCACTGATCGTGATAGCGGCTGTCTGTGTGTATCGACTGAGATGCGGTAGAACATCTGATTCGATGATTTGAATAGCGCAACTAACTGTCGATCTGAGGTTGCCGAGCTAGCACATAGAAAATACTCTTTGTGGTGCTGCGCGGTAGTTCGGTAGATTGTAGACTACACACCTAAGGGTTATACTTTGGACCGTACGTAGGAGTATGTATGGTACATCGGACAATTGTCGGGTAGAATACTCCCGTATTGTTGCTAGAGGTCGAATTAACGGCTTATTGCCGTGATCGGTACGTTGCATTGGTCCGATTGTGTGCGTGTTTCCGAAGTGGCATGGGCTCTCGCAGCCTTTGTGCTCGCCCCACTCGTTCACTTCACTTCTCGACCTGTCTCTTCAGATAAAAATCTCATTAGTACAATATCTCTCTCTAGAAGTCACGGATTTACCAACAACCCCGACCCGTAGTTCGTAAACACGGAGCCTGGCTCTGTAGGAGAAGAGGCATCGGCACGCGCATTAGATTTCCTTGATGTAGATGGGTGGGAGGATGGTGGGGGCATTTTGTTGCTGTGGTTGTTCTCACATTAGCTCACATTATCAAGTCTGGGGGCGTAGGACAGGCTCCAGACACTATCGAGTGGAAGAATATCCCAGGGAAAAAACAACCAAGCCGAAAGTAGTACACGTATGCATGCCAATATAACAACTGAAGAGTAATTCTTGCATCCACCTAAGCATACCAAAGATAGATGGAATCGGCAGTCCGTATACGTACGTGCTTGCCCCCAACTGGTTCGTACATAGGTTTAAAACCCGCATCCGAAACCGACTACATGCATGCCACCGAGGAAATCTTGTGGTTGTTGTTGTTCTCACATCAACTGGCATGTTCAAGTCTCAGGTCATTGGACAGGCTCCGGTCACTCGTCAGCGGACGATTGTCCCACGGAAAGCGCGAACCGAGAAACAATAGTGGTACAACGCATGACCCTTCGTCGAACTCACAGCTGACGTCGTTAGAAGAAATGTTATGAAGTGCAATAGTAGAGACTAGTCTAGAAGACTATTACGTCCTTACTCGTGAAAATTGTTAAAAACGGGCGATCGATATAGTTTGCAGCTTGCAAAGATGACTATCGACCTTTGTCGAACTCACAGGTGACGTCGTTAGAATACACCTTTAGTCTATAAACATGAAAGATGTTGTCGCTTAAGAGCAATTCATGTATCGGCCAAAAGACACAGCAGTGAGAAGGTTGGTACGTATGGCGCCCCGGTGGTGGTGTAAGTAGAGGACAAAGGTGGGGCAATAGCCGGTGATCGGTGAACTACCAACTACTAACTAAGGCGGGTGTGATAACCCGATTTATGTGTGTGGTGGAGCGTGATAGCTCAGGTGTGATAACCCAGAAATGGAACTCGGAACTGTGGCATGGTAGCCGGGATGGAAATGCACAGACGTGGTAGCCGTGCAGTGGTGAAGGCGTGATAGCCCTTGCAATATAGATGGGGCATGGTAGCCCTTGGCGTGGTAGCCGTAGAAGAGAAACAGAGTAGACACAAGATAGAGGCAAAAATAGAGTCGAAAAAAAGAGTGATATTATTTGGGCACATAACAACCCACAACACAAAATCCCGTTGTGGAAATTCATCCCACACATATACGAACCCCCCAAATTTTTCCGATTCATCTTTTCGACGGATTCTTGTTTGCAATCTGACAATGGAGTGAGTACGTCCGACAGCCCCCCTACTCGCAACATTGTCATGATTTATCCAGACTACCTTGTTAAGCGTACATTACATTCCCAGATACCACAACACTGCAGAGTTTTCTTTACTCAAGTCCAGAAAACAAAAAAATGTCGCACTTGCAAAAACACTCAAATCCACTCCCTCCACTTACTTGCAAAAACACTCAAATCCATTTTCATCACATCCATGACCATTAAAACTCAAACACTATTCAGTATCTTCCATAGATCAATTTGAATGCAAGCCCTTGAACCCTCATAAAGATACATCAGAAAACAAAACAAAGAAACATGTAAGGAATAGAAAGTCAGAATATCAAACACTATCCAAGAGATAAATCACATCAAATTCATCACCATCCCCCGGTGAAATTCAAACTCCCTCTCAGCTAACGCCTTGGTGAGGAAGTCAGCATGCTGGTACTGAGACGCTACGTGGATAATTTCGACCTCCTTCCTTTTTACCCGTTCCCTCAAAAAGTGATGCCTCACGTCAATGTGCTTCGAGTTTTAGTTCGAAATCGGGTGCTTTGCGATTTGGATGGCACCCTCGTTATCCTCATACATGGCAATGCACGGCATCCTTGCCTTCGGCAACATAAAACACCAAACCTGCCTCAAAAACAAAATCTCCTCCCCCATGTCCGACATAGCCACATACTCCGCCTGAGTAGTCGAGAGAGTCACACACTTCTGCGTCTTGGAGTACCACGAAACAGCCCCCCCCGCACACATCACTACCCCCTCTGACACGCTTCTCCTGTCCGTATTGCGCGAAGCATAGTCGGCATCTGCGAACGAAATCAAACTAATCCCCGTCAACGTCCCCTTCTGAAAGCAAATCCCAAACGAACTCGTCCTCATTGCATATCCTAGTATACTACGTGCCGCTTTCCAGTGGATCAGCTTCGGCGCACTGCAATACCTTGCTACTGCCCTCACTGAATTCGCGATATCCGGCCTGGTCAACAAGGCAATCCACAAAAGCGCACCGATCGACTCTCGGAAATGAAACAGAACATTCATCTCGTCAACACCAAAATCTCAAAGCCTCCAAGTTGTGGGAATCGGGATAGAGTTGCCCCATTCCACACCATACTTCTCTCCCAATTCTTCCGTGTACGTCTGTTGCGAGATAGGCAACCTCCCTGCCTCCCTGTCTCTCTCGCAATAGCACCCCGAGTACCACCTGAGTTCGCCCAACGACTTGAGTGAAACGAGACGCCCGAGATCCTTACCGAGCTGATCACACCTTCCTTCTTTCCCACGGCACAAATACCATCAACATGCACCATTAGGTGCATCGCTACTTCCCCCCCTTCAACTAAACGAAAATTTCACGAATCAGCCAAGCATTGCACAAACCCCAAAGCCAAAAGACACTTCCTCAGTAATGCATACCACTGTCTGGATGCCTGTCTCAAACCATAAAGACTCTTGCTCAGGTTCACAACCTTCCCTGACAACGAACCACACCCTTCTGGCAATCGCATGTAGACGTCCTCGGCAAGATCTGCTCTCACAAAGCCTGGTCTGTATCGAAATGGCACAACTCTAGGTCATGCTCACACGCCAACGCAACCAACAAACGGACACTGGACGAAGCAGCAGTAGGAGCATACAAATCTGCAAAGTCAATGTACACTCTCTGCATGTCACCCCTGGCTACAAGTCTCGCCTTCGCTTTCGTAGGCCAACCAAATTGATCAACCTTCCAATCAAAAAGAGCTTGCTACTGATCACGTTGTCTATTCGTTGCTACTTGTCGACAATTTCGAACGCCCCTGCTCCAAGCAAACCGAACACTTCACGCTTAGATGCGTCCATGAACTGTGCGCCATGCTCACGGTCACGCGCCTCCTTGAACGTCTTTGATACGCGGAGGTCCTTGGCGTGGCAGAGAGGCATGTCGGGCCGCGGGTGAGAGGGGCGCATCTCGCGAAGAGCTGCGTCGACATCCTCACGCGTGGCGAGTCGCGACACAAGGCCGAGCGGCACTCCCCGTCCCGACGGTCCTAGTGACCAATATTTACCCCCGCTCTCGCCTCCGCCCGTGGTGTCGTATGGCGGTTCACCTTTGCTCTCCTCCACGCCTCCCGACCCCGCATGCTGCTTGCCTCCACCCCCCAGCTCACCAGATCCGTGCCCCTGCAGGAGCACTCGTTTCGCGTTCAGAGCCCGCCGGTTGGCCAGCAGCGACAGCAGCATATCCTCCCCCGCATGAGATAGGAGTCCTACCCCGTGGTCGAATGACGTCGCCTCCGGCAGCGGCGGAAACACCGCTTATTCCGGCACGCCTGAAAGCTGACGGCCCTCCGACCTGGTCCTTCCCGGCACGCGCTCATCGCCCCTTTCGCCCAGCATCCTCGTTGCGTGGGGGGTGAGCGGCGAGGAATATCCTGCGGCGACGGGTGGCGGCTGTCTCCTCCTGTACGTCCGCGGGGCCGGTGTCGCTGCCGGTGATGGTGGTGACGATGCCGTCGAGGCGGCGTCCTCGATGGAAGACGGAGACCACCCCGGCATCGGCGAACATGTGGCAGGCGGTGTGTGAGCGCTGGGCGAGTGCGCAGGCGGCGGACCGACAGCGGCGGGCGGCATAGCAATCGGTAAGGGCGGCGGCGAGGTGTGAGCGCTGGGTGAGTGCGCGGACGGCGGTGATGACGATTGCAGCGGTGGTGGCGGCCAGGTGGCTGCTGCAGGCGGTGTACCTGCAGTAGCAGGCGGCTTCGAGCGAGGGGCGTGAGCGCTGGGTGTGTGCGCGGGCGGCAGACCGGCAGCGGTGGGCGGCATACCAGTCGGTCCGGGCGGCGGCGAGGTGTGAGCGCTGGGTGAGTGCGCGGGCGGTGGACCGCCAGCGGCGGGCGGCATAGCAGTCGGTCCGGGTGGCGGCGAGGTGTGAGCGGTGAGTGAGTGCGCGGGCGGCGGACCGCCAGCGACGGGCGGCATAGCCGTCGGTCCGGGTGGTGGCGAGGTGTGAGCGGTGAGTGAGTACGCGGGCGGCGGACGGCAGTGGCGGGCGGCGTCGAGGCAATCTCGAATGATACCCCTGGCGGCGTCGTCGGTGCTGGCGCGGAAGGGGCAAAACTGACGCCCCCCCCTTCCCGACTGTGGCAGCGGCGCCCATGCAACGTTGCTAGAGTACCGTACGCGCCCTGTATCATCCCTGAGTACCTTCACACAGCAGTCGGCATGGTTGTCGCCCGCGTTGAGAAAGTAGCACGGCACTGCCTTGTCGTCCAGCTTCGACCTCCTCTTCCGGTACATGAAACCGTACTGAAAAAAGAGCACCACCATTAAAGCACCCTTCTTGCCGGTGAACAGCTCCTGCGGCGACGCGCGACCGGGGTTTGAAGGGGAAGCAGCCTGGTTGAGCTTCTGCGCGGCATCCTTCGCCGTTTCCGCCCAGAGCTTGTCCCCGTGAGCATCCAAGCCGCGAACACACGAGAACCCCCCCGGCCCCAAGCGTCGCTCCGCGGCGCAGGGAGACGCCATGGCGATCTGGTTGCAACGCTGGATTGCATTCTCCACTACCCTATTGTATTGCTGCGCTCCAGAGGGGGAGTGCCGCACGGCGATTCTCATGGTGGAGCAGAAGTTACGGAAGTTCTTGCTGGTCCAGAGCGAACCGCAGTCGATACGAACACTCCGTATCCTCGTCTCCGCCTTGTGGGCGAGGTCGACGATATACCGCCGGAATACGGCCACGGGGTCAGACTTGCGACGAAGGGCGTAGTTCGCGATGTAGCCCGTTGGAGATCGCCACGCGCCTTCCCCGCTCGTCCCTCGCTTCGCTTCGGCACGTCCGCTCGCGTTCCCCTCCCCGGTATGCACGTAGTGCTGGGTTCCATCTGTCCGGTGAGGGTGATCCCTCGCTGCCGAGCAGATTCCCTCAAAATAGGTTCGGACAAGTGGCCGGCCCGGTCATGGAACACGTTAATATCGACTTGCTTGCGATCGTTGCCAACATGGAAAGGGTTTTTCCCGGGACCCAAAATGGCCAGTGCACACTCATCACTCCCTCTATCTTGCATCATACGGTCGAACATGTCCCATTCTACGGCATACGCCTCAGTCTTCTCGTCAGAAATGCTCTGGGGTCGATAAATTCATGACGTACTTGAATCACACGGAGTGGGGTGGGATAAAACAGTCTCAAGCTCAAGCTCCAACTCCATGGGGGAAGCCATCACAACGCTCGAAAGTTGTCCCAGGTTGTTTTCACTAAGAGGAGCCGGGGGGGATATGCAGGCAGCAGACACGAATGCACTCTCACGCGAAGCACCAACTGCACCAACTGGCATCGGTGGGTTGCAAGCAGAAGACTCGGGGGCACTCGCATTTGCTACATCCACTGGCAACGGAGGAGGGGGGAGTCGGGTGGTGTAGAGGGAGTTATTCGCCGATCACCGAATGAAGCGGAGCCTTCCCGCTTGTGTACCAGTGGGGTTTACAGAACAGGAGTTTTGTTCGACACCTTCCAAATGGAAAAAAGGTTGAAATTAAGCCACGGAGTATATATCACATCTTGCACACACGCCACAACGTCGTCCGGGTTTCCGTGTTCATCTAGCTGGTGAAATACTAAATTGACGTCCCCTATTGCCTCGACTCTAATCAACCCTGAGTCGCCTATCTGTATGTATTGGTCGGTAGGGTAGCGAATGTTGTACATGCCCTCTTTGTTGTTGGACATCATGGTACTTGCTCCCGAGTCCGCATCCCATTCCTCGCTACCATACGGCCTAGGTTGCCCCGGGGTACACCGAAGGGCGCTAGCAACACGTGTAATCAACGCCGGTTCAACACGTCCTACAACGCTACCACGCACCACAACATCGCGATCTACAGCAACAGGCTCACCAGACTCAGACTTGCCTATTTCCACACTGCTTGCGATGAAGAGCTGCAGAGGAGCTCCGCTGGCTTGAGCTGCGCCGGGAGCCGGAGAAGAAAGAGTTGCAGTAGCAGAGGTAGACGTGGCAGGAGGCGGGCCCTCTTGCTGTTCTTGGTGTTGTTGGTGCTGCTGCTGCTGCTGCTCGGGAGTCCCCAACTCCGCTGTCGGTGCTGGTGGTGACCAGTGCCCCGCTGCTGCCCCCCACCCCGAGTACCCCATGTATTCGTTCTCGTAGGGATAATATGCCGCAAAAGCGTGACGCAGTTCATTGGAAAATTGTCCAGGTGGCAAATTAGGCAAAATTTTCGGCGGTGAACTGGACGGGAAATCAGGCGGTGGCACCTGCCCGAAGCCCTCGCCCCTGCCTCGGCCGCGCCCGCCGGAAGGATAATGCTTGTCGTGGCCACGTCCTCCAAGGAAGATCTTCGTATACCAACCAGGCCCGGGTCCGTGTCCTGGCGGCGGCGTTCTCTGCTGCTTCAGCGGGTGACCCCGACTCCAACGCGCACCCGAGTCGTTTGGGTACGGTTGCTGTCGATATTTACCGTCCGCCCCGAGCCCTCCTCCGCGTCCGGCGTACGGTCTGAGTCCCCGCGTGTGCACGTATTCGTGGAAATCACCGTAGTATCTGTTGAATTCTCGACGCATGACGATACATTCGGAGGTGTTGTGGCCTTGCCCCTCGTCGTGGTGCGCGGAGCAGGTGTACTTCGGTCGCGCTCCCCATACCCCCGATCACTAGCATTCCTCCCACCCCGGTCGCCCCGACCCACGCCGGCTGCGGTCAGGGTATGCCTTGTCTCCTCTCTCTCTTCTCCTGATCTCCCATTGCGCTCCAGCTCTTGAGCAGCTCTCCTGAGCAAATCTTTCATGGTACGACTCGAAAGATCGGGAAGGAGAAGTACGTGGTCACTACATAGCTTGAAAGATGGTAGCATTCTTCGGACAATATGTTTGCACATAGATGCGTCTGGTCGCTTATCACCGTATGATTCTAGCTTCATCCTTATGGCCTTTGCCCCACCGTAAAATGACATGATGTTCTTTCCCTCCTTCTGTCTCAATTCATTCCCCTCATCCTCCACTATTTCCCTCATATGTTCACTTTTGACAGCGTAGTGAGACTCAAACACACTCCACGCTTGTTGGGGTGACCCCGCAACAAAACTCATTTCTTGGACTGGTTGGGCTGTGATTTTTGCGACCAGTTGTGACCAAGCTTGAGCGACTTATCTACTCTCTCATTCCCAAAGTAACTCCTGAGTCGTGACAGGTCTACATCCGGAAGCCCTACTGGTATCGATTCTCCCTTCAATACGTCGATCGACCCTTCAGCTGAGACCCAGGAAAAAACAGAACCTCGTAAAACACGGAAAGCTGATCGAACACTTTGCCCGCTCTCAAAATTTCCAGACCAAGCAAGCATTTCATTTTTCTGACGAATTTCTATGAGTCTAGACTCGTACGTGCCTGTTGGGGCGGTTGGCCCTCCCCCGTTGGTCATTTGCAGTACTTGGCGAAGGGCGTTGGTTAGGTCCGCGATCATGTTCAATGAAGTTGCTGATGGAACTGCTGTTGTTATATGATGCTGTGCATTGCCAGGGAAGGACTCGCGTCCCCCTGCACCGTTGCCTACTCCGCCGGGAGGGGTGCTTAATCTTTCCCCCGACGAAAGTCTTGTGTCTGTTCTCCTCGTTGGCGCTTAGCAACGCACAACCCACTCGTTCGTTGAAGATCGTTGACGCTAGCGTCTGGAGTAGGTTGGTACGTGTGGCGCCTCGGTGGTGGTGTAAGTGTAGGACAAAGGTGGCGCAAAAGCCGGTGATCGGTAAACTACGAACTACTAACTAAGACGGGTGTGATAACCCGTTTTACGTGTTTGGTGGATCATGATAGCTCAGGTGTGATAACCCAGAAATGGAACTCGGAACTGTGGCGTGGTAGCCGAGATGGAAATACACAGGCATGGTAGCCGTGCAGTGGTGAAGGCGTGATAGCCCTTGCAATATAGATGGGGCGTGGTAGCCCTTGGCGGTGGTAGCCGTAGAAGAGACACAGAGCAGACACAAGATAGAGGCAAAATAGAGTCGAAAAATAGAGTGATCTTATTTGGGCACATAAAAACCCACAACACAAAATCCCGTTGTGGAAATCTATCCCACACATATGCGAACCCCCCAAATTTTTCCGATCCATCTTTTCGACGGATTCTTGTTTGCAATCTTGAGTGAGTACGTCCGGCACACAAGACCCGAGGCCCCAGTTACTCCGTACAGTGTTTTTTTCATTTTTCCTCGACGAAAGCGGCTTGATGATCAGCGTCATCGGCTTGACCTACACCATCAGCGCGACAACTGTACCCACTCGTGAAACAGCAGAAGAAGCTCGGACAGCTGAAGCAACGGCTTCTACAACAGAGGCTACCTCCCGGCGGCTACCACCAGAAAATCTACATCTTCAATCCTTGAAGACATACTCAAGGCTTGCATGCGTTGAACTGGAATCTAGAACGTCTCTCCCAATGTTCTACCCCACAAATAAGGAAGCAAATAGTCGAAATATTCGCCATTCAAGATTTTATTCCTGGGAGCAGACAGGACGCCAACACCAATTTTTCTTGTACCGAAATCCAGCATTGTAACAACACCACCGAACCTTTTGCACACGGTGACTAAGGCAACTCCAGCGCGTTGTGTACCAGCTACGTCCATGGGGAGCTTGACACCAACGCGTAGAACCGGCATACTCGATGCCACAGATCAAAGCTTCAAAAAAATATCGAAATTCAGGGGAATTCCCACATGATGGTTGGTTTTGCATGTCCTTGATCGAAGAATATGTTTGGTTACACATCATTCGACTGCATCAACGACGACAAAGGCAGGCAACAACGACGACAACATCGGCAGCAAAGTTGCTCTCTGCAAGTAGTAGTAACACCGTGCGGCGATTCCGCGAGACCGAAATCAGGTCTGCGTTAGTTGTTTGGTCTACGTCGATTATCATCATAACTACCGCTCCACGCGGTCATTTCAAGGCATTTCTAGATAGCCAACAGCGACAACAGCACACCTCAACAACAACAGCAACAAAAACCGTTGATATTCACCCGAAAAGGAAGGAAGATGCCTTCGGCTCCACGGAACAAATTCCACTCACTGCAGATCTGTATGGTTTTTTTCGAGTGTACTGCAACGTTTTCGTGCGTCTTGTTCTCTTTTATTTTGCTATTTTATTTGTTCGAGTGCTGCTGTATCCCCGTGCTATTGCTGGAGTACGTATCATATTCCACCGTACAAGCTCATGAAACCTGAATTTAGTAGATTTTTATCTGTACTCGTACCACTGCTGTGTTTTGGTAGTTACAATACGTAGTACAAGTAAGTGATCATCGTACAGACTCATACAAAGCACGGTAGGTACACGTTTTTGCGTATGGGCCATATTCATGTTCGGTAGGGTACGTCTTGGGCTGGAATACTTTTTTTTTTTTACGTTAATCTTGAATTCAGTGTCACAAAACTGAATGTGGCACATGCATGTTGCAAATACAGCGATAAACGCCTACTTAGCCGTCAACGTTTTGTCGGTGATTGAAAAGTCCAATAGCACACGGCAGAATAAGAAACAGGCTTGATTTTTCCCACTTTTGAAACGCCGCAATCTTGTATGGAACTCCATGAAGCAGTGATTTATGCGATCATGGAGGCTGCCTGAGATAATATACAAGGCCGTCGCGATGGTCAAAGGCGTTCTTGCGAGCCGGAGGTGTAGTTGCGACTTCAAGGTGTTGGAGCTTAGAAGGAGATCTCCGTGCTGAAGTCGTTGATCTTCAAGCAGAGATCGTTGAAGGTTGGCTTATCGCAAAATTTGGTGAGGATATCAGCAAGCTGATTTTTCGACGAGACGAACTCGGTGATCACGATTCTGTCTGTTATCCAGTGCAAATCTTTTTGCAATGTGTTTTCTCCGGTTTGAATAATTGCCGTTCGCTGAAAGGAGAAGTGCTCCTCTGTTGTCGGAAGATATCCTGGAGCTCCTGAAGTTCGGCCATCCTAGCTCCCCAAGGATTCTTGATAGGTAAAGTCCATTTTTCGCGCAGGTGTTCAGAGCTATGAGTTCCGCTTCGGTTGTGCTTTGAGCAGTAATCTTTTGTAGCTGACTCGAGAAATTGATGAGTCCTCCGGCCAACAAAAACATCGACCCGGTAGTAGACCTAATCTTTTCAGGGTCTCCCATACCATACGAAGCGTCGCAGCATCCAGGAAGATCGAGGCTGCTGCCCCTTTTGTACACAATAGCCAGATTAGGTGTTCCTCGAAGGTATCGAAGGATCCTTTTAACCGCTGCCATATGCACCAATATGGGTCTCGCCATGTGACGAGATGCTTGCATCGTGCTGTACGCCACGTCGTACCTCGCACATTGGGTAAAAAAAAAAACGACTTCCTACAATGGCTTGATAGAGCTTAGTCATTGCCTCGTTTATAAGTACGCTTCCTTCCGGCTGTGCGCTTAGTTCCTTTCCTATGCCGGGTACGTGTACCGGGTTGCAGTCACTCATGTTGAAACGCTTAAGTACCGAACGTGTGTACTGTCCTTGACTGAGTTCGATCGTTCCGGCTGCCTTGTCGCGCTTAACTCCAATGCCCAGAATTTGAGACACATCCCCGAGATCAGTCATAGCGAACTTTTCCATAAGCACACGTCGAACCTCGGCCATGCTTACACTTGATGGTCCAGTGATGAGTAGGTCGTCGTCGAGGAGAGTTAGCATGATGTAAGTGTTCCCATTTCTCTTTGTGTATACGCAGGAATCAGATGCTGTCGGCGTGAACCCCATTTTACGCAAGTCCTTGTCAATGGTGCTGTTCCAAAAGCTTGGAGATTGGCGATGTCCAAGTAAGCTTTTACACAGTTTCATTACCAGCGGTCGGTTGATTCCCTCGTCTATCGTTTCAAAGCCTGGTGCTTGCTTGGTGTAGACGTCCTCTTCAAGTTTCCCGTTGAGAAATGCAGTTTGTACGTCCATGGCTAGAAGTCGCCAATCCCTTGATGCCGCTATAGCCAGCAGAAAACGCTGATTTTCAATACGACAACAGGAGCGAAAGTGGTGAAGCAATCCAGTCCATGCTGTGGAGCCCAGCCTTGTACCACGAGCCTTGCTTTAAAACGTCCGTCTGTTTTAACTCGAAATACCCACCGCGTTCCAATCATGGAGCAGCCCAGAGGAACCTTGGTGAATGGAAAACAATCGGCGACCCCGTGCTCATCGTGACTTTAGAGCTCCTTACGCATGGCTGCTTCCCATTCTTCTGCCTGTGGTGCGGTTATAGCTTGCGCGTACGTGTTGGGTACCGAAATAGACGCCGGACGATTATTTTATCCATGCCGACAGCCCCAATGTACTGCTAGGCAGCCTTGAACTTCTGTTTCGGGGAATCTAGGCATTGAAGTGCCTGCTGACGCGCTTTCGCTTGAGAAGTGGATGAGCGCAGCCTCATGTGAAACGGCTTGTTGCCGGTTGCGTCGGTGTCGCTAGTTTTTAGCGATGATATACCATGTTTGATTCTCTGATAGTCGTCCATAAAATCCGAGCCTGGCTCCAAATCGAAATCGGGGACTTCAGGCTCTTCTTGCCCCTCCGAGTCTGCTGTTGGTAGAACGGTAGGCGGCTCTTCGATAAAAGAGACGTTGCGCGAGCTTGAAATTCTTCCCGTGTAGCGATCATACGCGCGGAAGGTAGGTTTGTCGCTGTCATAGCCGACAAGAACACCTTCCCAAGCCTTGGGTTAAAGCTTGGTGGTGTAGACTACCCTTCAACGTGCACAAATGCCCGAGTGCCGATAATTCTCAAAAATGAGAGGTCTGCATGCTTCCTGAACCTGCGATGGTAGGGTGTGTCGCCGCCGATTGCCGCGTGTGGTAATCGGATGATTAGAAAAACTGCTGCCGATGCTATTTCTCCCCATAAAGGTTTAGGAAGGTGTGCCTCATTGAGAAAACAGCGAGTCGTGTCCATGATAGTACGCCCGTCACGTTCCGAAGCACCGTTCTGCTTCGTTGTGTACGGGGCCGAGAATTGCTGACGAATTCCAGTTGATTTACAATATTCCTGAAAGCTGTCGGATGTGTACTCGTCCCCATTATCGGAACGTAGATGCTGCACCCTTAGCCGTAGAGGGATGGCTTGATCTTAAATGAATCTGCAGAGGGTGTGTAGCGTGTCACTTTTTTTCTCAATAAAGTAGACAGCTTTTAGCCTGCTGTGATGGTCGGTATACTTTGCCATATAGGCGTATCCTCCGATCGCCTTGGGTGTCACAGGTCCGAGCAGGTCAGTACTCACCAGCTTTAATCGTTCGCTGGAAGGGTAAGGCCGCGATGTTTTAGGATGATTCTGTTGAGAGCTCTTGTTGATTTTTCACGTTTCACACGCCGATAGAGTGTCTGAGAAATTCACCCCACACTGCAATATTCTTCACCTTGGCCATCACCTGTCCATTGGGGTGACTCAGCCTCCTGTGCCCGATGTTAGCCGGAACGGTTTTAGGCGGGGAAGTAGCTTCAGTGGCGGTTGAAGCATGAACAGCGAGGACGGTTTCCGATTGAAAGTTTTTGCCGGAGATGGTCGGGAACGCTGTCTCAGGTGTTCGGCTGGTAGCACCAGTGGTGAGGTCGAGATGATACAGAGAAGGGCAGTGACTGTCCTTACGTAGGGGTATAGCAAATACACCCATGTCCTGAAACGCATTCATGGCGATGGTCATAGTGACGCCTCTCGCAGCAGCTGATCCCACCGAAACTAATTGCCTGCCTAGCCCTGGTACGATCGTGACAGGAAGCTGTACAGAGTGCTTAGAGCCTATATGGTCCAACACTTGTACGACCCAAACCCCTTGACCAACGCCATACAGGCGATGGTTTCCCGCAACGTTGATTATTACGGGAGGGTCCAGCCGCACGTAGTGGTTCATTTGAAGTTCAATGCGCGGAAGAAGCTGATTGTCGATGAATCGATGAAGTGGCTAGAAGCTCCGCTGTCCGCGGTCATCGAAAAGTCGGCGGGCTGCGCGGCGATCTTGATCGGAGGTGCGGCGATGAAAGAATGACCTACACCAACTGGAGGTGAAGATGGACAAGGCGGAGTCGCGAAGGAGGCAGAAGTAGCTGCTGTAGTCGCAGCCGTAGTAGTGGATGGAGTATGTATCTCTGGGACGTAAGCTTCCATTTGCGTTGTTAAAGTTGGAGTTGTGGCGGTGTTGGCGTAAGCGCTGCGGTTGTTATCATGCCGGCCATTTTGTTGACCAGGACGAGGGCGACGGGTTATATTGTCGTCCCGCATTTGAGACCGACATTCGCTAATATCGTGGCGATCGGTATTATGCAGTCTACACCACAAATTATTTCGAGGTGTCCGGGGAGGGTTCTTCCCCGACATCTTTTCCTTGCGTTTAAAGCAATTATGGAGTCGATGGCCTGGCTTTTTGCAGTGTGAACAGGTCACTACTGCTGAGGGTGTTCACGTGACTACCATAGCAGACTCACGCCCCTTCGCTTCTCGCAAACGCTCGTTTCACATAGCTCTATTCGCGTACATATTACGCATTGTTATCACAGCTCGGTCGAGTGTGAAGTCATCATCTGCTTCGGCGCTATACTTTATTTGCAGGTATTCATCCGTGAGTCCTTCCAGCACTATGTCCAATATGCTGTTATCGTTGAATACCTCTCCCATGTCCACCAATTGATCCCGTAAATAGTATACTTCATTTGTAAACACGGGTGGGTCTTGCCCATCCGTCATGACCATATGCGATAGTTGTTGTTTGAGTATACGTCTACGTTAGCGTGTGGAATTTGATATTTTCTAACCATACCATCCCGAGCAGCATTTCCATTCGCAAGTTCACCTCGCTTGGGCTTGAATTGTAAAAAAAAGCTGGCGAAGTCGAACAGAAGACGGTCGTCGCGGTGCCAGTGCTTGATGTCTTCCAAATTCGAGATGTTGTCATCCGTGGCCCATAAAACTGATGTTGCGGGTGGGAGTGTAGAATATCCTGAAGATGATGGTGGCAGGTGCGCCGTGTCCACGGGAGTACTCCCTGCGTCCGGCTGAACATTTTCTGCCGTATCAGCCGGGGGTGTTTCCCCGGACTGAATGTCCGTTTCGTCAGCGGCCTGGCTGCGAGTTACAGCTCGTGAAGGCCTACTTCTTCTAGAAGATGGACGAGGACTAACTACTTCGGGCTCGGTGCAAGATCGCCCTTCCAGGATATCAGAGATCCCGGCATGACGCATACTGATCACGGACTGAGCCGTGCGTTTCCATACGTCGAACTTAAGCCCATCAAATTTGCCGTTGAGAGCTCTAACGAGCTTGTCTACCGCATCACCTGCTTTCGTGGACTCTCCCATGTTGATGTTGATGCTGATCGCTGATGCTGATGCTGATGCTGATGCTGATGCTGATGCTGATGCTGATGCTGATCGCTGATGCTGATACTGTAGCTGATGCTGATACTGATATTGATGCTGATTCTGATCGCTGATGCTGTAGCCGGCTTAATGAATGTTTCTCTCAAACTTCCCCGTAAGATGCGACAAACTTCAATGAGATGTCGCTTGGTGCCGATCGATGTTTATAACGAAGGTCGAGGCTCATAACCTGTGAATAGCCAGCAACACATTGGTTGTATGAAGGCTCTCTCTTCTATGCGAAGAGATGCAGAGGTGGCACCGAAGTGTCTGTTAAGATCACTTGTGAAAAGAAATAAAAATGATAGTTTGGAAAGGGCGCTTGAGGCCAAAGAGAGAAGAAGAAGAAGAAAAAAAAGCAGGGAAAGAAGGAAAAGAAGGGAGAGTGATCATGGTGGGTTGCATCACCACCTGATCATCACGGAACAATGCCCGTAGTACGGTAGAATACCGGGACAACGAGACAACCTTAACATACTCAAATCTGCGTTTACATTTAGGCTCCACCGACGATTAAACGTAAGATTCAACTGCATATCTTATTCGTGCGAATAGACTGCGTATTAACTTAGATTTGAATCCAAGGTTCATACTCTCAACCCCTCCCCCCCCCCCCCCCCCCGGATCCCTCTTGTTCAAACCCCCCACCTAAAATCAAAACCTACCAGCGTAGTAACCACTACCAGCCAGCTGATATCATCTCATATTCCTTCAAGCCATCCATGCCGTAGCTCCAACTCATCTCCGCCCTCTCCCCCCCTTTTTTTCCCCGCCCAGTTTGTTCAAACGCCCTACTTACAATCGAAATCGGCCAGTGTAATAAACACTTCCAAGCAATTGATATCACGTCATTATATTCCTAGCCATCCATGACGTAGCTTCCATTCATCCCCCCTCCCCTCCTCCAACGCCCCGTCCTTCCTCACCCCCCGTACGATCGCCTAGACCCAGCACCGCGCGTATAGCAAGCCCCTTCATATATATATGATTAATACGCGCGATCGGAGGATCACACACAATGTTGCGAAGATCAGTGTCGATCACATCCTTGATCTCATTGCTGGAGTATATTTTAATATTATATGTGACCTAAGCCTCTTGAAAACCCTGCCCCCTCCCGTCCCCCCCCGTCCCCCTTTCCTATTATTTTCATTTCCTCGCTCTCCGTTGCTTAAACGCCCCACCTAATATCGAAATCCGCCAGATTAATAAACACTTCCACGCCCTGGATATCGCCTCATTACCTTTTTTTAGCCGTCCGTGCCGCTGCTGCAATTCCCACCCACCCCCCGCCCCCAACACCTCCTCCTTCCCCACCACCCGCACCATCGCCTAGACCTAGCACCACGCGTATAGCAAACCCCTACATCTATGCGACCTGAAGCCCCCCCCCGCTTCCCCCCCCCCCCCCCCCCCCCCCCAGCCACATCCCCCCCCCCTTCCCCCACAAGAAGGATTTATAGTTTCCACGCACAGATTGAGCTGCCCCACCCGTTTCCTCCCCCTCCTTCCCCCCTCCCGCCCCCCTTTTGATCAAATTCAGGCCCCCACGTCGTTAAAAAACTCCGTTCTCCTCTCACCGGTTATTCGACTTACACGATTCACTTGATAAATTGATGCATTTTCTTCCACAGCTGTCAGATTTTGTCCCCCTCAGAAACGGGTTTTATAGTTTCCGCGCACAGACTGCCTAACATCACCCTGTTGACCCTGGTACAAGCTACACTGTAGTTCCAAGGGGAGTCGTCGACCTATATCCTTAATGAGGACACACACCCCGTAACACGCGCGATCGGAGTATCACACACAGCTTGCAAAGATGAGTTTCGACAAAATATTCGATCTCACAGCTGAAGTGTATTTTAATTTGTATAATACATACGATAATTATATAGAATATTGCCAAAAAACATGATAGCTTCATGACATGCTTGGTGCCACTACTGCTGTCGACAAGAAACACTTAAAACCCACGGGCAGATTGGCGTGTAGAGAAGACGTGATCGACGTACGTATGTTATGATACGTTCCTATTGTTCTCTTCCAATATCCGTTCACGAATCTAATTTTTCTGAGTTCCTCCGGCAGGTCACGATCGAAATTTCCCCCGTATCTGCAAGCGCTTGACACCGGGCGACGTCGTCAATGCTTGCAAGTCTCTCAGTCTCGAAACAGGGTCACTTGCCGTGGACACCGAGTCAACAGCCCTATCATGTAGGCGTCGGGTCTAAACCGGCGTTTCGTCAAAGTGCACCCCCCCCCCACTGCAAGGCGCTGGTTGGGAACGGAGCTTCTTCTCTCGTGGGGGCCTTTAAAAACTCAGCCGTCTTCTTTGGCGAAACAGCCGGACAACGAGATGAAGAGCGTACCCGCGAAAGCGCTACAAAGCCTTCCTGCAAAGGCACAGGCTGTTGTTGTTGGTGCGGGGGGTGTGGGGGATGCAGTCTGGAGTGGTGCTCGTCAAACGCGAAAATAGAAGCAGCGTTAATGTGCAGCTGTCCTCTCGTCAAGGTTGTGAACGGGGCAGTAGTATGTGCACAATTTCTGAGGGCAGGTTGTTGTTTGGTTCTGCTTGCTTGCGTCCTGTCTTGATTTTTTTTATTATATCCTTCGGCGGATGGGGAAAATTAAAGCTTACTTCCACCAGCTTCCACGTATTGTCATACACACTCGTCGTGCGTCAACTCAACCCGATTCCGTTCGCAATCCAAAGTTAGCGTGTCCTTCAGTTCCCGTGATAGCGATGGCGCGAGCTGTCCCTACCGGCGGTCCCCGATACTATATACTCCGCTGGCCAGCGCAAGCTGGCGTTGGTTGTATACGGATGCGTGAGTATGTCGACCCCACCTGACCACTGGGGGTCAGATGCGGTGGAGGTAGCCACCCGGAACGGCATCATTCCCGTTAGTGTGGCCGTTGCGCAACCTCACCCATTGTTGTTGTCACACTAACTCTCATAATCAAGGCCGTGGCCACAGGACAGGCTCGTGTCTCTCTGGAGCTGAGGAATACCCCAGGGAAAAAACACAAGCCAAAAGTGGTACACCCAAACATTTGCACGATGAAAAGCATGGTAGCTACATGGTTGCATCTATCTGTCGATTGAAATGTTCAATCTTGCGATCCATGTAAAATAACACACTACGAAGCTACAACACAGTGTATACCACACCTAAAAAACGTTTTGTATACCACACCTAAAATCAGACCTGCTGGAATAACAAACAATACCAGACAGGTGATATCACCTCATTACCTATCCAACCAGCCATGCCGTAGCTCGAATTCATGTACTTCCGCCCGCCCGCCCCCTCCTTCCTCACCACCCGTACCATTGCCTATGCCTAGCACGCATAGCAAATTTTCTCCCAGGTATATATGTTCATGCGACCTATAAGGGTTTGACCCCCCCATCGTTTTGTTCTCTCCCGGCGCCCCAGCAAAACTAAACTCCATGCCGTAGCTCCAATTAGTACCCCCCCTGCCGGCCCCAATGCCCCCTTCTTTCCTACCACCCACACCATCGCCTAGACTTAGCACCACGCGTATAGCAGCTCACCACCGACATGCATCTATGCGACCTGAAGCTGTTGGAAATTCCCCTCTCGAACACTCCGCCCTCTCCTCACTGGATTTACGACTACGAGATATACATGATAAACTGATGCATTCCTTCTTTACAACCGCCAGATAGGTCCCATTAAATGACTTATAGCTTCCGCGCACAGGTTGTTCCGACCCCCCCCCCCCATCCCCTCCGCTCTCTCTTCTTCAAACGCCCCACCAGAAATCAAAATCTGCCAGGGTAATAAACAATACCAGGCAGTTGATATCACTTTATTACCTTTCTAGCCATCCATGCTCTAGCTCCAATCCCCCCCCCCCCCCCCCCTCCCGCCCCAACGCCCTCTCCTTCCCCACCACCGGCACAATCGCCTTGACCTAGCCACGCGTATAGCAAAGACCTACATCTATGCGACATAAAGGTGTTGGAAATCCCCCTCCCCCCCCCCCTTCGAACACTCCGTCCTTGAAAAGCCAAAACAGAATACCAAAATGCCAGGTGTCAGCTGTTGCGGTATCGTATATCAATATGGGGGGAAATCGGATGCTCGGAAGAGGAAGAAGAGACGCAGGAGGATTGGAAGAGCTGCTCAGAAGATTTGCACAGATGCAAGGGCTAGGTCGAGAGCGGAGGAACTCGTCGTGGGTGCGTACAACGTACGCACACTTGCTTTCGAAGTCACGAACGGCATAGGCCACGCCGAGGTGATACTAAACACTTGCGAGGACGCAGGTTGTGATATCTTAGGGTTGTAGGAGGTGAGGCGCATTGGACAAAGTGCGTTTACGGCGGCGGGGTATTTTGTGTTTTGCTCAGGAGCAGACGGAGGAAAGCACGAAAAGAAGGGGAACCACAGGGTAGGCTTAGCTGTTAAAGAGTCTATCGTCGCAGGGATGGACAACGGCGAAGTCGCGGTTGAGTGTATCAGTGCTAGATTGATGAAGATTCGCATCCAACTCAAAGGGAAATGTAACGGTGTGTCTTTCATTGCAGCCTATGCTCCCACTCTCGACAAGAGCACCAGCGAAAGGAATACTTTTTGGAGTTCACTTGACGAGGTGGTCAAGAGGGTACCCAGTAGGGACCACTTCCTTGTCCTGATTGGCGCAAATGCTCGTACAGGCATAAGAGGGATCGAGTGGACCGACAGCAAGGTATTGGGTGCATACGGACGTGACGAGCTGAACGACAACGGAGAGCGACTATTGATTCACGCAACTGATAACAAACTCGCCCTCCTCAACACGTACTATGCTACACCTGCTCGTGGTATATCGTACACGATTCAGAGTCCTATCCGAGGAATGGCCCAGTACAGGCTTGACTACATACTGACACGGCAAGTGGATAGACGACTGGTACGAAATGTTACTGTGCCGATTCGACCCAGGGAAAACGATGAGTCGGAACACATTCTCGTAATCGGAAATATTCGCCTTTTGGGCCGCATCGCCCCAAATTTCCCAAAGGGAGTCATCAACAACCGGCGAGCTATTGATCTACCAAGATTAATGGCGGACCCGCAACTCCGGATGAATTTCTAAAACGCGATAGCAGCCAATCTTGCCTCCCCGATACCCGGTACTAATGCCGGAATCGTTGATGATCTGACCTCATCACTGACCGAGGTGCTACTGTCGAATGCGGCCGATGTAGCGCTCCCTATTCGGCGCGAACAAGTACAGAGGGTCCGTTCTGCTCCAAACGATCGTGGGCTACGACGAGCCTTGAAGGCGACCACCAAACAGCTGAAACGCACGCGGGCGGAAGCTGTACAGAGGTTCTTCGAAGGTTACGTTAGCCAACTCGAAGGGCGTATCCGAGAAGGTGATCAATTTGGCTTCTACCCACACCTCAAGGGGATGGATGTGGAAGGGAAGAGGGTGATAACTCGCAGTAAATCAAAGACGAGGGCGGTGGATTGCTGCGGGATAATGCCCTCATCCGCGAGCGATGGGTGAGGTGTTTCACAACCTGCTCAACACCAAGTCGCCGACCCTTGATCCGAGCATTGTGGACGAGCTGAGGCAGTGGCCATCGTGCAGGCCACTGGACGATGTTCCGTCTAGGTACGAATTATAGGAGGCGATCCATGCGTTGGCGAACCGAAAGGCGGTTGGTCCCGATGGTCTCCCGGCCGAGTGGTTGAACATTTTGGCCAACGAAGGAGACTTCAACACTCTCGGAAAGTCCCACGATATCATCGTCTTTGTGTGGAGGGGAGGTGGCGTGCCGCAACAATGGAAATATACAAAGATTAAGGTGCTTCACAAGAAGAAAGATCGGACTGAGTGTGGCAATTGTCGTGGCATCTCCCTCGTGGCTCACGCCGGCAAAATACTCCTCAAAGTAATCGCGGGTCACCTGAGTGACTATTGCGAACGCGAGAACAATCCGTCGGAGGAACAGTAGTGTGGGTTCAGACCCCAACGCTCGACGGTTGACATGATGTTCGTAGTACGACGACTGCAGGAACTGGCGCGGAATAAGGACACCCCCTTGTACTTGTGCTCATCGAGACTTCACCAACGCATACGACTCCGTCGACCGAACTCTTCTGTGGGATGTCCTTGCTCGTTACGGCATGCCACCGAGAATGCTCGCCGTCATCCGCCAATTCCACGACGGCATGCAAGCAAGCGTGCGGTTGGATGATGGAGAGTGCCCGGATACATTTGACGTAGGGCAAGGTCTCAGGCAAGGATGCATGCTCGCGCCACTTCTGTTCAACGTGTTTTTCACGGAGGTACTGCGTGTTATCAAGAAACGCTTCCTTGCTGATGCAGCCATCACGGACAACATGGTGCAGCTCCAACGAAAGGAGAAAGGCGAGACAAAGAGCACTCCCTTCACGCACTGGCAAAGTCGACGGGCGGAGGAGGAAGGAGGGGGTGCAGATACATATATTGTGGGGTATGCTGTACGCTGACGATGCGGGCATTGTATCGCGATCATCCGAAGGGCTTGAGAGGATGATGACGGTAATCGCGAATGCGTGTTCGTCGTTCGGGCTTGTTGTCTCCGAGGAAAAACAAGATATAACGTGCCTGGAAACCAAAGGCGGGGGGAAGGTGTCCTTCACCGTCAATGCAGCCTGCCAGGCATACAAACAAACAATCGAGTTTGTGCACTTGGGGGGTCCATCACCGCAGACCGAGACGTTAGCATTGAAAAAGCGCGGCGTCTTCAGAGGGCGTGGGCATGCTTCCAGCGGTACAAGATGGAAGTCTATAATCGCCCGTATGTGCGCTTACGGTTGAAGGTGCAGTTGCTGAAAGCTGAAGTGGTCGCGACACTGCTTTTACATTTGCATGACGTGGAGCCCGAACAAGCCCGACTATGACAGGCTACGACGGGTTCACCGCTCCATGCTCCTCCGATGCTTAGGATGGCGGACACGGAAGTGCGACGGGCACACTCTATCGTACGCCGACGCGCTTGCCAAGACAGGATCCGAGAGCATAGGGGCGGTTTTGCGCAAACGGAGGATATTGTTTGCGGGATTCGTACCACGTATGAGTGAGGAGCGTCTGCCACAGAGGGTGATGTTTCGGCAGATTGTTGGAGGTAAGGCTACCCAGGGGGGCAAGGGAAGGACTGGATGACTTATCTGAAAGAGGATATATGTCGGTCTTTGGAATGAAATTCGATAGGTGGCGAAAGGCTGCTCAGAAGGCCGGCAGATGGTTTCGACGGAGGAACCCGAGTTGTTCATGCGGGATTGGCATGAAACGGAGAGACGCAAAGCTGCACAGCGACGCGTAAAGGATGGGGCAGCGCCATCCACCGTCGGCATCTCTGAGCTGCCGGGATGAGGGGGGAGGGAGGACGAGGCAGGGGGGGAGGGGGAGAGGGGGGGAGGGTGGGAGGGTGGGAGGGGGGGAAGGGGGAGGGGGAGGGGGAGGGGGAGGGGGGGAGGGGGAGGGGGAGGGGGGAGGGGGGGAGGTGGAAGGGGTTGAGGGAGGGAGGGGGGAGGGGGGAGGGGGGAGGGGGGAGGGGAGAAAGTGGGAGGGGGGGGGGGAGGGGGGAAAGTGGGACGGAGGAGGGGGGGAGGGGGGAGGGGGGGAGGGGGGACGGGGGAGGTAGAAGAGGGGAGGGGGGAGGGGGGAAAGTGGGACGGAGGAGGGGGGGAGGGGCTGAGGGGGAAGGGGGGAGGGGGGGGGCGAGAGTGGGAGGGGTTGAGGGGGAAGGGGTTGAGGGGGAGGGGGGAGGGGGGGGAGAAGGGAGGAGGGAAGGGGGGGAGGGGGGAGGGGGGGAAAAGAGAGAGCGAGAGGGAAGGGAGGGGAAGGGGGGGCGTCATGCCTAAGAGGCTGAAGTCTGGGTCTGGCCATCATCGTCTTGAAATTTGTAGGCGTTCCAGTGGCCGTCACATAATATCGTAAGACCACCCTGACTTCTTGGCCATGTTGCGTTCTCTCCCCAGTGCCATTGATTATGCACTTGATGCCCTCTGTGAGCCCAATGCCGTCTTTAGTCAGTTTTTAGGGTCTGCTAGTACGATTTTTTTTTCTCGTTTCCTTACTTGCTTCCTCTTCTTGTGTAGCCTTATCTTGCTTTTGGTATCTTCTCCCTTCTTTCCTTTTCCTTTTTGTTTTTACGCTTCCTTGTCTTTTCTTTCCTCACCTTTATCTTCTTTCCTTTTTCTCTTTTTGTTTCCAATCGGCTTGCGTCTGTCGTGCGTTTGCGTAGTGATAGGTACTACGTGCAATATCTTCGTGGCAGTCTTTCTTCGGTGGCAAGCGGTATTATAGTCAGTTTTTCCAGGCGCGCGTAGTGAGACGTATGCACCAGTGTGGATCTGGTACATCGTAGGCTGAATCCCGTTTTTACTCTTCCATTTTTTCCGGTGGAGGCGTGAATTGCGTCATCTGTGATATACCTGCGTATACCACCTTTGGTTTTGTTTATGATTTTTTCCCTGGGGTGTTCCTCAGCTCCAGAGTGACTGGATCCTTTCCTGTGACCACGGACTTGATTATGCGAGTTAATGTGAGATCATCAACGTGCCAACAAAACGTGCAAGCAAGAATAATTTGCATATGCCTGCGAGCTGGTGGCACATATTCCTCTTGCTCAAACGCCCCACCTAACATCCAAATATGCCAGAAAAAAAATACTTTCACGCACTTGATATCACCTCATTATTTTTCTAGAGCCACCTATGCCGCTGCCGTACCCCTCCCCCCCCCCCACCACCACCACCAAGGCCCCCTCCTTCCCCACCACCCGCACCATCGCCTACACCTGGCACCACGCGTATAGCTGACCCCAATATCTATGCGGCCTGATGTTGTTCAATAAACCCTATCGCCACCCCCCCCCCCACCCCCTCCCCCCACCCCACCCCCTGGAACGCTCCGCCCTCTCCTCATTGATTGTACGACTTACAGAATAGGATTTGCAGTTTCCACGCACAGATTGATTGAGCTGCGCCACTCGTCCCGCCCCTCCCCGCTCCCTCTTGATCAAACCTAGCTCCCCACGTCCTTAAAAACTCCGCCCTCCCCTCACCGGTTATTCGACTCACACGATTCACTTGATATGCTGATGCATTTCCCTTCCACAGCTGTCATATTTTGTCCCCCCTCAAAAATGGGTTTTATAGTTTCCGCGCACAGACTGACTAACTTCACCCTGTTGACCCTGATAGCTACACTGTACTTGCAAAGGGAGTCGCCGACCTATATCCTTGATGAGGACACACAACCCGTAACATGCCCGATCGGAGTATCACACACAGCTTGCAGATATGAGTTTCGACAAAATATTCGATCTCACAGCTGGAGTGTTTCTTTTTCAATGATAATATTACTATCTACCAGATTGTTCATGTTTCCAAAGTTTCGTGCCAGGTAAAAAAATTACAATCACATTCCAAGGCCACTGTAGTAAGAGTACCCGATTTAAGAGCACGCCAATTACTCGGTTTTCCTGTTGCAAATCAAGTCCGACTATCGTACCCCCCGTGTTTTGTAATCCAAACAATAAAATGCTTACTAGCTACTGGGGGTGGACATGCAGTATGGACAAGAGAGCGCCGGGGGCAGATACAGCGGGGAAGGGAACGCATGCGACAAAGGGTGGCCGTGAACTACGTTCCATTCGTGTATATAACCTCATCGCACGTTACCCCATAATACCAACTTAAGTAACCAACCAAGAACCGAACAAAACCCCGAATCTGTAAGACCAAAAACATAATGAACGCAATACGTGCCTTTTTTAGAACGTCCTCTTGCGGCAGGCGATGATCTTCTCTTTCTCGGGTAGACGCTCTGGGAGTGGATAGGGCCTTCTCCACCGCCCATGCTCCTTCCCAGGCCCCGCGAAGAAGCCGAACACCAATCCACCACCAAGCCTTCTACTCTCCAAATTGCTCTGCTGCCTGCGACCGCTCTGGCTCTGACCTCCCTTGGCTTTGCATTTGCCAAGCGCAAACGAACCTGCTGTTGCTCTGCCTCCCGAGACAAAAACCAGAAAATCATGCCTTTCGATCCCCCGCTCGCTGTTGCTCTAACCAAGATCTGCTGACATTGGGGGTGGTCACGGGTCCGGGGCGGCAGCACCAGGTAGCTGTGGACGCTGCCGCGGTTACTGTTGCTGCTGAAGCAGCTCTTTCTTCTTGTTCATCTGCATATACCCCGGCATCCATTTTCCCCCATCACGCGCAATCACTCTTCCAACTTCAACCACCATGTTCTCAGAAACCACCACCCATTCGTGCTTATCTCCGCCAACGTTCTCCGGTGGTGACAGCAGGGGCATCAGCTGCGCTGCCACCGACTGCTGCGGTGGTAGCGGCGCCTTCGGGGGTGGCCAAGGGTTTGAGGCGGCAATACTAGATAGGCGTGGCTGCTTCGGCTTATGCTGCAGTAGCTCCTTCACACTCAACTGCGCAAAGGCCAGCTCGTCCCACCACTGTTGTTCGTTCACATGCTTTTCGTTGTAAAAAATAAACTCGCCGCTCCTCCTCTTCTTCGTCGTTTCCACCATCAGCAACTAATTCCTCAGCTACAACCACCCTCAGCGCAATCCCCTCGGAGATATTGTAATTCTCAGCAATGCTGTTCTCGACCTCTTCCAGTAACCCAGCTGTCCAGTACGGTTGCGTTATGAGAGTACGGTTGCGTTATGAGCTTCTGCTCCCGGCGCCAAACCGTAAGTTCGTCCAGCGACTCAATGCAAATCACGGTGAACATTCGCTCAGGTGATGCTGCCGGTGATGTTTTACCGTTTTTGATGCTTCTGAGCGTATTGACGACCTTTAGTGCCGAATCCTTCACATCAGCAATTTCTCTTTCGACGATCAGGGCCGACTTGATCGTTGATTCGTACGCGTCGCGTTCCTTGCAAATTATACTGAGGGGGGGGTGATGCAGATGCCTGAGGTAATGGCTTGCCTCTTGCGCGCGGAAATAGCTCTATGGGGGGACTGGTGCTGCTCCTTGGTCTGTTGCCCTGCGCGTAGTCACCTTAGTCCTCTTCATTCCTCCTGGCTTGTTCCTCGGGAGCGTCTTCAGCTATTAGCGCGACTACCACAGTTGCTGCCCAATGCTCCCTCCCCTTCACCTGGTATTCGTCCGATAGATATGCGAACTGCGCCGAGTCGATTTTTTTTGCCTCCATGCTGCCTTGCGCTTACCCCATGCACCAGTAATCTGGACCAATCCTTATATCAGTATGCTTCACCATCCACGTACACGGGTGTTAGACCCATTGCTGGCTCACTCACGGAGACAGAAGTCCCAGTACCCGGAAGGCCACCAGTCGGGGAGAAACGACAGAAATGCAGTGTATATGTTGAAGTACTTAAACGAAGGAAGGAAGGAAGGAAGTGCGACTCAGGGGCCTCTCCCATTCACACACGTCGTGACCTTAATAATGAGATTAGGAACCACTTATTTTTTAAGTTATCTCCGTTTATTCACCAAAATACCATATGGTAAATGAGACTTGTGCACAGGCATAAACCATCAATGTAGAAAGCATGAATTTCGACGAAATATTTGATCTAACAGCCGGAGTGTATCTATAATTTTGGAATATAGTGAAAGCGTTCGCCTCATTATCATGCTGCTATATACTGCTGTGTTGTCGACGCACGATCGCCTCCTGCAACCGCTGACCTTGGCATGTACGTAGTATAGACAGCTCCAGCGTTTCCTGATGTGTGCGTACTACTAACTTGTCGTGGAGTGCCTGTTCACCCTCGGAGACAGTTTGACCTGCTGTGGTTGAAGTCAACCAATCAATGCTCACCTCCCCGTAGTCTACCTACGGGTCCACGAATATGTGAACCTTTTGACTTACGGTTCTTTTCGGGGGGCTGCTCCTGCTGCTGCTGCTGTTGAAACATACGAATACGATAACTGTTTTTCAGACATACTACCCCAACAAAAAACACCCACGTACAGCAGTACATATTCACCCTGCTGAGCTGGAGCGTTTGTACGAGCACGAGCACGTGGTAGACGAGTATACGCAAACACCGGCAGCTTCCTTTGCCGGCGCAGCGCTTGCTGTGCCGGGTGTGATGTGCGTTTTTTCTACTCATCCCTGTGTCCATCCTGAGAATCAAAGGTGGTTGGCTTATTTTATCTGGTGTCTGACGCGTAGACTACTGTTGTTGCTGTTTTTCTTTCGTAGCTCTGTGTGGCTTTTGCCATTACCTCGCTACACTCCCCCTCCTACTGGCGAGTTGTCTTCATTGCTTTGCGGCTACGAAGAGAACATGCCTAAGACGCGGCCAGTCACGTTGCTGGCCCCGGATGATTGGTCAGTGAAAAACATAATGAGAAACGGATCTAACGCGTCTCTTCATGGACAGACTAAAGGGTTCGTGTGCCCGGACTTATCCGATCAATATTTGATGAAGCTCGGGATCGGATTCATTAAACTGAGAAACGGCAGCACGTAGTCCATTGTCAAGCTATATCGAACTCTTGGCATTACCTTAAATGTTGTACGCGTAGACTGTATTTACGTGTGAAGAAACGGTTTTTACTCTCTATCGAATATGAAATCGAACAATTCGAGGTGCTGCCCTGCCCTACCCGAGGCAGGGGTGCCGGCATCGCCGGCACCCATGCGGAATCCTTGTGTATATTCAAATTGTAACTAACTTAGCACCACAAGCGTCGGAAAAAAATGCTTGGAACACCGCAAAGAACGATCAGCTACGACGGCCTGCCCGCTATTGATAGTGCGACCACCAGCAGAATACATGCTGCCGCAGCATGAGCATTTTCCAGTGATGATCAGTTGACGAACTTAACCGCCTCCACCGCTTTATTATCCTTCATGTTCCGGCCTTTTTCAAGACAGTTTCCTTCGCTCTTTGGTCTCCATTTTTTGGCCGTAAGCACTCGCACCTTTAAAATGTACTAATAATATTTGCTCTCGTTCGCAATCGATACTTGCAGAAACTCGATGCAACATCTGCAACTCGTATATGGAGACAGAGCCTCGACACGCATCCGATGATTACATGAGAATGTCTTACCTCGTGTTCCCCGGATATAGTCCACTCAATATATTTTTGGCGTTGAGCGGCATGCATTTCTGTGCTCTGGGGAATGTTTAAAACAGTAGGGGTAACGTCCCTAACGTATTGGTCGTGAGATTTTTCTCAGGGACTGTCTGATGGAAATGCTCATTGACGACGTGTCCCCGATGAACGACACACGCAAATCCGACATTTGGCGGCACTACCATGGTCTTTACTAGCAGCCCCATGGTACAGGTCAATCAGAGCTCGGTTTGTAAGTCTTATCGAACTGAAGCAGAACGAAAACATGGCCTTTGCGGGTGTTCGCACCGTGCACCCCGTAGTGACGGCAGAACTCCAACCAATCAACAGCACTCTAGAGCACGTGTTCAACTGAATACTTGAGTGGCGCGGTGGAACGACACCACTCCGTCGTGTTCGCAACGCGTCGTCACCTCACCAGGAAAAGGGGTCCCCACGAAAAAAGGGCGATCCTTGCTGCTTGCAGTGGAGTCGTTCTACGATATCCCCCCCCGAGCTTTTCTTGAACGAAATCGGAGGTTCAAAAACCAGTTCCAGGCCGTACCTCCTGAAATACGGTGCCTCTGCCACCCCGACGTCATCGTTCAATAGTCCTTTGCAAACAAGAAAACTATTGAGACTGTTTTTTAGTAGCGGTCTTTCTCGTCGTGTCGAGCAGCCATGATTGATGATGAAACGTTCGTTAAAGAAAAACGCTGGTTTTCGCGTGGGGCTAGCGTAGAATCAGTGAGTTGTATAGCGCGACCTATGATATACACAAGCGGCTCAGACTCGTGGAGAGCTGGCCCTATAACGAAGTCGGTGGATTTGGCCCGCTTGCAGAGCAGCTCACATGCAAAGGAGGGGCTGAACAAACCGCTGGAAACGGGGGTAATTCTCTCAACGCCTGGGCGATGATGGGAATATCGCGCTTCGCCGTTGTAGCTTGCGTCTACCGGTGGCGGTGTTGTATATCTGCGGATGGTCTGTGCCCCAGGACCTACACAAAACAGGTGTGTCATAATGTATTGCGTTCGTGTTGCATCACCGGGAAAACTTGTCTGCAAATCGCTGCCGAACAATAATGTGCTGCTGCTGTAGTGTTGAGTGAAGACGCCTACAACGACGTACTTGCCTGTCTTTAAAACAAAGGACCGTTTAGGATTATATTAATTCAAACATATTCTTACATTTCCGCACCTAACGGTGCAGCGCCTCTGATATTGGTGCATCACATCTACATTTGACAGTCTCTCCCGTGCGACTTATCCACCAATGCCCGTATTCTGCGGACTTCGCGTGTGTATCGGTCCCGTGATTGTACACTTGCCACATACTGCAGCAGCAGGTGCGTGTACTTTTTGCGCTTGTATATCCCCCGTACCGACTGTACGTGTCGCACGTGCTCCATTACGGCTGTGAGAAGATGTGCCTACCTCGTTCATGGACCAACCGCTGTAGGTGGACTGCTCCACCACAGGTTGTTGCTCTGCTGTGCCGCAGTTTCAACGTGGTTCGCGGTCTCCTCGGAAGATGTCCATCGCCAGCACCTCGCAGGTTGGTCGCTATATACGTCTACGTGCTGCTACGAAACAAAACCGCACCAATTGCCCATACCTGGTATTGGTTTGTGCTACGTGGGTGTGCTTCACAACCGACGATTTTATGGTGTGTTCGCCCCATTTTTCAACCCGTCGCTACCAGCGCGGAGGAAACTGCCGGTGCTGCTGACATAGACAACGCGACACTTTCCGGCCGCCGTCTCTATGCACTTATGCTTCCCTTGTTCTGTGCTCGGGTGAAACGCCAGTATTCATGCCTACATGATCGGAGACGTAGAGCTGGTGGTGGGTCTGGTGGTGGGCCTGTGCTTCTCGAAAATACCACGGTCGTCGCGCAAATGTGTTGCGTGCAGACAAAAATTGATGGCGGTAAAGTGCCGGCGACCACCCAGAGGAAGGGGCACACTGCTCTGCTTTAGCTGAGGGAGAAAAGCCGCTTGCGGAAGAAACAAAACCCGTTAATAGCAAACGACGCAAAGGAGCTTCCCCGGGTCATTACAGTAGGCGAACGCGACAATACAATTGGGATCATTTGCGTTGCCTAACAACACGCAAACCATCGTTTGACAAGGGCGACGATGGCCTATGTAAATTCAAGCAAGTTCGCATTTCCGTGCGATACTACAAACGCTCCTTATGCCGATGGCATCACAAAGCAAAATATGTCACGGTGCCGTATTGAGCTCTCTAAAAACTACGATCCCGAGTAGGAGCTGTGCATACCCCTCCTCTCCAACAGTAGCATCAATGCTGTGGGTACCAATGACCTGCCGCAATTTTTTCCCCTATAGGACAAGCAGATCCAGGTGTGCTCGTTATAATTTGGTGTCCCAAGCGTGGTGACACGGCAAAAATTGGGTCGGAAACTTCCCGTGCCCGACATTATGCTAGCACGCCGTCGGGATCAGTCAACCACTCTGTCTTTAGGAAGAGTTGGCTTTGCAGCACCCTTCGCTTCCTCCCCCAACAAGGGCTGCTGGGTTTATTTCAGATGAACTTGAAATAACCATATCATGACGATGGAACGGGATAGGTAGAGATGAATACGTGAAAGACAGACGAGTGTGGATTGGTCACAAGACAACAACAGCGACAACTCGGTCGAAATTAAAGCAAAACATAAACATGTTGCGGAGGAAACCTCTCAATATTCACCAAAATTATTTGTAGGAGCTTGTCAAACGGAGGGGGGGGGGGGGGTATTGGGGAGTAGTATGTCGCAGAAGAGTCATACTACGCAGACGGTTTGCTAAGGGATGGGTACATTTCCCTTGTGCAGAGCTGGCTCGCTTCCGATAAGTTAGCGGTCAGCCGTCACCCTAGCGAACCAGCCGGCCACACTCTACGTATCTGCGAAGTGTCCATAATATTACGTTCGGCGGTATCTGCGAAGGGTTGTCCCTTACGGTAATCTGGCTGCGTCTCACTGAAGTAGAACGCAGTCGTCGCGGGTAAGATCAAATTGAAAAAAGCGTGGGTGTCCTTATTATGTCCGGAACAACTGGCCAAAGTTTGGCGTACAGTTGAAACCAACGACAAAATGTTTATTGTTTTAGTTTCAGGAGCTCGAGCAAGTTCCTGTGGCCTTCGGTTGGTTTCCTCTCTGCATCTTGGTCGACGTGGCTTGCCTGCCGCTATCCTACTGGACACGGCGTGGTGACGCAGATATCGGGATCATATCGACACCACAGAAGCTTTACGGCCTGTTCGAGCGCACGACGCACGAGTCTTGATGATATTCACGCGCCCGTGCATATTGGAGGCCCCATCGGTGTCACGTATGGCAAACGACTCGGCGCGTGTTAACGCTTTCTCGATCTTCAGTTCCCTAGTAAGCAGATATTATTATCATGTAGAGCATCAAGAAGGTTGAGGTCATGGAGCGCTAGTGAGTGGTTGTGTAATAGAGTGTCAGCATAGCTGGCAACACATTCGATAAGATAGCCCACAGAGTTATGGCCTATCGACCACAAGAAGATCATCTTAAACGGAATATTCTGAGTGGAGCGGATAACCCGTAGAATCTATTTAGCTTGTACCACAAGAGTGTTCTCGGTAATGGAACGTTCCTCCTCTGGACATAATGTATAGAAGTGAGAGCGTTAAGCGCTCATGGGAATATAGATCACCTAGCAGAACGTTTCTTGTACGTTCCATAGGTAAAGGTTCAGAAGAGAGCACAGCAGCAATGCTGGGGTGAAGCGGACTGTGTGAGCTTTACCCCGCCCCCATGCTCTACCTCCTTCTCTTTTCCTGTCTCTTCGAGCTTCTTATAGCTCAACGCCAATAATAATAAATCTACAAAGAAGAACCGGTGCTGTCTCCAAGCGAAGCTGATACCCCTGCGTCCCTTCCCTCACACCTTCCGGCACCACGACTCCTTCACAATTGGCGTCCTTGAATCGACGACGTGTGAGCTTCAACCTTGGAACGGCAGTCCCGCCTCTTCTCGATTTTTGGTCATCATATTATGTGAGACACCACCTAGATGGTGAGAGACAGGACAGTTAGGGGTCATTTTTTGTTCTGTTTTGTATTCTTTATACTTTCTTTTTCCTCCCTTTTTATATCGAACCTCCGTGTGCCGACCACATACGAGCTGCTCCTCGAGCACAAGCAGTTGGGTGCTGTAGGCAGTCGTCTCTTCTCTCTCTCGTACTTTTGCCCCCTCGTAGGTAGGTATAGCACCGGTATTGTGCTACAAACGATCTTCTTTGTTTTCTTTGCTTCACACCCAATGTGTAGTACATCAGTACATGCAAGGCCTCCGGTACGGGATGTCTCCTGGACGCCTTCTCGTCGCCGTATTCCTGCTGTAGTACGTCCGTCACCCCGCAAGCGCTATATCATCCCCAAGACACACATTTATGTACACGAACGACCTAATCCCTGTGACCCCACAAGGACCACGTAACCGAAAGAGAGATCTCTATTATTGTGTTCCTCAATGATTGAGGTATAGGTCTTCATTTGCATGAGATAGACACAAGGTGCCACGGAGGCACCCCGTCCAGTTTTCGAAACTCTTCTTGGTTTTTTATCTTTTCTTGCGGGCACATTTAGCTGGTGGTGTTCAAGCCAGCATTTATACGGCGTGTGATTGGCATCGGGTACGACGTATTAGCCATATTTTTGCTTGCGTGCCTTTCGTGAGACAGCGGGTCGAAGACAATTCGCGTACCTCGTACACAGCAGTAGTGGTAGGTACACAAGTATGGGTTGACACGTCGTACCTTACGGGCGTGGCACACCCTCATAGACATGTAGCAGACCTCCCCACCAGGTATGGTGTTGTACCGAGTCTGACTCCCAGAGTTCCAGGCCTGTATGTACGGTTGCGTCTTGTCCTGATACTCCCAGTAGTACCCCGTTTCCACCGCCATCCCAAAGCTGTTTTGGCTTTTGTCCCTCGTTTGTTTGTTCATTTCTTTTGATGCATTTCCGTTGTTGGCTTTATTAATATGTATATATGTATAATTGTGTTTTTTTCCCCCTTATCTAGCACATATTTTCGTGCTCGCACCTTTGTCCGACACGTCGGGTGGGGTGGGCACAATTCGACCGTCGGGCTCACGTTGCCGGAGGTTGGGGCGCAATCCGTGCAGTGTGTCACGCGTGGCAAGCCTTTTAAACTTTTTTGGCCTTGGGCACACTTGAGTCAAATCCCGGGCTTCCGTAACATCCCCGGGGATTGGGTCTCTGCATCCCCTATCCCCGTGTACGCACGTAAGATTTGGATGCAAACCGAGTTTTTCTGCTCGTAGAGGGTACACGCACATTTCCCTATTTTTGCACAGAGCACCACGCTACGATCCTGCCTACCAGCAGCAGTCCAGCACTTTAGCAGCAGCAGCCTGCAACTCTATGCGCATGCGGCTGCTGTTGTTTTAGGGTATTGCTTTGATCGAAGCCTGCGATGCTCTACACGCCTATACGCCACTCTACCTCTCGCTGCTGCTGCTTCTGCTGCTATTGTCAAGTGACATGTCGGCGTAAGGTATAAGAATCGTTTGAATATCACACTAGTACTCGAACGGTCCTTTTATTTATGTTCATGTTGGTGTGTTTCCTATATGATACCGTACCACACCAAGAGGGCACAACGATACAACTCTGCCGCATAGCAGCAGCGGTAGGCAACACCATTCTATATAAGATCGCAGATGACAGACAGCGGACAACATGCGGAAGGCACAGCGCTAGCCTGCGATGCTCTACCCGCCTATACGCCACCACCTCTCGCTGCTGCTACTGCTGCTTTTGCTGCTTCTGTCAAGTGACATTCCGGCGTGAAGTGTAAGGATCGTTTGAATATCACATTAGTACTTAAACGGTCCTTATATTTATGTTCATGCTGGTGTTCTTCTTATATGATACCGTACCATACCAAAAGAGCACAACGCTATAGACAAACTCTACCCCACAGCAGCAAGCAGCGGTAGGCAACATTATTTATGCAATATCGCAGATGACAGACAGCAGACAACATGTGGAGAGCACAACCCCACAACCCTGTTTCACAGCAGCAGCGGTAGGTGACACCATTTATGTGCGCTTGGCGTGTCCTCGCTATCTATGCTGCGACAAGTTGCTTGTGTCGGAGCCTGTCACAATTTGTCACTCCACCATACCGCACGTTTCTGCTGTGCTGCCGCTCTGGGTGCGCGTGCCCATCGATGCGAAAACATAGGGACCTTTGTAACAGGAACAATTTAGATACCAACCCATCCTTAGTCTATACATTTACGTCCACAGAGGCAGTCCTTTAACGAGTATTTTCTTCTGTTTCTTTTCAAAGATCGCAGATGGCAGACAGCAGACAACCTGCGGAGAGCAAAACGCTACAGGTAGGACCATGTGCGTGCGCGTGACTGTATCCTCTCTTTACGGCGGCGATTTGCTTTTTTTTCTTGTCAACGCATATGTCACGTGTTATGGCCCTCTTGCTCCCTCGTTCTCAATACGTGCCACATCTCACGCCACACGTGCCCCTTCTCGCTTCCTGGCGGTCCCTAGTCTTATAGCTGGAGTTCGAATTGTGACGCTCTTCTCGAAATCATACATATCATACGGGGTAAAAGTTTTATGTGTGCTATGAAGTAAGTGGTGCTGTGTATTTTCTCAAGAACAGATCGGTCGTTGGAACGTCTATATCGAGTACCCAAAAAATGCTAAAAGTATTGCTATTATTAAGTACACCCAAGAATTACTTTTTGTGCGGGTGAAACGCGAATCATTATTTTTCCGGGCAAGTTTTTTTTGTATGTATTACGAACAAAAATGGTCATTGCGTCGGGTAGTGAAAATAATGTGTCCTTGCACCACTCCCCTAGGCACTTACTTCCCGGAGGGGAACCTTGTAGCTACTTTGCTTGCTTGTTTCTTACTTGGTCAACAAGCACGTACGAGTAACTCTGCGCTGCTTAAATTTGTCTTGGGAAATCACGGGCGGTGGATTCTGGTCTGAAGTCCCTTTATTGGGGCGATCTACGCGGGAGACAACGCCAGGTTGTGGGAGTTTGGCTGGGGCGGCACATCTATTAAACGATAACACAGGTGTCCTAAGGTTAGCTCAATAATATCAAAAATCTCGTGTAGAATAAAAGGGGAAAGCTAACTTGATTTTGATTTTCAGTGCAAATAAAAACTGTAAAAGCATGGCCCATCGATCCTTTAGTTCTTTCGGACTATAAGCTAGAAGTGTCAGAAAAGTTTCCTTCCTGTGGTGGATGACTGGCTTGTGGCAGCCGAGCGTTCATAGCGACGTTGCTTTCTGATTCTTCGATGTCCGCCTTTCCTATCGTTGTGTCGCAGAAGTCACCAAGTGTAGGATTGTTCACTCACTAACAGGGAACGTGAGCTGGGTTTAGATTGTCGTGAGACAGGTTAGTTTTATCCTACTGATGAGTCGTTGTCGCCACGCACGCGTTTGCAACGGTCGACATACATGGATACGATGTCCTATCACATATTATTATCCATTATTATAAAAATTAAAATACACTCCAGCTGTGAGATCGAATATTTTGTCGAAATTCATCTTTGCAAGCTGTGTGATACTCCGATCGCGCGCATTACGAGTTGTGTGTCTTCATTATGGATATAGGTCGGCGACTCCCCTTGCAACTACAGCAGTGTAGCTATCAGGGTCAACAGGGTGATGTTAGGCAGTCTGTGCGCGGAAACTACAAAATTAAAGCCCGTTTCTGAGGGGCACAAAATCTGACAGATGTGGAAGGAAATGCATCACTTTATCAAGTGAATCCTGTAAGTCGAATATCCGGTGAGGGGAGGGCGAAGTTTTGAAGGACGTGGGGGGCTGATTTCAATCAACAGGGGGGCAGGAGGGGGGAAGGGGGGGGAGGGGACGGGTGGGGCAGGTGGTCTATTTGTGCGTGGAAACTATAAATTTCATTATGTGGCATCAAATATTAACGTCGACACATAGCCGATCGTTTGGAGTGGCATTTGAGACGTGAAATTATACGAACTAGTAGTAAGATAAGGTTTGCGAGCTGACAATTAACGCACGAAAAGAGCAAACCACCCTATGCCCACCTAATCGCTGAATTGCACGACCCATCCCCTGCTTGTATGGAGTCAACCATGCGACAAAGACGGCTGATTCACCAAGCGTGAGGGACGATAGACTGGAGTTCCCGAGCTGTAGTGACGCCATGAACCAGAAGCCGGCAGCTGCGGTGGAGGCACCATCACCAGTAGTGTTTGGGGAAAATGGGAGATGGAATGGTGTTGAATTGTGAGCTTGCTTGAGACTGTGGTTTGTTGTTGTTTATGATGCTAATATGTTTCTTGCGGCTTTCTGTTTGGTGCGACGAATCTCGGCCAATGGCAGGGCACCCGAGATTGAACAGACTATGAACTACGCAGGGGCGTGTTCGGTCTACAGCAGTTTGACTATTGATGACAACCTTGAGTATTGTTCTGCTGACGCGTGTTATGCGTTTTCTGATCTCGCGGACTTACACCATGCTTACTTGAAGTATGTGTAGCACCCACGTGGCACGTCATGCGTACCCGTCAGGGATAATGAGAGGCGATGTATGGTTTGATTTGGATGGTTGATTATGTCTGTTTGAGTCGGCACCTCCGTATTGGACAACGTCATTTTCATCTGGCAGACACCATTAAGGTGGCGACGTTCTTGCAATATGTGAGGAGTTTATTGTTCCGGGTTTGATACGACGTGCACTACGGTTTTGGAGGATAACGAGGGGGCGGAGAACCTGGCACAAACCCCCGTGTGCGCGTCGAACTCGAAGCACATCGACCTGCGACACCACTATTAGCAAGGATATTTTTTTTAATTAGGAGTAAGGGATGGGGCGAGGCGCCAGCGCTGCGACGTAGTTTCTCCGTATCTTGCGGTCAGCTGTGTCCGGGCAGTCTGTGATATATTATAAAAAATGAAAATACACTCCAGCTGTGAGATCGAAGATTTCGTCGAAACTCATCGTTGCAAGCTGTGTGTGATACTCCGATCGCGCGCATTACGAGTTGTGTGTCCTCATTAAGGATATAGGTCGGCAACTCCCCTTACAACTACAGTGTAGCTATCAGGGTCAACAGGATTATTTTAGTCAGTCTGTTCGCGGAAACTATAAAACCCGTTTCTGAGGGGGACAAAATCTGACAGCTGTGAAGGGAAATGTATCCTTTTATCAAGTGAATCTTGTAAGTCGAATAACCGGTGAGGGGGGTGGGGCGGAGTTTTGAAGGACGTGGGGGCCTGGTTTTGATCAAAAGCGAGCGGGTTTGGAAGGGGGGGGGGGGGGAGGGAAGGGGGCAATTTGTGCATGTAAGCTATAGATCCTTTCGAGTGGATAAATCTGACGGTTTTGGCACCAGTTTATTATTGGGGGGGGGGGGGGGGGGGGGGGGAGGGCGTGTGGGGCAGCTCAATATGTGCCTGGAAACTATACATTATTTGAGGGAATAAATGTGATATATAAAGCATAAAAAAGAATAAACAGGCTTTGCGCAGGCTTTCTTCCCGTGCGTCTGCAGAAAAAAGCCCCCTCAAACCCCTCAAACGCAACAAACCCGACCAACCCGAGGCCGATCTCGACCGCCCCGGTGGCTACACAGCCGCCCCTATTTATGACATCCATCTACCTCTGACCGTATCCTAAACCCTTTTGATTTTGTAGAGCTTGCCCGTGATGTTCAATTTGCCCAGCAAGCCGGTTGGTCGGGGGGGGGGGTGTTGTTCTCACACAAAACTGTTCTTTCCACTCGTCCACACAACAATCATCAACACAAAACCCACCAGCATCAGTGTGAAAAGGTCCCACAAAAGCAGCGAGGAGGATTTCGTCATCTCCACTCACCCACCACCACCATCGCCACCAACCTGTACTCGGCACATGCTCCTGCCGCGGGTACGGTTGTGGTGGTGGTGGTAGTGGTGGTGGTGGTGGTGGTGGTCTGGTCGAGGAGTGGCGGTAAAGTTGGGTCGTCGTACGTGGTGCGGTTGGTTGTTTTTCACACGAGCATCGCACGTACGTGCCGTAGGGCATTGGTTTTGGGAGCCGACTCGGATTGTGTGTTCCACGAGCGTCAATGATTTTTGTCATCCACTTGAGTGTCAACGAGAGCACGTGCGAAGGAGCGGGCTGAGTAAGCTAAGTCGATGAGAACGGCAATATAACTGTAGTAGGATGATACACGGACACCCACATACCGCACGCACACCATCATGACAGCAGCGATCGTCTGTCTTCTGGACTGTTTAAAGTTTTTTTTTACGAGGCAGTAGTGCCATATATATTGGATGACTAAAATCATCCTGTTGACCCTGATAGCTACACTGTAGCTGTAAGGGGAGTCGCCGACCTATATCCTTAATGAGGACACACAACCCGTAATGCGCGCGATCGGAGTATCACACACAGCTTGCAAAGATGAGTTTCGACGAAATCTTCGATCTCACAGCTGGAGTGTATTTTAATTTTTATAATAAATTATTATAAAAATTAAAATACACTCCAGCTGTGAGATCGAAGATTTCGTCGAAACTCATCTTTGCAAGCTGTGTGTGATACTCCGATCGCGCGCATTACGGGTTGTGTGTCCTCATTAAGGATATAGGTCGGCGACTCCCCTTACAGCTACAGTGTAGCTATCAGGGTCAACAGGATAATTTTAGTCAGTCTGTGCGCGGAAACTATAAAACCCGTTTCTGAGGGGGACAAAATCTGACAGCTGTGAAGGGAAAGGGGGGGCCTGGTTTTGATCAAAAGCGAGCGGGTTTGGAGGGGGGCGGGGGGGGGGGGGGGGGGGGGAAGGGGCAATTTGTGCATGTAAGCTATAAATCCTTTCGAGGGGATAAATCTGACGGTTTTGGCACCAGTATATTATTGGGGGCGGGGGGGGGGGGGGGGGGGGGGGGGTTGGGGCGGGGGGGGGGGGAAGGGGCAGCTCGATATGTGCCTGGAAACTATACATTATTTCGAGGGGATAAATGTGACATTTTTGGAAATAATATATCAGTTTATCGTGTATATCCTGGGGTAAGTCGTACAATCAGTGAGTAAAGAGAGGGTGGAGTGTTCGAGGGGGTGGGGTTGGGATGGGTTGGGGGGGGAGGGTGGGGGGTTGGGGCGGGGGTGGGGGGTGGGGGGGGGTGGGGGGGGAGAAGGGCTTTAGGTGAGGGGTTTGTTATACGTGTGGTGCTAGGTCTAGGCGAAGGTGCGGGTGATGGGGAAGAAGGGGGCGTTCGAGGCGGGGGGGGGGGGGGGGAAACAGCGGCATGGATGGCTCTCGAAAGATAATGAGGTGATATCCTGTGCGTGAAGTGTTTATTAATGTGGCGGATTTTGATATTTGGTGGGGCGTTTGAGTAAGGGAGAGCAAGAGGGGGGGGGGAGGGGATGATTTTTTAGGAGGTTTAGGTCACAAATAATATTCAAATACACTTCGGATGTGAGATCAAAGATATGTATCAGCTTGTCATACGCGTGGTGCTAGGTCTAGGCGATCGTGCAGGTGGTCGGGAAAGAGGGGGCGTTGGAGGGGGGGGGGGGGGGGGGGAACACAGCGGCATGGATGGCTCTCGAAAGATAATGAGGTGATATCCTGTGCGTGAAGTGTTTATTAATGTGGCGGATTTTGATATTTGGTGGGGCGTTTGAGTAAGGGAGGGCAAGAGGGGGGAGGGGGATTTTTAGGAGGTTTAGGTCACAAATAATATTCAAATACACTTCGGCTGTGAGATCAAAGATATGTAGCAGCTTGTTATACGCGTGGTGCTAGGTCTAGGCGATCGTGTAGGTGGTCGGAAAAGAGGGGGCGTTGGAGGGGGGGGGGGGGGGGGGGGGGGGGGGGAATAATTGAAACTTTCGTCATGGATGGTCAGAAAGATAATGACGTGGTATCAACTGCGTATAGGTGGTTTATTACTCAGGCCGATTTTGATTGTGAGTGGGGCGTTTGGACAGACTAGGCGGAAGGGGGGGGGGGGGATCGGGGGACGGAGGGGCGGGGGGGGGAAAGGGTTGGGGTTTGTTATGAAAAAGAGGTCAGTGGAGGGGGAGGGGAGGGGGGGGGGGGGGGGGGGGGCGGGGGGCGGGACATTTCAATATGTGCGCGGAAACTATAAATTCTCGAAGGGGACAAATATTATAACAAAAATTAAAATACATTCCAGCTGTGAGATCGAATATTTCGTCGAAACTCATCTTTGCAAAATCATATTTGTTCAATTTCTGCACTATGTGGTACGAAAGTCTCGATTGCATAGTGCGAGAAGGAAACGCACTGTAACAGGCTGAAAATGACAGATAACATGCACTAGGTAGGCGTGGTTGCTGCAGTCGTACTTCTGTGGTTTTCATATTTACAAACTACGCTATACGCGAGTCGACGAGGGAAGAAAGTAAGTGCTGATTTTGTTTTCGGCGTTTGTTGTGCGGCACTACTTTCTGAGAACTCGATTAACTTGGCTCGATATAAGAGAAAATATTGGTCAACGCAACAAGTGTCCCCCAGATTGTTGGTATAGTCTATAGCGGGCATAAACAAAGAGGCAAGGTACGACCACCATCAAAGCCAAACAAGACCCAGGCTACGGTAGGGGGGTCCCTTTTTGGGCCTTGAATTTCAGTGGCTAGGCGTTACTCGCGCGAGTAACCCCTTTGCTATTTTGCAGGGTACTCCTCGGGAATTTTTCCGTCACGGTTTTCCCGTCGTAATAGGCGGATACGGGACGGTAGCGGAATACCGTCAAAATTCGCGATACCGTATACCGCCAAAGTCGGTACCGTCAAAAAACGAGAATCCGCTTCCCGTTTAAAAAGTACCGTATTTTTCAAAACCGCCAAAAAAATACCGTCATGATGCAGTACCGTCAAAAAAGTACCGCCATGTGCCAATACCGTCAAAACAGTTCCGGCAAAACAAGTATGTCTGTGAACTGCCGGTTGTCCAGTAGGTAGCGGACACACCGGTGAGTTTTGGAACTGGAGTTCGATCCTCGCTGATGTCCTCTTTTTTTTTTTTTCATAACTTCGAGTAATTTTTTTTTCTTTGTTGTAGGATTTTTGGTTCAGTTGGTTGCGTTTCGGAAGAACCAGAACCTCCTCTGCAGCGAATTTCACCTGATCACATGTATCGTATGTTCGGTACCGGGTATAGGCGATACCGTCATTTTTCAGTACCGTGCAAGAGGTACCGTCAAAAAACGAGAAACCGTTTCCCGTTTTAAAAGTACCGTCATTTTCAGAACCGTACAAAAAAACCCGTCATAATTCGCCGTACCGTATACCGCCAAAATCGGTACCGTCAAAAAATGAGAATCCGTTTCCCGTTTAAAAAGTACCGTATATTTCAGAACCGTCAAACTTCGTAACGTCATCAAAAACCGGTACCGAGGAGTACCCTGCTATTTTGCTATCTTACGTTTTCTTCATGTTTTGTATTGACGAAATCGATCCTCAATGCAAAGTTAATCTAAGCTGCTCCAAAACAACTGTCTAAACCATTTTCATCCGTGAGGTACAGAGCCACTCGTGCGAGTGGCTCAATCACACCAGTGAAAACGGGGGTACCTTCCCTACCGTAGCCTTGGTCACAAAAAGACGAAAAAACACGTGAAGGTCTGTCACCTGCTTGGCTTCACAAAAATCTGCTATTATTTCACCTAATATATTGGAAACTCACCAGCCTGGTAGTAGTAGTGCGACAAAAGAAGAGCACTTCACATCCTGTAATCTCCAACCTATCTAGGTTATTATGCGTCTCCGGATCTGAGTTACTACTGGGAGGGAGTGCAAGAGTGGTGCGAGGATACTGTAATGAAAACATGGGATGAAGACAAAACAAACAAACCGACAAACAAACAAACAATCAGACAAAAATGCAAGCTCGTCGTACGATGAACCAGGACTAATTAATGTGAGGTTTCTACGCTGACGCGCTATGATATCATGATACAATTTTTCCACAACTGAACTTCAACTGCTGTACTACTACTTTGTCGCAGCTGTACGTATCAGGTTGAGCACGAGAACGCACTTACTTGCATGACGAAAAATACGAGAACCGCCAACGCAATAATAGCGTAACCCCTTCACAACTGGAAACCCGTTTTGGAGACAAAATTACTTGGATTTAGTATAGACAGGGAGGGGTTCGGGGGCTCTAAAGGGGTTAATGCAGTGAGGAGCTTGACCAGTTGACGGTGTCGTTCACGCTCCTCATTCCCACCCTTCTTGTGACGGCTACTTTGTTTTCCTCCATGCCGAGTCGGATGATCAACATGCGGACTTCTTAACAAAGCCGCTCGACTACAACACGGCTTTTTCGTATTACCGAGATGTTCTGGTGAATATTTGATGCGTTGTACGGGGTGAGGGTACGAAGTTATTTCGAACTTTCAGAGTAAGGATAGCCGCTCGACTACAACGCGCCTTCTTATATTACCCTGGATGTATGTTCTAGTGAATGTTGCATGCGTTGTACGGGGTAAGGGTACGAAGCTACTTCTTGATTTCAGAGGAGCAAGAATTTGATTCGTCAGTTTTTCGGGGAGCAATTTTTTTTTTTCCGATATTGAGTTTTTGAGTCAGTGCAACGTCCCGCCGCTGCGTGCGTTTCGTCGTGCAGCGCGTGCTTAGTATGGGTGGATCGAGTTTCTGCGGTTGTTTTCATTATCGTATAATTACAGATTGGGTTTTTCCCGGTTCAGCTACGCCCGTGCTACTGGGTGTGCTAGTATCTCGAGGGAATCGGGAATAATCAGGAAGTCTGTGTGAGTTATATTTCCGAATAAAAATTTATTAAATGGCGTTTTCCACGGCTAATTTCGAAGATAGATGGTGCCGTGTTTTTCTGGCAAGCAATAATTTCGAGAGTAAGTAGTAGTTGATGTTTTCAGCGTGAGGCCATCGTTTCTTTGTTTGAGACTTGAAGGAAGAGCTTAATAAGTTGAGGAAAGGGTTTTTGAGTTGCTGTTTTGTTTTTTGAGTTTTGAGTATGATACGAATTCATTATGAATGACGATGTGTCATCCCCGCGATGTCGTGCCTCATCGTCCAGAGAACAGGGGGATATTACTATTTTCGTGTAAAATGAGGAGGGAAGATGTTGGTTGTACTCACGAACACGACGGCTATGAATCCATCTGATGATGTCCCAAGGGAGTTCAATATATTTAAAAGTTTTTTCTCTTGTATAAGGTGTAAGGTGGCACTCGGCGGAATGGATGGGGATTACTTTGCCGGGTGTTTTCTGCATGATCCATGAACATTCACTCGTTGTTTAGCTCTTTGTCAGATCGAATCAGACTCGACGGCTGGATAATACAAGAAAGAGTTCTGTGTCACCGTCTTGCGCCACCACCATGCCTTCCCGAGCCAGCTGCGTGTACATTTTGAGAGACCTATCAACAATCCGTAAAATGTCACAGTGTTGTGCATACGGTACCAATTACTCCTTTCTATATTGACTTTCCAGGGGATGTTACTGTATCCCACTAACTCACCACTGCTGTGTCGTACGGTTTATTCGGTTCCATGTACCAGTGCTGGACTTACTACGGTGTTACAATCTTATCGCACAGAATTACCATGGCATTCCACGGTAAAAGTCATACCAGGTACCAGCTACTGGACTTTCTACCGTATACCACGTTGTCCCACAGACTAACCACGGTGGGTACGGTACGAGATAATGGACCTACCCCTTCCTCAACTTTCCACGGGATTTAGGGTATTCCTCAAACTTAGCACCGTATTGTACGGTGTATTCGGTACCATATGCACTGGACTTGCCACGGTATTTAAAGAGTAAAAATACACCCCGGCTGTGAGATCGAACATTTTGTCGAAACTCATCTTTGCAAGCTGTGTGTGATACTCCGCTCGCGCATATTACGGGTTGTGTGTCCTTATTAAGGGCATAGGTCCGGCGACTCCCCTTGCAACTACAGTGTAGCTATCAGGGTCAACAAAGTGATGTTAGGCAGTCTGTGCGCGGAAACTACAAAACCCGTTTCTGAGGGGGACAAAATCTGACAGCTGTGGAAGGTATATCACCTCTCGGGTAGGGTATAAAACTCTCTACACTGTGGTTCCAAGGGGAGTCGCCGACCTATATCCTAATGGGGACACACAACCCGTATTACGCGCGATCGGAGTATCACACACCGCTTGCAATGATTAGTTTCAACATATCTTCGATCTCACAGCTGAAGTTTACTTTTATTTTTAAAATATAACTCTGGCGGATTTTGATTTTTGTTGGGGCGGAGGGGGAGGGAGGGGAGGCGGGAGGAAGGGGGGAGAGAGGAGGCGGGAGAGGGGGGTGGAGGTGGTACAACACAGTATCCAACAGACCTACCATGGTATTCCACTGTCTAAGTCATACCAGGTACACAATACTGGACTTTCCACCGTATTCTACGTTATCCCACAGACTAACCGCGGTGTGTACGGTACCGGATATCTGGTACCGGACTTGCCATGGTATCCCGCGGTATCCCACGGTATACTACGACTTCCTACGGTTTCTCACGCCATTCGCCAAATTGCCACGGTACCTGTTTCCCGAGTCCTGGGAGCGTCGCAGGGCAATGCCACTGTACAGTCAACAATATCTAGGGTCGCGGAGACCCCAGGGGGTATGCAAGTAGAACGTGTAGATATATATATATACCAGGTATGATTCAGCTCCTCTCGAGTACCACACATAGATCACTAGTCTATACTCCTCTCGAGTACCAAGGGGGATGTGTCTGGAAGGAAAACGACAGACAGACGGGGAATGAGGCGAGATCGATCTCCGCCATGCCGGTATCTCGATTACGTCAACAACAGTAATCTAGCATTGGAACTCCTATCCCCCAATAGAATACACGTATCAAGTAAGAAGTCATAATCAATAGCCTCCCTGCTTTTGCAGCTGATGCGGTATGATACCATATTACCAGTTATGTATCATATCCTCAAGTAAAAAACGAGTCAATGAAAGCACACCCAAACAGTATTCATTCTCCCTGCACTGGTGCGGCAGAAAGAAAGATCGAAGTAGTTCCAGCACCGCCGAACGTCTCTCCATAAACAAAGAATCACAATCCAGGGACAGCATTCAGAATCAATCCCTTACCGAAGCCTTTTTATGCATTCATATGTTACCAAACTCAACGTCCGAAACCTCTACAATCCGAAATCGAAAACCTTCAATTTCAATGCGAAACGTCCGAAAATCAAAATCTAGAATCCGACACACGCTGCTGTCTTCAAAACATAAATCTCCAACATCACTCCGCACTCAGCTGTACCGCATCTATCTATTGGATTTTCACCAGTGACCATACGGACATTACCTGGTGAAAACGGGATTAAAACGAGCGTACTAGGGCAGCAGTCCCAAACCTTAGTGTGATACATCATATCAGGGAGCTACCTCATTGCTGGGCACACATTCAAAACCATCCAAAGTCCAACATGCCCAAGTCGAAAACACAACAACAACGTATTTTTTATGGTCGTTTAGTCGTAAGAACGCATGAAAGTCGTTTTTCCATTACCCTAACTTAAGCGCAAAGAAATGAATCCTCCACTCCGAGGGTTTTGGTCGTTAGAAAAGGAGGAAAATCATCACTTCATGACCAAAAAGCAAGCTAACATCTCCACTCTGGAGTCACGCCGCATCAAAAACCCGGCCAGCTCGCGCAAATTCCCGTAGCCCTTTGGTTCAGACTTGTCGAACTCGTCGAATCGAAGGTCTTTCTCGACGAGCGGATTTCTCCTATTTAAAAGCCGTTGTATTTCTGAACTCTCGACAACTGTTTGATGCCGGTATAGCACAAGCTTAACCGCATGCTTCTTTCTGTCCCAGAGTACCGATAAATCACAGCGCAGACGTCTCGCTACGCGTCACGAGGTTGTTTTATTGAGGATCTAGTTATTTACCATATTATATTTCATCCGGGAATAGCGACACGTGGTATCACAGTGATACAGGAGTGCTGATCCATGCTGCTACTTGTTAATATACCGTAATGAAGAAAACGACGCTCAATTCATTTGTATGGCAAACTTGATTAAAACGCGTATATTGGATACGCGCAGCAGGTAAACTCCATAACAAACGCATAAATCATATAGCCTTTTTTGTCTGTACTCAAAATGCTCGGATATTACGTACAAAAACAATTGAGCACCTTTGGATGATGTAAGCTTTATATCTACCCCATTCGCGTCTGTACGGCATACGGAAACCGCATACCACTCCACGCTGCACAATCGCTTGAAAAGGGCGGGGAGGTTGAGGGGGCGAGAGAGCATGAACATACTCATATCATCCATTGGTGCCCAGCAAATCATGTCAAACTACAATCTCGGACTAGACACAGCAGGCACACAAGGTAAAGGTGGGGACCTTCAGTTTAATGAGAAGAAACACAACCACACTCTGCACGGACCCTATTGCCTTGCTATGCATTTAGTAAATACTGTATTGTCTTCGCACGACCGAAAAAAAGCAAAAATTGGCCATGACAAATTACTTGAATCTTTGGTACGCGAGGGAAGATGGTTGATTGAAAATGAACCAAAATACTAAAATATCGTGCATACAACAGAACATTTAACTACCACACAATATGCTGCTTTCAACAGCCTGTGCTTTCAACAGTCTCGCCGAGTTGTGGAATCCGACTGCATCTACCTGCTATCATTTCCCGCTTCAAGAAAACGTGACAATCCCGGCCCATGCGCCCAGCTTGAGGCCCGGCTCGCCACCTCTGCGGTGCATAGATATACCTCTGAAGAGCTTTCCAGCCTAAGGTATCCACCGAAGACAGGGCTCACGCGCACAACGCAAGCTCTATCATTAGGCCAAGCGCAACCTCCAGGCAAATGAGCAGACAGGCTAGGGTTGATCTCCATATCCCAATTCCGACTATCCAAGGCCATCCTTCTACATGCGTGGTGTAAATTGCTCTTTCCGTTGCGATTCCCATAGGCCGTTGGGGTCCAAACGTGCAAACTAGCACAACATGGTTGACCATTCCAGAATGGTTGCACTCGCATGATCGGAATGTGAACTATCCTTAATTGTAGTACCCCGTTGTTGGTGCACATGGTAAGGCAGAGACAATGATCAAATGTGCCATGTGGCGCGAATTCAGAAGCCGCCGGCTGCCATATCGTCTGCCGTTTGCCTTACAGCGTCCCAAAGTTCTTGAACGTGTCCGATGTTCGTCGAAGGGCAACCAATGGCGAACCTCAAGCAGGTCTGGCCTCCCAGCTTCGTGGACGAGAAGAAAGCAAGCCCTGAAGCAATAATCCGCGATCTGCGTCACGATTTTCAGTCACAACGTAACCACGAAGGGATCCGAGAGTGTGGAGAGAGTAAGGGACAAGGATGATTGCGATTGGCGTACACCAATCGCCCACATGATATGTGTCGATCAGCGGGGACGGTGAGAAATCAACCCATGCTGGGGGTCGCTCTAGTGGGGTAGCCTTCCCATGGCCGAGGGTAGGAGATGCGAGTTGCTCCTCTTCGGCTGGGTATTATATTGGCGCGGCTGACTAACAGTTCCGATACTCAATTCAAGGGAAACACTAGCCAAGACCGAACTAGTTAGTGCGGCACATCGCCAACACGTAGACATAACGTTGGCACCTGCAAAGGACAGGACGGCTTGTGATCATTTCACGCCTGACCGCACAATTTGTCGCGCCTGTAGCCTTTTGTACCGTTGGCTAAGATTTTTCAGAAAACAAAGAAATAGCACGACATTTCATCCGGGAGCTAAAGATAGGTGCACAACGTAGCCCCAACCACTTCTCTGTCCCCAGCCCTACCTGGCAAACTGAACCCTATTCACTTGATATAGACCATTCTCTGCGTGAAACATGCACAGCGTGAGCGCTGTCTACTATCCGCGAATTTACAGTACCGGGTTTCTGCTCTAGTGCATCTATTGGATCGAACCGCGTTCGACTTCGACATATTAATAGTAGTCGCCCCGCTGCAACCCTTCCTTTCATGCCTGCTCAGTCATTACCTGAGCTCCTCGTTGGCTTCGTCTGTCGACTTGAGCCGGAAGCACACCAGTCCGAAGCGCGCTGGCGCAACGATCATAAACCTTGAGCGAGACCGAGGCAAAGAGCAATGTAAGGCACCCCATCACTCGCGGCATGCAATATTTTTTTTCGGGTGTCTAGTTTTATTCATTTTCCACTGCATTTCGCCGGATAAACTAGCAAACGTAACGGTCCGAGCAGTTCTCACTGAAGGACACCTGCCACAAAGAGAAGAAGAAAAAGGCACTCCGAGTTGACACATTACCAAGGACCAACCACCGTGGTCAAGCCAAAGCCGTGTCACCCCCGTCACCTGTCATCAGTCTTCACCATTGCCTCCAAATCCTTCGCAAGCTGCGTGTGGCGTCGAATATGCCCCCTGACCTTGTCCAGGCCGAACGCGCGCATCGTCATCCACAACTTCAGTGACCGAAACTTTCGGCTAAGGGGCACCTGTGGGAAAAATCGAGTCGTTCGGTAAGTCATGCCTTGGGCCTTAAGCATGCAACGCACGAGTGAACGACACAGTCATGCAGCCGACACGGTAAGTGCAAACGAAAAGGGCCGGCCTCGGCCCCCACCACTCGTTGGCGAACGTACGCCTGTTCCCCTTTGCTACCTTTGCTACAGGTTTTGCGCTGGTCTGGCCTGAAAATGGCCAGGCTCACAGCCACTAGCTTATCTGAGCGTTGTTAACCTAACAGTTACTATTTGCATGCGGTCTTTTCAACGTAAGACATCCTCGTTTAAATACAAACGCATTATATATTTTTACGGACCTTTCCTTAATGTCATCAACACTAGGCCAAGATTCGGCGAGAAAAGGCAGAACATTTTTTCTGTGAGCACCCAAAAGAGAACGCAGTGATCTTGCGGGAAAAAAATGCATCCGACAAGTACAGTAAATGACATGACCGTTCCGGGTCTTTTGTAGAGAACGGATAAACCGTAGACTGCGACGGAAAGTGGCACGTGCCACATACGCCATCTCCCCATACAAGGCAACCCCATTAATGTCCGTTTCTCTCTTCATCATACCGCGCGTAATATGTTCCAAAAATTATAGTATTGTGCATGGGATGGGGCGTTGATTCCAGGTTCCTCACACCTGCCAGTCCTTGAAGTCAGGCAAATCTCCTTGGTCTCCGTTTGAGTACAAAATGTCCTGCTTGACGGACAGTGCATCGACCACATCCGTACCCTTTTTAACCCACAAGGCTTAACAGGCGAAATTCACCAAGAGCCTGTTTGTTCACGGCAGAAAAAGCCAAGAATATGCGAGAAGCGGGTCATAAGCGAACGCAGGTAAGTCAGAGGGAAGCAGGAAGGTTTCCACTTGCGGCCAAATCACCAACGGCAGCGAGTATGGGCATATCAACAGCGATTGCGCCCTGCCGTGCAACAGACACGTCACCCCCCATCGGTTAGCTCTTGCCTCGGGCGGATTTTTTAAGGAGGATTTCTGTAATTGAAGGCGTATGGTGAATCCTTGAAGTTGACACTCCCTACGGCAGCACTTGAGGTACTACTGTAAACCGGACCCCCGTGTCATCCGTGGGAACCATTCGTAAAACAGCACATACGGGCTGGGGGGGTTGAGGGGCGGAGGGAAGGAGTAGGGATAAGGATGATAGGATTGATAATTGAGAAGCTTCCAATCTTCATAGATTTCGTCGTCAACATAGTTGGTTGGTGGGCTTCTTCGCCTCGACTGCGCTCCACCGGTGTCGCCTCGAACCTTGTTGACGTAATCATGCGTATGTTTGACATCTGAAGATCTACTGGTTATTCTAATATATGGGAACGTTTCGTCAGGGACAGACGGTGTATAGCTGTTGAATGTACCGCACGATTGGGGTCACGCCTCACGCCGGTAACCATAAACACGCGGTCAAAGTCCATCCTTGCCCGCTCACCATTTGTGGACGTTGAACATAATACTGTCGGCCCCATCAACGCCGTCCATTATCCACCGATTCTCCGGACACACAGCCGCTGATCCGGCATACTTTTGGGTCGAAAACAAAGCAGCGGTGGTGGAAGCGGAGAACAATACAATAGGTCGGACTGCCAGCACCGTGAATCGTTGTCCCGTAGGGACGCCCACGGAAACGTACTGCGTCGAAAACATCCCAAAGACGACAAAGAACGTGACTGCAAAGCACAAGGACGGTATGAGCCGTGCTCGATGAAGCTGCCCGAGGACTTCCTTGACCGAGCTGCACAAATGACGATAAGTCAGTAGTGCAACAAAGCAACAAAAAAACGAGAGTTAAACGCAGTTCCTGAGCATAGTCCCTGTCAAACGGCATCATACACGCGGCGGTGGTGGATGTGTCGGCCTAGCCGGCGTGCTCTCACCGCAGCGTCAACGTGCAGCCATGGCACTAGGCCCTCCGCCGCCTCGACTTCCTTTCCGTGCTGCTTGCCTCTGGCGTACGTATCCCCCGAACAACTGTAGGGGGTATCATCCGACAGTGTTGGTGAGCAGATAAATAGAGGAGTTGTTTCAAATAACACTCTTTGTTCAGTTTTTGTTGCTTCGTTAAGCGTGCTTTATGGCATATTGGGTTTATATGGTGCGTGTCGTACTAAAACCCCACTTCAATAATTGTATGGCGTTTTGTAACGGTAGCATGAACACCCACAAGTTTTTTAGTACACTAAACCGCATGCACTTTCTAGTATAGATTGTACAATGGGCATCCTCTAAAGCCTATTAACTTAGTTCGTGTGGATTACAACTAGTATATACCATACTGATATCGAAGCAGCTAATGTAAGCAAATAAGCAAGACCCAGTTGCTTGGATTATGCTGACAACGACCAAGCGAAAAAGGCTTGCTTAAGCATGCTTTCTAGGTTACTTACCAACACTTATTCGACAGCGTACGACATCCGTATGGGCGGAATGTGTTGTGCCGTATCAGGGCTTGTGGGGTGTTTTCTCTATCGGCCAGCTACACGTGGCCATGAGCCCTTAGGCGCAGTCAGTCCTACAGCAGAACACAAAGCACCTAACACAGCCAACCCCCACATCACCCCGTCTCGAAATAGATGCATGATGAATGGTCAAATAACTAAGGCAGGGACAAAATGAGTACCCCCCCCCCCCTCCCTAGTATATATAGTTAGCCTTGGTTGGCGCCGACGCTGTAAAACACTATGTATATTGGGGTTGGCGTTGGTTGGAAACAACGCTGTAAATCATGCCAATTACTTCGTCAGCTAGACAATCAGGATACCGTTTATTGTTTTTTCTTATTCTTTTTATTGGCGGTCACCATAATGCTTATCGAGTTTGATCAAATTGTGCGGGGTGGAGAACCCAACTCCGCACAAGCGGGATGATCGCATCACGCAGTGTGATTATGGCAAGGCACCCACGAGGCAGTTACATAGTAACACCCATTCCTGTCTCTGGAGTGGCCATACCAGAAAACAACGTATAACTCATTGGTCGCCGTCATCTATAACAAAGAAAGTAGGCACAAGGTGCCGAAGTCCGTCTTACGAGGGGTTCTTGGGAGGATGCAGTCCACCCTTCATGCGATTCGTTGAACACTTCACGGTGCTTCGCGCTTGGTGCAAGCAATATCTGCCTGGTTGGTGAAAACGCGACGTGCTCCGTCCCGGCATAGTAGGGATGTGAGGGTCTATGATCATACGACTACATCCATACACAAACTGAGTACACCGCCCCCTCCCTATTCCTAATCACCCCGATTCCATAAGAGCCCCTCCTTCCACCTGCGACAGATTTCCGCTATGGCGCGCACGGGGTCGACCGCGCAGGAGTTGGTTGAACCGACGTTGGCATTAACAAACACGGGTGTCAGGCCGGCTGCGATGTCCTCCTTCATCGCGGCCGCAAGGTCGGCGGCATCCAAGGCGTCAGCGTTGTTGAAATCTGGCCCATCCCCTCTTCTAGTAGGGATTAGCTTCATGTTTCCCCCCAGTCCGGCAATGTTGGCGGCTTTCTGGACAGATGAGTGCGCCTGGCGTTTATTACGGGTAGTGCGTACGTTGTATGCCGGCAGCGATAAGGTGGCGGGCGACGGGTCACGGTAACGGTGAGGATTGCGCTCGACGTCCGCGCGAAGTTGTCTTTCTTGCCACCGGCAACATTGACGGCTGACAAAGAAGTGGGATTTGCTGTGGAACAGCCGGCGATTTTGGGTGTTGCCTTGTCATATAGTACCCCCTTTCACGATTTAGAAGGGAGACGCCGAGTAAAAACAATCGGCTAAAGGGCAAGGGGGGAGACGGGGGAACCGAAGAATCCTTCGGGTACATAACTGTTTATCAAAGTACATCGGATACCAAGGGGTGTTTTGCAATTATACCTGCACTCTGAACTACATCGAGCAAGATTTGAGACATTTCACCCCGCCCCAGCTTCTGCCCCTATATGTTGAAACCTCGCGAACAGTTGTGCAAAGCGCTACCGCATAGCGTGGGCTCCGATGCACATCGATCACAAACACCAAAAACACTCGCAACGTAGCTTTCTGACCACGGACGGCACACGTGACTGAGAACCGACTGTCACTTTGTTCGAGATAGGTAACGTCGATGGCAATGCAATCACCGCGCACGACGATACTCTGCCACAAGCTCCCCCCCAAAATAGAAGTAGACAAGCAAATGATTGGTGTGCCGGACAATAATCAGCTATGACGGGCAGCGTCACGTGCTTAATCCGGACGCAGGGCGACAGGGGCCCCCGTCGATCGGACGGACTCGTTCACCTGGTCTGAGGCGTAAAGAGTCATCTTGGCCATCAGCTCGTGCTCGCCGACCCCCGGGTTCAATCGTTGCATATGCTTCAGAGCCCGTGTCCTCGCCGATAACACTGCAACAAGGACGGAATCGCTTGCAGACCCTTGGATGATCCCGCCGCTTTCCGCGTCCGACAAGAACACGTCTGGCAAACCCACGGCTCGGGCGAGCTGGTCTGCGGTGCCGGAACAGATCAACAACGAAAAACCAATGACGATCGCATGCATGAAGCGGACAGCGCGTGGTGTAATCTTGCGCGAGTATTTCACGGATCGAAGGCGCAGCCTGAGCCAAGGTGGATTATTTTTGGGGAGCGCATTCGTGGAAAATAACAAGAACATATGATAATAGATATAGGGGAAGCGCGCTAGACATAGCCTCTTCAAAACGAGCAACGGTCACCAAACCGTACCGAGAACTACGATCTCCAACTCCGTCGCCGCCGGGCATGATTCCCACGAGAAGCCAATGACGTTGAACATGCTTGCCAGCATGTCGCCCAAGATCGCCGGAGGGGACGAGTTCGCCGGAAAGTACCCGAAGAACCTGAATGGCGAACACCGCGATCGACACAGGAACGCTCATACGATTAATCGATTTGTCCTTTGCGAACGTGTTGGCTTGCACCGTCTGTCTCGTTCCAGGAACATGATACCTAACTCCTACTAGTGACTGCCGTTCTCACGCATCCAAGCATTCGTCAAGGGTGCGTGCCACAATATCGTCCATCACGCTAGGGCATCGTGGTTACGACTACCTACACAATGCAACCGCTGGACGATCTAGTGCGCTTCCAGGAACCGCGCGTGTTCGCTGTCTGTAGCACCGTTTAGACAATGCAAAAGGACAACACCATTCCCGATACGTGAAGATCCAACCTTTGTGGGGCCGTAAAGATCGGGTGGGTGATTATCGAAAGGAACAGTTCGCCGGACGCACCTCGGGTGCTGCCAATGAGTAATCCCTGGCATAATGAACGACTCGACGTCGGCCATTATGTCGGTCCATTTTTCGCCGTCCGAAGGAAACTCGCTTGTTGCCATTATTTTCTGATAGGGCCGGTGGTGCCGGGGGAAGGGTGCATCAGCGGGGTGCCCCGGGCAAGACGGGGATGGTCTGGTGTAAAGAATGATGGCACCGCTATGAACCCTTAGGCTGTGGGAAGGTGCCGTCTCAGAATGCACCGGTGGGAATCATCCTACAGGGTTATCGAACTCTTTCCCATGATGAGTCCGACATGGCCTAACCAAATATTACCAACCAAGCGGAGCCTTTATCGTTAGTCTAAATAAACCTCATACGTCTCTTTCTCTAATATCTTTCTGGAGATTTTGGATCGGTCGCCCGCCCCAGGGGTCTAGTGTTCTACCTTCGAATACTACTAGAAGAGTTGGTTCTGGAGTTCGAATCTCACGTGTGTTGGATTTTGGAGCTTATTTTCAAGAAGAAAGCATCAAACGAGTCAACTTCTGAGAGCGCCCAGCGACGTGGGTAGGCTGGGTGAGGAAATGGCTGGAGTTTTCTCGCGATCAAAACGAAGGCACCCGCCGTAGTGGGGATGGGGGAGAAGAGTATTCTGGTAGTGTCCCTGGATCTGGGGCATGTCTGGGGAGGGAGAAATAGAAATAAAAAGTGCGAAGATAGTGTATGGGATGAGAAAACAAAAACAAATGTGAACAGTACGGATGTCTCACCCGCAAGGAAAAGGACGGCACTGGACCACGACCCTCTCAACCAATTGGATGCGCTCCAGCAACGCGATAAGCCTTCTTTGGAAAATACTGTATTTTTATGTTTTCGTTTCTGAATCCCGAGAGGGCTTAAGGCCACGGGGGTGCCCAAGTGTCATAAGGCTTAGTTTGGGTAAGCTATTGATTAACCAGTTTGCAAGTGGTCAAACGGACTAATACCCCACTAAATTCCTTAATAAATGGCGTCGTCGACAGACCATGGGTTTTTGGGTCGTGGGTTCGATCCCCACATCCACCATAATAAACTTGTTCAGATTTTCCCATGGCGAACTTGAAACATACTCTCCCCGGTATACCCAGGAAATGAAACGGCTTGGATATATTGACAGGTCCGCCCGTTTATCCGGCCGACCTGCTATCCCGCCGTTTCAGGGGGGGAGAGTGTCATAAGGCTTAGTTTGGGTAAGCTATTGGTTAACCAGTTGCAAGTGGTCAAACGGACTAATACCCCTCTAATACCTTAACACAAGCGTCCCCGGGTCCCCGGTTTTCCGGCCGCTCTAATATCTAGATGTTATATCGGAACAGTAAAATAACGTGGCTAGGTTCACACGCTGCGTATAGAACTTCGGCTGGTTTGTGGCTTAAGGTTAGCGAAACCCCAGGGCCAAGAGTGCTTCATCCACAGATGTTGTGAGTCTCTTCAGATCGGTTCCCCTTTGGGTCTCAGCAGATGTCCACGCCTCGACTTGAGGCGCTGAAGTTATCGAAATTTGAGCTACACAAAACGAAACAAAAAACGATCCCCAACTGAACGTGTGCACTTCACTAGCGGGCATCTACAGCTCTACACAAGCAATCACGGCCCTCGAAATTGAGGGACGCTCGTGGTGAGGTGTATGCCGACGTCGGGTGCGTCAGAAGCAGTCGTAGACAGCCAGAAGTTCATCACGAGATGTTTTCGTGAGTTCAAACTTGCGACGGAGCAACATGAAAAAAAGGTCTCCAAATCGCTGAAATATTTCATTTCACGCGCGGGAGCCTACTACAATGGGTACATCACTGATGAAAAAATGATTTTCGCCAATAGCTTGCTGCTTGCCAGGCTGATGATATAACTCTTGCTGTTGTCTTTAGCAGGTCTTCGGAGAAAATGTGGAGCCAAACCGGTGAGGCGTAGAAAGTTATGGAGTCACAAAAGGCTAAAAACACCTGAAAAACTCTGTAACATTTGATTTTCGCTGCATTTCTCCTATTATATACTTTCGAAACAAATGAGGATCTTGTTTGCAGATGCCATACTCTATTTTCGAGTGGTTTTATATGTACGCGAAAATGCCTCCATACGAGCTCCTACTCAAAACATTCCTGTGGGATCCCCCGTGTGGCATTAAAAACGCCAAGATACACGCAATATTCCATGACCTCATGGCCATCCCTGGGACCAGAGAAGAAGATACTTATTTCCCATCACCTGTCTTCACACTACAAGTACACCGATCTTACCTCACATCTACATCAAGCACAACCAGTGTCCGTGCTGATGCCCTATAGTCTAGTGAGACGAGCTCTATGGTCACAACCTGCGACGCAGATATACAGTGCGTGCCGATACGTCGCCAACATACATTGGTCCAAAACAACAATATTCACCCATCGGGAGGCAAATAAGACATACATGGGGCATTGCACCTTTATTCCGTACCACAGTGGGTGAGGTGTGGTACAAGCCTTAAATTGCGTTGTCAACTAGCCTTCTCTATTCACTATTATCCCGACTACATGAAAATAGGTTATGTCATGAATGGATTTTCAGCAAGAAACACGTTCTTTCACGACTGCATGAGAGGTGGCCGAGTCGAAAGTGCGTTTGCGGTCGAATTGGATACACCATGAATGTATGGTGAAACAAACCTTTTTAATGTACTTGCGCGGAAGTCGAACACAACAATGTCCCATTTTTCCCATCACTGCGTAGGGCATACCTGGTACTGTATACCATGCGCACAGTTCACCTTGCAAAACATACACCACTTACCTACTGTTTGTGCGTCTTGCGAAACACACTCACTCCCGATTCAAGTTCTGCGCAGATCACCGCTGATTTCTCTGTTTTTTTTATCCACTGTGGAAAATTAATAATATTTCCGCGACTAATAATATTTCCGCGACTGTGGCAAAAAAAAGCATAAGAAGAGCAGTACAAGCTAACCACAAAAGAACAAGCATAGGTTTTGCGCAGGATCCTTCTGCTTGAGAGCAGTGCGCTTGAGCGCAGGAGGGGCCCTGCTGCTGTCGCATGAAAGCGTGGTGCACCCCCCCTCGCAGAAGATGCGGTCTATCTCGGTGCTGCCCACAGCGGATCTCCTACACCACATAATATACCGTGTAGGTACCCACCGCATCACCTACATTTATTTGTGGATTGTGAAGCCTGGAGGACCTGGTGTAAGGCACGAAGGTGCTTGAGCTTGCACAGCAGACCCGATGCACAGCGCATGGTTGCAGACCTTGCCCGCCCTGCTCTACAGGCCAGAGCAGCCCTCACGAAATTCAGGGTCTCCACGTGATGTAAAGGCGTATCGAGACCTCGCCCGCCCTGCTCTGCAGGCCAGAGCAGCCCTCACGAAATTCGGGGCCTCCACATGACGTAAAGGCGTATCGAACCCGACTCAATAAAGGGGTTGGTTGGGGAAACAAGGGAAAACCTCTCTTTTCTCTCTTTTTTGTGGTACAGACCGATTTGCATTCTCTTAACTGTACTATCCTCCTACATTTCCCTCTATCAAGTCGGGGTACCCAATGTGATACAATAATTCCATAGCTGATACCCTGCCCGTTGCGCGATGGCCCGTGCTATCCTCTCTTCTTCTTTAGGGAACCAATCCCGCGCATCGATTTCTCCAACAAAGGGGCCAACTTGGGTGAGTGCCTGATGCGGCCTTGGGGAATGGCTGGGCATTTCCTTTTTTTTCCGGGCCACAGTGTATCCCTACATATTAGACGTTCGTTTTGGCCTCCTTGCACTTCTCGATATATAGTCTATACAGTTGTGCTTTCTTTCTCGGGGCCCATCCCACGATTTTTTTCAAGCTGTAAATCTCAAGAAACGACAATGTGTGACGGTAAAATCATTCCCCGTCAATATTCAAACACCTGCGGCGTGTGTTTGGCGTATGTCAAGGAGCGTCCCCGAGGGGGACGCCAGATTTTATCTAGTGTCAAGAAACGCTGACCTCATGGCTCATGTGTTCCTACTGGTTTCTCCGTCGGCTTGGAAGGTCATAGTTCAGACACAAGGCAGGCAATATCATACCATGGTACACTAAATAAATATAAGGCTATACTGTAGGTGGGGATAGAGAGTGCCCCCTGCAGGTCTGTCAATTGAGCAGGTCCTCGTAGAGTACTCACTTTCTTTTCCTTCGTAGAGACGTTGCTTTATTCGATTCCACCAGAGCCCCGGATAGCTTCTGAGATCGGAGGCACTTGCCTCCGATTTATTTCCTAACTTTCCCGGATATTAAACGCCAACCTTATCACACAAAACCCATCCAAATATCAAATTCGGATAATTACAGGCCTTTCGAGGCCGTATCTTGACATAAACTATTAACTGAGACCAGAGGAATGCCAGGCCTGGAGCATCACCGTCACCTACGTTCTTGCCCGACTACATGCTTATGATCTTGACGTGACAGACTCCAAACGCCTATCAGAGGGTCATGGCACGGCTTCACATAAACTATGATTTCACCTCAAATCTATAGGCCCTTTATCTACGTATCACACTCTACAACATTAGCCTACCCTGAATAATCGCAGATGAAAACCAAGCGGCGGTTAAAGGACGTAAACAAAACAACCAGAAATTGGAACGGGGATCGAAGAGGCCGCTAAACTATTAGAAACTAATGAAAACAAGGCTATGCATCCCCCACACCTCGTCATGAAAAAAATACGCCTCATTGCAAGAGATACAATTATCCTGTGATGGAGCTCCCAAACGTGGGAGCTTGAGATCGGGTTTATACCTAAGATATATCGACAGCAATCGGACTACGAACCCTTGTTATAGCGATTGCCTTCATGTGTGGGTGGGAGCAGGTCACGACGAGCCCAACCGGGATACTCCACTCGATGTTTTCATCAATGTGCAACGTTACTGGCCGAAGATCACCGCCACCAGCGGTTCTGAATTATAAAACAAAACTACTGCTTCGCATTGCGGGCCATCGCACGAGGAGCGTGCCTCGATTACATATTGGCGGCTCCACCAGCGCTCGTCCCGGTGTGTCGCCCCTCATAAGTGACAGCGTTGGACCCGTAAACGACGGGAACCGCTGCTGCACTAGTACTGGCAACCCAGCTGTTCCAGGGCCCGAAGACAGCCCCGCCATGCAGACGGAAGATACACGATCATAGTTGACCAGGATATGCCCTGAGCCACCCCCCCCCCGTCATCATCGCCGACCTCGTGCATGGCGTGGACACGGACCACAAGAATGACATTTTCTGGCGAGTTCACCTCTGCTAATCAGACGTCTGGAGACAGAATCCCCAGGGCATCTTCGCCCTGCGCCTTGAACGCCACCCACGAAGACCCTCCAAGAACCCCGGCGAATTTATTCCGGTAATTGCTTTGCGAACACTTTGAATTCAGCCTGCACTTTTCTTGATAATCAGCCGGCTTCATCTTCGCCGACGTCCCAAGGAAATCTACGTTTGTCGCTGGAACCAGCTCGTACTGTATATCGCCAACTACGTGTATGACTGTTTAACCGATCTCCTAGTTGCAAAATACGAAATATGGTCCCTCCGCCACTGGGGCAGAGGGACCGGCCCTACTCCTTCGTTCAAGTGTTTTTAACGTATACAGTTTCACGAGAACTCAATGTACCAGCAACCAACGCCAGCCGCACGGTTAACAACCGAGATATGCAAAACAAGTAAAAGTATTCATACCTTTAGGTACCCAGCGTCGACTTGTGCCGCAACGGGGTGAGCCTCGACTCGCTGATAGTAGTCGGCGATGTACTCGACCATCGACCCCCCCAAGAGGCGAAACGGTTCCCAGTCGAACACGTCTGACTCACCCTCCCACCCCTCCGTTTTGAACAGTCCTTCCCGTTGTGAAGGTGGTGAGGCCAACGGCAGGCGTAAGGGCGACGACGCACCTGTGGCGCTATCGTTCGGGGGCTGCATGGTACGCATGTACGCACCACATACGCACCCCGTATCCATACAGGGTGCATGTTTGTTTTGGATTAGTTATTGATCGCGCAAAATTTTTGAACGAGCAAAAGCAGTGTGCGGGGGAGGCGGGGGGGGGGCGGGGGGGGGGGGCGGGGCGCTGGAGGATGAACAAGAGAGCAGCACGACTGACCTGGGAAGATTTGCTATTACTACTGCTACAGCACTACACAATTTATACTGCAGCAATAACGCGAACCCAACACGCCGAAGGGTTCATACGAAAAGAGCGTCTGTAAAGTGGGACCAACCTTGCCTACGGTAGGGGGCCACTTGTAAGGCCTACACCGGCCCTCTCATGAGAAAGATAGCACCCATCAAGTAAGTTGGCCAAGGGAAATTATGCATTTTTAGACCTATTAAATTTTTTTTTGAATATTTTCAATATCAGTTAAACTCCCCATCTCAACTCGTACAAGACGTCCCCCCAATCTTCTGGACAAGCCGTGGCCATCAGGTAAAACGATGTATTACTTGCAACCTGCCTGATGAGCTGTATGTTCATGTAATCTACGTAGATATGATTCACGATTTACGTATGTACGAGGATTACTGGGTATTTGGGTATTGGGAAATGAGTGCATTCTATTGGATGACGGTGTGTTGTCAGAATGTCAGCCACCCCGCTGGAAACATGCCTGATATGGCACGGTTGGTTCAGGGTTGATTCCGATGGAATGCGCCCACCATAGTTTAGTCTTGTTTTGGTCTTGTTTTGGTCACTGGTTTGTGGTCGTCTTCTGGTCGATCTTGACTAATATGTTTTGGTTGTGATAATTTACTCGCACGTAGGCGACGATACTAATAATGGATATTAATGCTGTATGATCAACACTGTGGCGTTTCATTTTATCCGCTGCCACCCCGCAAACAAGGTCCTCGCATGGGGTGGCCCACGTCGACGCTGAGCATAGCTTATCCCATTACGGGTGTTTTCCGTTCTCAACCCCCGGCCCCCGACACGTGCCTTGATATATATCGTGCATGCGGTTCAGCATTCCCACTTTCTTTATGTTTTCTATTCTCGTCGATTTTCATAGAATTTCCATTTATCACGGTCTCTCGCGCACGCTTTCCGCAATATATTGTCAGTGTTTTACGGAGGAAAACAAACTACGAGCCCACAAGTAAGTATGCACTCGGTGAGGCTTGGACCTACAACCTTGCTGGCATTAGGGGCAAGGTAGGGACGAGGTTCACATACTATTCCATCTGAGAGGCCCGCGTTGTACGTTTTGCCGAAGTTAGAAGACACACGACCATGTCTGGCTACTGCTGTAGGAGGGGTACCATGTTTTTCACCACTGGGTTTTAGCCACTTGCCAGAGTGACTCTGTACCTCGACGGCAAAACGCTGCATTTAGGCGGGTTTTTTGGCGCGACGTAACCGACCATCCCATTGGGGTTTCGCACAAGATAAACAACAGCGCAAAAAGCTTACGACCGCACCCAGGAATATGGGAGTCGCCGCGAGCCACTGCAACAAGAACCCCTAAAGGTTACCCCCTTAACGTAGCCACGGTCACACCGCTTCTCACAATGAAATATCGTAAAACCCAATACCCGGTTACTCCATTCCTTTTTCTGATTGTCCTGGTCCGATGGGGGGCTCTCCGTAGGCGTCTTCGTAGAAGGGGTTTCTACAGATTCGACGTGAAACCATGTCATGGTAGATGCGAAACCACGTGATGACAGATGTCACGCTCACGTCAAGGCCATCATAGATGGGCGATGACGTAGGTGACGATGTTGGGACACTCAGGAAGCCCCTCATCTCACTACCCTGCCCCTACCCTGCAATGGCGAAAAATGGCATTAAAATTGACGAGCGCAGCACGTAAATATCTGAGAAACAAGCGGGAGTGCTGAACCAAATGCGCGATAAATTGAAGGCACGTACCGGGGGCCGCAACCACATGACATGCTGTATGACTCCGCTTACCTGATCCTGATTCGGCTGAGGCTTTTCGGGTGCCCACCGTTCCAGCGCTCTACCTATCGCTACACCCGCGATAACCGGTAGAAAAGAAGTCGACAAAGCTTTAGTGAAGCTCCCGACAATGACAAGGCTTGCGCACATCCGGGAGAATCCATATCGGTGCATGCTTCTTCGTGCCACGTTCTTTATCGTTGGTCTTGCGTTTCTGTGTTGTAGCACAACAATTCGCGGAACACAGCAAGGGGCAGCGGGACTGGCTAAACAATGCACGAAGATGTGGCGTTAACGTGACCACAGAGACTAATATATAAAGTAGTACACAGGGATTTGCGCGTTAGGCGCGGGGTATACGCGGCTCCTGAGACAGATCAGGTAGCCCAAAGGACAGGAGGAGGTAAAATTCCGCCGTCGGAATCAACCATCTGGTCGGTGTGTAAGTTCCCAAGACCGCGGTTGGTTGCAAAACTGTATGTACCACTTTTGTTGTTGTCTGCAAGAACTCAATGTCAACGGATTCGAGGATTCCAACGTCAACGGATTCAAGGATTCCACGCTGACTGGTAGACGGAGATACAAAGCCCGACGCCGCACGGTAGCATCACTCCTGCGGGGAACGTACAAATTTATTAGGGAGGTCTGGGATTATTACACTATAATCCTTTCAAACTCGGGATTCATACCAGTAGGAGTAGACGCGTTCCAAGATAGATAGGGGTGAACCATTTTTTTTTCTGAATTACCACAACTTCGGAGCTAAAGACCCCCCCCCCCAGAAACCTGTTTTGGACAAAATATACGACTTGTACCGGATGATGCATGATCCGACGGCCGAGGTACGCGTCGAGAATCATGCAAAAAAAAATGGCCAATTTCCGACGATTTCTTGGGGTTAAGGAGCCCCCCCGTCCGTCAGAAACCGTTTCAGGCCAAAAGTGCTACCTCTATCGTAGCACGTGTCAGTAGTTATATTGCGATACAGGTGTTGTGGAAAACAATAATAAATAGTTAACGAAGCGACCTGTCATGTGAACGATTTTGAAACAACCCATTCTTTTTATAACCATGGCATACCTGCTTAGTGGATATTTGTGGAAGCGCCATTCACAGACAGGTGTTTTACCTGAGGACATAAAAACAGCCCTTTTGTTAGGCTGAATAATATGCAGTATAATTGGCGTAATGTGTTTGTCTTAAGGGAGGTTTCGGGGTACCTGGGCTCATTCACTGTCTGTTCTTCTGATCATTTCTGATTAAAACGGCGTCTTATGGGGAGTTTATTTTTTTTACGCTCCGCCGTGATTTTTTCACCGATCATATCTGCTATATGCTGACCAGTATGGTAAAATTAGAAACCCAAATCCCAAACCTTCATTATCACCAACGCCAAAAAAAGTGGTCAAGGTTGGTTTTGCTCTATTCTTCGGAGGTGTTAAATTACGTGTACGAATATATATGGGGTGGTTATACTGCTGTGGGCTACGACGGGAACATAGGAGACACGCTACGTTACACTTGTTCACAACCCACAGCCTGCCGCTTATGGCACGGCGGAGACACAGCACCCGTGCGTCGACCACCACGAAGAGAAGGTTAACCCAGCTCCATATCATACCTCGGAGGCATTTAAAGAGTAAATCTGAGGTCAGACTGCGATGGGTTACAACGGGAATGTTGGAAGGAGACACGCTACGTTATACTTGTCCGCAACCCAGAGCCTGCCGCTTATGGCACGGCTGGGACACAGCAGCCTTGCATCGACCACCACAAAATGGAAGATAGTACTATGAAATATCCTTGCCACCATCTCGTGTGTCTTGGCGGCCCTACAGCTGAGCTTCGTAGGCAAAGTGAATTCGTCTCAACGAGGGGACAATTTTGTATTGGATGACGATCAAAACAACCCAACGTGCGTGGTTTTTCTTCACTTGGAAAAGAAAACATATTGATGAAGGCGCCGGTGCTCCATAAGGAAGGGCTTCTCTAAGCCCCACAGTTAGTTCCTCATTGCATGCCCTTTCTGCAACTTGTGGTGAAGAGGGATGATTGCCCATCCTCTGGTGTTGATCACTCGTAGAGTTCAAAGTCTGACTAAACAAGAACAACGCTATTTTGAAAGGCTGACTCCCGTACAAACAAAAGCAAAAACAAATCAAAACCACGATATTATAACACGGCGCACGGAGCCGGAACAGCAATCTTTTTTTTCGGGGCGGGCGGTTGAAAATTGACCTCTTTCCATCTCTGATCCCTCAACTTTTACTGCATTGAAAGAGTTGCCCTTACGAAATACACCTATATTTTATGTAGTATATTATACAAATAATAATACACTCCAGCTGTGAGATTGAATATTTTGTCGAAACTCATCGTTGCAAGCTGTGTGTGATACTCCGATCGCGCGTAGTACGGGTTGTGTGTCCTCAATAAGCATATACGTCGACGACTCCCCTTGCAACTACAGAGTAGCTATCAGGGCCAACAGGGTGATGTTAGGCAGTCTGTGCGCGGAAACTATAAAACCCGTTTCTGAGGGGGACAAAATCTGATAGCTGTGGAAGGAAATGCATCCGTTTATCAAGTGAATCCTGTAAGTCGAATAACCGGTGAGGGGGGGGGCGGAGTTTGTTAAGGACGTGGGGGCCTGGTTGTGATCAAAAGGGGGCGGGAGGGGGGGGGGAGGGGACGGGTGGGGTAGGTCAATTTGTGCGTGGAAATTGTAAATCCTTCTTGTGGGGGAGGGGGGGGGGGATGTGGCGGGGGGGGCGGGGGGCGGGGAGGGAAGGCTTCAGGTCACATAGATGCAGGGGTTTGCTATACTCGTGGTGCTAGGTCTAGACGATGGTGCGGGTGGTGGGGAAGGAGGGGGCGTTGGGGGCGAGGGTGGGTGGGAATTGCAGCAGCGGCATGGACGGCTCTAAGCAGATGATGAGTCGATGTCCAGGGCGTGGTAGAAGTGTTTATTACCCTGGCAGGTTTCTATATTAGATGAGGCGTTTAAGCAAGCGAAAGCGAGGAAAAGAAAAAAAAAAAGGGGGCGGGCAGGGGGGGGGGCATTCAAGAGGTTTAGGTCACATATAATATTAAAATTCACTCCAGCTATGAGATCAAGAATTTGGTCTACACTTGTTGTTCGCAACATTGTGTGTGATCCTCCGATCGCGCGTATGAATCATATACGTGGGGGCTTGCTATACGCGCGGTGCTGGGTCTAGGCGATCGTGCTGGGTGTGGGGAAGGAGGGGGCGTTGGAGGGGGGGAGGGGGGATGAATGAAAACTACGTCATGGATGGCTAGAAAGATAATGACGTGATAAAAATTGCTTAGAACTGTTTGATACTCTGGCCGATTTCGATTGTAAGTGGAGCGTTTGAATGAACTGGGCGGGGAACAAAAGGAAGGAGGGGGGGGGGGGGGGGCGGAGATGAGTTGGAGCTACGGCATGGATAACTAGATGGATAATGAGATGATATCAGCTGGCTGGTAGAGCTTACTACTCTGGCAGATTTTTGATTTCAGGTGCGGCGTTTGAACAAGAGGGATCGGGGGGGCGCCGGGGGGGCGAGCATTTCAATCTGTGCGCGAAAACTATAAACCCTTAAAGGGGACGAATCTGACGGTTGCAGCAAGAAGACACCCCTTTATAGCACCCGCCTGGTAATGTATATTTTTCTATATATATTATAAAAATTAAAATACACTCCAGCTGTGAGATCGAAGATTTCGTCGAAACTAATCTTTGCAAGCTGTGTGTGATACTCCGATCGCGCGCTATATATCAATCATTCTTCCGGTGAGTGTTTACGGGGTCGATGCCAGACGGCTTGCTCGGTACGGGCTGGACTTTGACGGACCCCACATGGCCTCTATCTCGTCGAAATGAAACCCCTTCCTCAGCATTATAAGCCATCCGGTAACTGCCCCGATCACCCATCGAAGATGCGCCGAGCGACGTTCTCAGCAACAAACAGACCATATGCCAGCGTGCGTTGGCGATTGCGGCACTCGGCAAACATACGACCACGGTCGCCGCCTTGAGCTTTGTTGAACTCGTCCAACTCGGCCAGCTCAGAGTCGATGAATTGACTGGAGAGTCGCTCTACGGTAGCCCCCCCCAACTTTTCTTAACGAAATAGCCGGTTTTGAACTCAGATCCCGGCCGTGTCTCCTTTAATACGATGCCCGTTGCCACCTCGACGTCGGGGGCGTGTTTCGGTAGAGGTACGTAGCCCTTTCCGTCTGAAATGGTGTCTGAATGACTCAAGACACTCCTTAGCCCAAAATCGTCGTAAAAAAAAGATCATTTTTGTTTGGCATCATTCTCGTCGTGTACCTCGGCCATGGCCATGGGATCTTTCATCGGGTAGTAGCAATTTTGTTTCTCCCCAAATCAGTTTTGTTGGAGAGGTCTTGAGCTCCCAAATTTAGGAACCAACCTCAGAGAAAAAAGTGGTGCACCCTCTCTCTATCGTAGCACGCGCTGTCGTCGTTCGGAACTATTTTGCAAGCAGGAAAAAATAATTAAGATACTTTTTCATATCATCCTTTCTCGTGTCGAGCAGACATGAAACGTTCGTTGAAATATAAGACGCTGCTTTTGGGGAGGGAGGGGCTATCCTAGAATCAGGCTGGAGCCGTCGCTCTCCTAACTTGAATTGTGTGTAGCCATCGGTATCCCTAACGTGTGCTAGCGCTTGAAGAAAGTGCCCGTACACGCTTGAGCTGACAAGCGTGCGCCTCTTGTTCGACGCAACAGCGTGTGCGATCACTCGTTCCACGGCCAACAGTCGTCGGAGCAAGACGCTCTTACTACATGTTTGCGTGCAGTCGCCACGAAAGAGTGGCCTACTCGCTCATCTCTAGTCCCGATACTACCTGTTAATAACTGGGTGGTTAGCTGCGGCTGGTGGATCTTCTGCACCCGCTAACTCCGCCTCGTGACGCCTACTACTACTACTACTACTACTACTGCCGCTGGAACAAATAGCCTCCGTCTACTGTATCGTTTTTACTTTTTCCGTGAGAAGCATCCGGCCGAAATCTGGTTCCTTCTCTTCGGCCATGAGATATTTCTTCCTCAGCTTTCAGAAGCATTTCCATGGCAATGACGTTGCCAATTTCCAACGTGTTTCCATGTGTAGTAGCACCTCTGTTTGTGTCGATCCCTCTGTGCTTAAGCTACCTTGAGCATACGCTCCGTGGCATAGTGACCCGAGGCGACCCTGCCGAAAGCTTTCTAGTGGAATTTCGACCGCAGCAGGAGACCGCTAACGAAAACGGCTCCTCCTTTGGATTGAGCTTAGCGCTCCAGCAGACCTAACAGTGGGCCCAGCAGACCGCCCGGATCTTGGACAGTAGTTTTTGGGCTCTTTCATTAGCCGAGGGCTGTGTGTGGTGGTCCGTGGAACGAAACAAAAAAATATATTGAAAGGCGGCGCAGCCGCGTTTCTCGCTTCTCGCCCGCTTCTCGCCCGTTTTGGGTCCGGGTTGCGGGCGGGGTTAAGGGTTAGGGTTGTTAGGGTTATAGGGTCAGCGTGAGGGTTTGGGATGAGTCTGTCCCCTTGCCTCAATCCCACCAGGAAGTGCTTTCTAGCTCGCAAACCCGAACAACCCACCGCCCCAAAGATCCGGGCACCCAGAGTGTTAGGTAGGGTCGCTTAGCGACCAAAGGAAGATCAGTGAATTACTTTGAACTAATTCCGTGCAGAACAATTTGTGTACTTCGTTTTCGGCAGGTAAATTTTGGGTTGAGTCGAGTAAAAATAAAATAAGACGTTGTTCGTGATCACCAAGATCAACGGAATTGAAACCCGTCGCGACAACAAATATATATTTTAAAAAATGAAAAAACACTCCAGCTGTGAGATCGAAAATTTTGTCGAAACTCATAGACTTTATAATATACTCCGGAGTGTATATATCCCTACACCAAAATTAAGTCATATATGGGTGGTTACCAAGAAGACACCGCTGAACAGAAGGCCGGAAGATGGTCTCGAGGGGTCGACGAGGGGGCAGGGGCATGCATGCGGAAACTTCTATGACGCGCATAGCTGCAGAGATACAGAGCGACTAGCGAAGTCCGCGGCAGCGCCTCCCATCGTCGGCATCTCTACGCAGCGGAGGAGAAGGGGGAAGGGAGAGAGGGGGGAGGGAGGGGCAGGGGAGGGGGCGTTCTGCCCTAGAGATGGAAGTCTGGGTCTGGCTATCGTCGTCCTGACGTTTGTGTGCCTTTCCATGGTGGTATAAGTAGCTAGCCTAAGGCCGCCCGGACTGCCTTGCCTTGCTGTGTTCTGCACCCAGTGTCCTTTTTTACGCACGTGATGCCTTCTATTATAAAGTTGTAAATGAACAGCAAGGTGGTTTGGGTATGCAACGCCAACCGTAATGAGCAATGAGCACGCATGCAGGACATAAAATATCTACATAGTAAGCCACTATCGTAGAGTCCGTTGGAAAATATATTTTGTAAAGAAATGAAATACACTTGACTAAACGGCTGTGAGGTCGAAGATTCCGTCGAACCTCCTATTAATATTTGCGAAATGTGTGTAATACTCCGATCCCACGTGCTGCTGGGTGTGTGTCTTCATTTTACTGGTCGGCGACTCCCATTAGAGTTAGCTGTACCGAGGTCAACAGGGTGATGTTTATCAGTCTGTGTGCAAGAAAACTATAATAACGTTTTCGAGGGGGGCGAGATGTATTGGCTGGGGAATGCACCGGTTTATTATGTATATATCTTGTGGTCGTATGACCGTTGAGGCGAGGGCGGGCGGGATTCGAGGAGGGGCAAGGCAGGTACAAAGAGGAGGGGGGAGGGGGGGGGAGTATGCACTTTGTGCATGGCCGTAGTCGTAAAACCTTGCAGACCTTCGCATCCCCACCATTCCGGGACGGAGCACGTCGGGTTTTCACCAACCAGGCAGACATTGCTTGCACCAAGCACGAAGAGCCGTGACGTGTTCGGCGAGTCGCATGAAGGGTGAACTGCATCCTTCCAAGAACCTACTATATGGGCGGGAGGGGTAACGCTTTTAGGTCGCGTAAAATAATCTATCAGCATACTGCACTTGTAGTGCTTGCTTTAGGCGATAAGGTGTAGCTGTCCGATTAGGCATTCATTGAGCTTTATAGTAATGCCAAGAGTTTACTACGAACATGAGATTCTGAAGGTCATAATTTGACAGAAGGAAAACGCCATATACAACAAAGAAGGCAAGGATGGGCGAAAACACTGTTGGTAAAGGCGCCATCAAGTAAAAGTTGGCATATACCCGGCATCAAACAAAAATGCTGAAAAGAGTATTGAGAACCTGCTTCGCCTCTACTAGGCGGAACGAAAGAGGACTTGGCATCAAATAAAGAGACTGCACTGCTGTCCCAGTGGCAATGGAGGTTCGAAGTCGACTGGATGCAAAGTCGGTTTGCATCCAACGTCGTCATGGGGCCAAGTCAGCCGGCGAGGTTTTGGAAGGAGAGCTTTGTTTACAAACTAAATGCTGTCGCATTGGCTGCGTGGTCACGGGCAAGGAGAAAAACGAAGAAGAGAGCGATCTCTCGTTGCGGCGGCGTTGTCTAAGGTAGATGCGGGGGTGGCTTTACTCGTACGGGAGGCTTCTTCTTGTTTTTACTCGGGAACGCGGGATATGTGTATCTGCTGTCTTTGCTTCGCGCGTGCTTTCACGTTGTCGAAATCGGACGCGTCCCCTCAATAAAAAATATCCGAAGTGTCTCTACCATGACGACTGCTGACAGTGCCGTGTGTATGTGTGTATTTTGTACTGAGAGACTAAAATAATAGCATGTACTGGTAGCGAGGCAGCAGTATTTTTTCATTGCGGACTAGACCATGCTCAAGCGGAAAAGATCGATGTTTAGAGTTATTCCATTTCCGACTGAAAGTCCACCTCCAGAAAGAAAATAGGCGCAGACGCTCTAGTATCTTCTTTCAGGATGTAATACCACTGGACAAAAATAAAGCAATCTGTCAATATTTTGGGCCTACAGAGAAGAGTGGACACATACAAATAAAAACCCTGGAAAAGGATAGGGGTGCTGTGTGTGGTAGTATTAAAAATATATAGCCTATAACCTTCGCAACATTGTTTTTCTCCATCCCATTCACTATCCTCGCGCCACCCTCGCGCTCCCTCCCAGTAGTAACTCAGATCCGGGGTCACATAGTGAGCCCTCCTCTTCCCTCCCCACTTCGGCACGTGCCTTCATTTTTATCGCGAGAAGAAGTCAGCATTTTCTTCCCTCGTCGACTCGAGTCGAATTGTACCTACTCACGCTGCTAGGCGCTCTCAGCAGTTGATCCCTTTTTTTTTTGCATGTTTGCAGTTAATGTCAAATCTCATCATGGTGGGAATCGAACTCAATGACAAGGTTATCCGAGCTAGACCACCGGGACGACCGGCTGAAATTAAATGGATAATTGACAGGTCCGCCCGTATATCCGGCCGACCTGCTATCCCGCCGTTCCAGGGGGGGAGAGTGTTATAAGGCTTAGTTTGGGTAAGCTATGGGTTAACCTTTTGCAAGTGGTCAAACGGACTAATACCCCACTAATTACCTTAACACTACACCAAAACAGGGTCTTTGCATAGTGTAGACAGTACATTCCCCGAAATTGTATGACATTACGATGGTTGACACCGCGTTACCCCGAGAGGTGTTGCCTGTACACAGTGTGCAGTCTGCAGTGGTGTCAGTCAACTATATTATTTATTGATGATGGAGCCTGTCCTGTGACCACAGACTTGACTTTGCGAGAAAAACCGCAAACAACAACAACCAAACTGCTGCTCTTGAAGCATGGAATTTGAAAATAGAGTACCAGGTTGTTGTTGTTGTTGTTGTTGTTGTTGTTGTTGTTCTCACATTAACACTTGTCAAAAATCTAGAGTCGGTGGTCACACAAAGGTGCTGGAGCCCAGGAAGATCCGAAAAAACAAATGGAATCAAATCTCGGTGTGGGAAATACCACGCTTTCCCGCCTAATACGCACGATACGGAAAAGAGCTCACAAACGAAAAGGTCCAATGTGCAAACTGAACTCACGTGGCCGCGGGTATCCACTCAACTACAGCATAGAGTTCCCCCGTTGCCACAACTAACCAACTCGCGGCTACAAACTACAACGGTTGGGCTGCCTGCACCGTGCGAACCGCACGGTAATCGTGAGCACAAACGAACGAGCCTGCTGTCTGGAGTGATGTCAGAGTGACGACCCGCGTGCATGCAGTGAAACAAGAGCAATCGAACCAAAACCCACAAAACAAATACCGGTATCAATGATCACCCCGCCTTCCCGAGTTATTTGACAGGTTGCAGCGCAGCTACGACGCCCGTGCCTGAGAATTGAAAATTGAGGGGGGTCGTTCCCCATGAACGGTATACAACCCCTCTACCAACTCTACAAAAATCAGTGACGTAAGTTACATGTTTTACTACTCCCTCGTTAACCCATTCAAAGCCCCAAATCCCTATCTATACTAAGTTCAAGTGAAATTGTTCCCAAAAAGGGGTTCCAGTTGTGAACCCTGAAAAAAAAGATGATCGCTGCGCTCGTGATGATGGTGTGCGTGCCGGTCGTGGGTCTCCGTGTGCCATCCTCCTGCTGTGGTTCTCCATGGTCGCCTCATCGCCTTAGCTCACTCAGCCCGGTCCTTTGCACTTGCTCTCGTTGACTCTCAATTCCAATCGGTTCCCCTTCCCCCCCGTCCCAAAAAAAAACAAAATGCTCTACGCAGCTTGCGGTGCTGAGCTGGAAAAAAAAAAAACTCGTTCAGGGAGAGTTCAATCTGTCTCTTCCCCGCCCGTCGACGGCCAGTCGCCCTTCTCCTTCGTCGTCGAATCCAGCCTCCTGCTGGCGCCGTTCCTTTCACGCAAGCCAAGACTGCGCCGTAGTGTGGCTCGTGGTGGCGCCTGCCTCCGCGCACGAGCATCTCGATTAAGCATTGCTGCTCCGCCGCTGCTGCCTAAAACGACGCGCGAATCGTAGGTGACCATGCCTAACGCACCACGTACGACCCAATTCTCCCGCCACGCTTAAGCCCCGCGGCCACACGCAGCAGCAAGAAGGTATCACTCCTTGAGGGTGAGCCCGGCCTTACACCCGCCAGAAAGACCCCCCCCACTCGCTACAAGCCTGCTAGGGCATGCTTCGCAGCATGCCTTACCGAGGCGGCAGGGGGCAACGGAGGCAGTATAGACTACCAGGTAGTCTATATCGTCGACTATTATTAGACATTATTGACTGTTTTTTTTTGTTTATTTTCATCCTCCGGCGGATGGGGAAAAATAAAGCTTTAGCTCACCACACTTCCACGTATTTTCATACGCGTCGTGTGTCGATTTGACTCATTAGTCTGTTCACTGCTGTATCATCGATTGCTCGCGCACACGACATGTTGTCAAGAAGATACCTATTGCTACTGCTGTACAAAAAATTGCTGCTGTGTCGTCGATTATTAATGGTACGCCTCGAGTTGACCCGTCCTCGGGAAAAAACTGCCCAGGAATCTATAGTCTAATCCAGAATCATCGACAATTCTCTGATGTGTTTCTTACCTCATGTACGTAGCACGCGTTCACGACCAGGTATAGGGGACAGACAGGAAAAGCGTTGGACCGAGTGTTGGAATTTGCTTGATCGAAGGCTTGGGCGTATGATAATTTGAGGTGAAAATATTGGTGGTTTCGGGGTTATTTTAGGCTTGATTTATTGAACCACAATCGAGAGTTTTGTTTCCTTTCTGGTTTTACACGCTGCACTTTCCTGCACTTTTTCCTTCCTTCTTTCCTTTCACTCTTGTATAGACATTTTTTTCTACTTCTCTTCCCAGCCCGATGGCTTTCCGGATTACGTGACTTCTGTGTCCGCGAGCCAGCCCGTGCCCTTAACACCTGGGCTCATCCATTATGCTTGCATATCGTACGACTAGATAACCGGTGCTAGGTGCTAGGGCGAAATGGACCCCAATATCGGAGCCAACCTGCCAAAAGACGATCGCCGTCGGCTTCGTGAGAAGTTCGATGCTGCTGTATCAGCGGTCCGACGCGAGGAAGCTGCCCGGAGAGAAAAAGAGCGACCCCAAAACCAGGGAGACCATCCCAGGGGGAGAGCCGTTCAGTCACCCGAGCATCCCACCCACGATCCAGCACAAGGACGGCAGCATCAATGGGCGACGAAAAAAGCCCATTGTCAGGGGGATACATGGATTACTCGGATGCTCTGCGGCAGGCCACAGCGGAGATGCCCCTGAGGTGGGATTTCTCAACCTGGAAAAATATCAAACCCAGCTGGCCTGCTCTGCTGAAGAAACGGAAGCGATCCAACAATACGGAGTCGAAATACAAAGGCGAACATTTGAAATATTATGTGAGTTGCAAGACCAGCGAGACGCCGCCGAGGCAAGCCCAGCACAAATGGAGGCACGAGCAGAACGGAAGGGAGCACACGCCAAAGAGAGCCATGCCCCACCACCTAGCCAGACCCATTTGGTGCAGCAGTCATCGAGCGAGAACGCCGCAAGGTCGTTGGAGCACCAGCCTGAACAGCAGAGGACATATTCGTGCCCGTTGGCATGGACTTCTGACCGCACGGAGCAAGAAGGGCGATTAAATTTTGGGGGGGAAAAGACGGAGAAGAAGACCAAAACGGGTCACGCTCTCGTTTGCTCCTGACTGGTCTGGTCGGTGACCAAAATGGGGGAAAAGGGGGACGAGGAGGCCGTGAAAAAAGGCAGAAGAAGCATTGGGAGAGTAGGAGGCTTGACGGTGGATTAGGGTTCGACTTCTTAGCGGGGCCTGGGGACGAGCATGGACGGCGGAGAAGGCGCTGTCCGCTACGAGGGCGTCTACGTGAGAAAGAGAAGATCATCGTCTGCCGCAAGAAGACCGTGTTCAAAAAGGCACGTATTACTTTAATTGGTTCGATTCTTGGTTGGGTAATACAAGTTGGTATTATGAGGCAACGTGCGTTCATGTGAGAGATTGAATTGAACGTAGTTCACGGCCAGCCGTGGTCCCATGTGTTCCCTTCCCCACTGCATCTGCCCCCGACGCACTCTTGTCCTTGCTGTATGTTGACCCCCAGTTAGCTAGTAAGCATGATACTTCGATGACGGCGTCTGGACGTATATTCGAAGTTGGCATGGAAGTATGAATTTTGTACCTGGTACGCGGAAGTTGGGAAACATGAATAATTTGGTAGCTACGAAGTACTGATATCTGCCACCAGGTGACAGGTATATGCAAACTATTCTTGTATGCACGTATTGCAAAAACGAGAGGTGATGGGTGGGGCGGTTGTGTTTTCAACACAACTGAATTTTCAACCCTGCCTGGTGTTATGCCTTCATTAATACCTGTAGTACCTGGTATGTGAGATTGTCATTTTTTCAACGTACGTACTCGTACTGAGCGATAAAGGGTAGGAGAAACCCGCGCAAGCTGGTAGGGTGCTTGATGAAAAATCCTGTTTGAGAAAGGATATACCTGGCATTTGCTTTGAACAGGTAGTAGAGTAGGTGGGTATGTGTGATGAATGCTGGCTTCCATCATAGCTGAAGAAGCACATGTCCTAATCAAAGTGTTCTGTAATACCAACGCGTGTTGAGAGCTTGGTATGGACTAAACCAGAGCAGAACTTGTTGGACGAAATGTGGCTTGACTCCGGAGGAGTGATGTCTTAGCTGAATTTTGGTCGGATCATGAAATATTACTTGAAAGCGATGCCCTTACACTTTGTTTGAATTCGAGGATTTTACTTTTGAATTTGCATTATTAATCTGGGATGGAATGAGAATTATCGTGATAGTTTTCACGGGCAGGAGGGATGTAGGATTCACTATGTGCTGGTTTAATCAAAGATTTGGAAGTGTATTTCTTTCGGGGAACAGCAGTATTGATTGGTTGTTTTTGAGTAGTTGATGACGAAATTTGATTCCTGGTATATATTTTTCAACGTTGATTTTAGACTTGAATTTGCTTAATCCAAGGCTTGGGCGTGTGATAATTTGAGGTGGAATATATGTGGTTTCGGCTTTACTTTAGGCTTGATTTATAGAACCACAGAGAGTTTTTTCTCTGGTTTTACACGGATTAATCCTATTGCGCTATTGATCGCACATATTCTCATCAGTGATTTCCGTCACGATTACTGCGGTTCAATTCTGCTGGTTACGGCGGTGGGTATCAATATTCGGGTTTTTGGAGCGATTGTGGCAGTATTGTTTTTGAATTGTCATTGGATATTTGAGGCATGCACCTTGTTTGAATAGGCAAGGTGCGGATGGTGCGCTTTGGATGAACGTTATCATGACGTGCGCACAGGCAGGGGAAATGTTGGTTTATGTGTTGGTTTATGCCTGTGCACAGCCCTGATGCTGTATGATGTGTATGACTGCATAGAATCTACGAAGATGGTAGAGTAGAATTATTGACATATGATTGGCGGTCCCAATCTTCGATATGCTCTAGTTGATCGTTATCATGACATGCACACAGGCAGGGGGAATGTTGGTTTATGCCTGTACACAAATCTGAGTTACTATGTGGTATTTTGGTGTAGCATCGTCGGAGATGCGGGGGAACTCATGGTTGCCCGAACAGATATAGTAAAATATATAATTGGTCCCTAATCTCACGCTTAGGGTCACCACGTGAGGGAGTGGGAAAAGCCCCTAGGTGGCACTGCACTTTTCTTCCTTCTTTTGAGTATACGTTCATATATATTTTGTATAGTTTCCACGCACAGCTGCCCCACCCGCCCTACCCTCGCCCCAACCCCCGCCCCCCCCCCCATGATAAACTGGTGCATTTTTTTTTTTTTCTTCTTTTTTTTTTTTCCCAAAACCTTCAGATTTATCCCCTTGAAAGGATTTATAGCTTCCACGCACAAATTGCCCGCCCGTCCGCCCCCCTTCCCCCCCCCCCCCCCCCTCCAACCACGCTTCCTTTTGATCAAAACCAGGCCCCCACGTCCTTCAAACCCCCCCCCTCCCCTCACCGGTTATTCGACTCACAGAATTCACTTGATAAACGGATGCATTTCCATCCACAGCTGTCAGATTTTGTCCCCCTCAGAAACGGGTTTTATAGTTTCCGCGCACAGACTGACTGACATTACCCTGTTGACCCTGATAGCTACATTGTAGTTGCAAGGGGAGTCGCCGACCTATATCCTTAATGAGGACACACAACCCGTAATACGCGCGATCGGAGTATCAAACACAGCTTGCAAAGATGAGTAATATTTTCTACTTCTTCTCTCTTCCCAGCCCGATGGCGCTCCGGATTTCGTGGCTCCCGTCTCCGCCAGCCAGCCTGTGCCCTTGACACCTGGGTTCATCCATTACCGCGCCCTTCGAACAAAGTGATTTGACCGAGAAATCCTACAGCGCCGCCCACTTAGCTACTTAGTCACCTGACTCAGTAGCTCAGCCGGTAGGGCTACATATACTATAAAAATAAAAATACACTCTAGCTGTGAGATCGCAAATTTTGCCCAAACGCATCTTTGCAAGCTGTGTGTGATACTCCGATCGCGCGTATTACGGATCGTGTGTCCTCACTGAGGATATTGGTCGGCAACTCCCCTTGCAACTACAGCAGTGTAGCTATCAGGGTCAACAGGGTGATGTTGGTCAGTCTGTGCGCGCAAACCATAAAACCCGTTTTTGAGGGCGGACAAAATCTGACAGCTGTGGATGGAAATGCATCAGTTTATCAAGTGTATCCTGTAAGAACAACCAGTTAGGGAAGGGCGGAGTTTTTAAGGACGGGGGTCGGTGAGAATCGAACTCACGACACATAGCACTACCCACTGTCACGTGACTGTTGCAAGGCTTAGTTTTGGTAAGCTATCACTGGTTGACCTTTTGCAAGTGGTCAAACGGACTAATACCCCACTAATACCCTAATAAATGGCATCGTCGGCAGACCATGGGTTTTTTGGGTCGTGGGTTTAAATCCCACATCCACCATCATAAACGTTTTTCAGATTTGCCCCATATCGAAAAAACTCTCCCCGGTATACCCGGGAAATGAAACAGCTTGGATGTTGACAAGTCCGCCCGTATATCCGGCCGACCTGGTATACCGCCGTTTCGCGGGGGAAGAGTGTTTTAAGGCTTAGTTTAGGTAAGCTATTGATTAACCTTTTGCAAGTGATCAAACGGACTAATACCCCACTAACACCTTAACATGACTCAGTAACTCAGTGGATTGTGCTAAAAAACCAACCAAATATGTTTTTGAGTTCGTTAATTAATTATCACCGACTTCGTAAGAGAGGTCACCAGAGCCATCCCCTCCCCACGTACTACAGATAGTACTACTCAAGAGAACACATAGTATATTAGTACTAACAACTATCATAACCATTCACAACGTCTCCAGCGCGCACGCTCCTGAATACCAAATATGACCTCGATGAGAAACGTACTCACTACACATCCTTCGTTGGCTGAATACCACTATACCCACCGAGTCGAAATGCAATGTCAAACACAATCGACTATCTGTATCCCCGGCGTAGGGTGGCTCACGGGGAGATTGCTCTCGGTACCCGACGAGGGACCATCAGGCGGAGGAAAAGGGAAGAAGATGGAAAATATTTATACGAGTATTGAAGGACCAGAGTCCCGAAGACCACTCCGAACATGCACGGCATACGCACTCAATATGGACGCACTATGGACTGAGCCAAAGGGGGCTGAACTCGAACACATCGAAGATTGGGACCACCAATCATATCAATAGTTCTACTCAAACCATCTCCTTAGATTCTATACAGGCATACACATCACACATTAGACTTGTGCAGGCATAAACAAACAACACAGCAGTAATAGTAGCTACCATAGGGCAAGCGCTTCGAAGCGGCCATGAAAAGAAAAGAGTCGTCGGGAAGAAATTTAGATTCCAATTTGGAAATTATGCCAGTTTGGAAATGCTGTCCCTTGCTTTTTTCGTTCAAGCTCTACATACATATGCCAAGATCCAAGAATAGCTCCGTCGTTTACCGCCCAAAATACAAAAGAATAGCACTTTTCGCTTGTCTCGTTCAGCGTCTATCCGCGTTCGCGTCGAGGTGCAGAACGGATAAGGGAGGGCGAGGGGCGTTGGAGCCGCCCCCCGAAGGCGGCGCTCGAACGAAGCGATTTGACCGAGAATTCCAGTTCCGAGAATCCCATACTGAGCCGAGACGAAAAAAACTCCTGAGCGAATAAAGAAAAGAATATACATATACGCATGGGTGCCGGCAACATTCGCCGGCACCCATGCTTCAAGTAGGGCACGGTACCACTTCGAATAGTTTGATTCAATACTTGGTAGAGTAAAAACCTTCACACACAATCGTAGTCTGCGCGCACAGTACGTAAGGTAATGCCAAGTGTCGATGTAGACTAACAAGTATAATAATGTACTACTATTAATAGCTACCGTTTTTCAAGTTGATCCGATTCCAAGCTTAATTCGTCAGATTTCGATCGGATAAATCCGACCACACGCCGACTGACCCTTTAGTCTGGCGACGAAACGTGTCGAGTTCGTTTCTTATGATATTCTCACCCGATCAAGCATTCGGGGCCAGTAAGGTGACTGACCATGTCCGCTACGTATTCTCTTCGTAGCCACTGAGAGGGGCGCACTGAGCCAGCTTCTGAAAAATACAATGCATGATATAATAGTATCATCTAGATCCGAGCCTTCCAGGTCGACTCTCTGTGTGTTTGATCGTGGAAAGACGTGTAAACGTTGTTCTAGGCGCGAAACATATTGGAATGGCTGCCTTCGTCAATCAACTCCTTGACTGCTATTGCAATGCTGCTGCTTGTTGCTAGCGGTGTAGATGGCTCACTTCTTGTAGATACAGTACGCGACTACAGCGCTTACGATTTTGACAGCTGAGAATTTTAGACTCGAGTTTTTATAGAAGAAAATAAAAACATATAATTTTTGTCTGATCGCTCATTGGCCAGGATTTATACACAAAGTAGGCGTCACCCGGGCGCGATAGGGTCGCATGCGGGGATCGGAATCCACCCACACGTCTACAAATCCGACAACTCGGTGACGAACACGGATATCATCCGGGTTGATACCTCCCAGCACGGTGTAGAAATCTCAACCCCACAGACTGATTTTCTGATCAAAGAACGGATTGCATAATATATGTATAGCAGTCGGTCCAGATCGAGTCGATCGGTGCAACTTGCTTGGGTATCGTATTATTACAGCAGCAGTAATACACTTCACTTATTTTCGTTTTCCAGTCAGTTTATCCTTTTTTTCTCATTTATTTCTTCAAATAAATGAGCAAAAAAGCTCACAACGCGGTGATTATTTAACTCGAGGACCAACGCTAGTAGTAATAGTGCAACCCCACTATTGAAAGACCACCGGGGCGACCAGCTCTCCATCACTCACTGCCCCCGGGCGATGGCGTATCAAGTTATCCTCGAGCCTGGTAAAGGCCAATTTCGTGAGTTCGAATCCCCCGGGTGCGTACTCGTATAAATTATCGTGGGACTTTTTGTTGTTTGTGCACTCGTTGACTTGAGGAAAGCGCGAGAGCGTGAGTTAGCAACACCAGATGCAAAATCGACCATCAGTGGGTGCTGAACCCTATGCGACAAAACAAATTAAGCCAATAACCGGGGGGGGCGCGAGGGACGACACCTGAGATCAAGGCTTGTATGTCCAGAAGCTGGAAAGTAGAAGTGTGCCAAAAAAAAAAGAAACTCACAGGGAGAGATGATCAATCAGCAATCAGCAAAAAGGAGCACGCCAAGTACGAAGCAACATTGTCAGTTACGTACCAACACGACCGCTTTCGCTTGATAGGCAACCGACCACAGCAACGGAGTCAGGGACCACAGCAACAACAAAGCACGCCATCCACACCCCACCTATATTTATTTCTCCAAAGCGTCTCGGGGGGAAAAAACACCAAACGATGCGATACCGGGACGAATGCATGCTACTTACTGGTTTCTTCCGTGGATACTGTCCACTTACTACGACCTTCGCGTGGCGCAGCTTAACAACATGAGGAACGATCATTTTTCCCCTTGTTTTTTGTGTCGAAAATGTACTCCCTGTTTTTTGGTACGCCCTCCCCCCATGCCATAAAATATATCACAGACAAAAAGCATGTTGTGTGTAATAGAGCATCGCTGTGTGTGGTCTTACTCATACGTACCTATATTACTCGCACGAGAGTACAAACCATGTCGATTTGCCTGAACTTGTATAATACCACCCTCGAGGCCGCGGGGACGCAGCCACTCGCAAAAAAATGCTGCTGTGTGGCTTTTTCTGGAGCAGTAATCGTAATTACTACTACTACCTCCTCCTCGTTTTAGTCATGCGTCCGCTTGCCACGTCTATATCCATGTATGTTCGTGTACCTACCGAAATTTAATAAACAATTGCACTACTATGATGCTAACCGCAGTACCATGGGGATTTTATATAAGGTAAATACTAATTGTTTTAGGACAAAATATAGCGCCAGTTTGGAAATAATGTCTCGCGAAGTTTTATTTTATCAACCTCTCCATTCATCAAGATCCGAAGAAAACTGGAGAATACCGTTCAAAATACAAAAATCTGCGCGCTTCTCGCTTGCTTGTCTCGCGCAGCATCCATCCGCGTTCACGTCGAGGTGCCGAACGGATTGACCAACAACAACAACAAAGCGGTCGAAACTACTACCTTGATAATCACGACTACTTTTGGAAGTGCATCCACGTTTCGTTTGTGGGGATAAATATATATATGGAATGAGTATGGGATGTTTATTTTGGGGACCTGAAAGATGGATGGTGGATCGTGGACCAATATATTAGTCTATACTTGTACGGAACGACTCTTTGGAGCGGCGATGATGATGAAAAAGACTGACAAAACATTGTTTCTCGTACGGCGATTTTCAAAAGCGACTACGTTCGTTGTGTTTGTTTCTATTTTCTTTTATGGTCTGGCCTGTTTTGTTGTGTTCTCGTACCCGGTACGCTGCTAGCGTTTCACTTGCTTTATACCTCGATTAATTGCGATTGTTTGGTTTACTCTGTCTCACAGTCTGTGACCACATAATAATAGGTCGTATCTCTCTAGGAAGAAGAATCAGCACGGACACTGGGTGTAATGATGTTGGGTAGGGAACGGCCCCCCTCGAAGACAGCGAACGCTCGAACAAAGGTATTTAACCTTGAATTCCGATATCGAAAAGCATCGACACAGCAATCAGCCTTACGATGTGCACAAAAGGCCAAAAGCTTCGAGGTGTGCACATGAAAAAAGTGTGGTGGAGACGAAACAAGAAGCCAATTTGGAAATGATGCCAACATGGAAATACATGTTTTTCTATATGTTTTTTTCGTTCAAGCTCTGCCTATAATATGCCAAGATCCAAGAATAGCTCGGGCGTATACCGCCCAAAGTACATTTTTGTGCGCATTTCTCGCTTATCTCGCTCAGCCCACCTACCCCTCGAATGAAGCTATTCAACCGACAATTCCAGTTCCGAGAATCGCATACTGAGGCCAAGACGGAAAAGAACTCCTGACCGAATCCCCCCCCCCATTTCATTTTTTTTTTTTTCATCCTCCGGCGGATGGGGAAAAATAAAGCTTTAGCTCGCCACACTTCCACGTATTTTCATACGCGTCGTGTGTCTATTTAACTCAGTTGCTTTCGCAGCCGAACGCTAGCTGGCGCACCCTTCGGGTCCCATTGTAGGTATAGCGTAAGCTGTCCCTATCAGTGGTCTTCGTTACAACCCCGGCAGCGCAAGCTTCTGTTTTATACGGGTACGTGTGTATGTCGACCCGGCCTGTCCCCTGAGGGTCAGTTTCGGTGGAGATACGTAGCCACCCGGAATGTCATCTTTCCGGGTGGTCCAAAAAAATGATATAAGTGTGTGAAGAATTTCATTTGTCGTTTTCAAGCAAACGGTTACGTTGGCATATACTACCTGGTTTGATGTAAAGGAAAGGAACACCATTCAGCGATCATCTACTAACCACTAACAAGAGCACCAGACGTGGACCGATACCTACAGGTCCACAACATCTTCGACGACACAGAGGTGGGGCTTAAAACAGGGCGTATAATCGTACACTAGAAAATGATCATGTGAAAAGGGAGTACAGGCAAATATGTTTAAACTGCAGTAGACCACACTACTAACCAATTACTCATTTCTACCAAACGCAGTAGCATATGCTTAACGAAGTAACGTCATCGAGCGCGGGCACATCAAGCGCTCCTTTCAAAACAATGACGATTTGCACCTCTCCCCCTCGTGTTCAAAGGTGGTGGCATAGCATAACCACATCACCTCGCTTGCTGCATTTGTAATATGTATCTCTGTCATAGATTTTACTACCTCAGAGCCCCACATCGGCACGGTAAAAAACATGGGCGTAAAATCGTACATGAGCTAATAATAATGGGAAAAGGGAGTACAGGCAGATATTTCAAAATTGTTGTAGACCACGCTACCAACCTAATACGTAAGGTAATGGGACCCGAAGGGTGCGCCAGCCAGCGTTGGGCTGCAAAAGCAGCTGAGTTAAATCGACACACACACGACGCGTATGAAAATACGTGGAAGTGTGGTGAGCTAAAACTTTTTTTTCCCCATCCGCCGGAGGATTAAAAAAAAAAGTAAGGTATTTCGTACTTACCGTCTGCATTATCGTCTCCCAACTTATGCCAAACGAAGTATGGCTAGCGAAGTGACTTAAGTGAGCGCGGGTACGCCAAGGGTTCCTTTCAAAACGCTGCTGGTGATTTGCCCTTCTTCCCCTCGTGCTCAATGGCGGTGACATTGCATGACCACATCACCTCGCCTGTTGTTTTTTGCAATATGTGTCTCTTCTTACAAATAGCGATGTCAGAGCCCCACACCGGCAGGGTGAAATTATGGAAATTAAATGGTTGTACTTATCGATGCAAATACTCTTATCTTGCGATGCATCTTTTACAATAACAAATTTTGAAGCTATAACATCAAATCTGCTAAAATAACAAACAATACTCGGCAGGTGAAATAAAGGGATGTATTCTTGCAACAACCGTCAGATTTGTCCCCTTCAAGAACTATTAGTTTCCACGCACATATTGAAGTGTCCCGCCCGCCCCCCGCCCAACGGCCCCGCCGATCCCTCTTGTTCAAACGACCCACCTAAAATCGAAATCGGCCAGAGTAATAAACACTTGTACGCATTTGATATCACGTCATTATATTTCTAGCCATCCACGACGTAGCTTTAGTTCATCAGCCTCCCCCCCCCCCCCCCCCGCCCCAACACCCCCTCCTTCCCCACCACCCGCACGACCGCCAAGGCCTAGCACCACGCGTACAGCAAGCCCCTACATGTATGTGACGTAAATAAAGTCGAACACCGAACACAGCAAGCAGTACATATCATTCAATAAGAGCACCTGTTGTTCATTTTTTTTTCGTTTCTAAGGGCACGTATTAACGTACTAACGAAGGACGCTTTTGAATCAAAGTTAGTCATTTTTATGAATCGAACTGAATGAACTCGATTCGATTTGTTTTTGAACAAACAGCAATTGTTTTCCTATCATCGGGAAACCAAGTATTGCGTATTGTCAATGATTTTTTGCAATTGGAATAATGCAGATCTCGCTATCATATCATCGAAGTCTTGAACTGTTCTCTTGTGTTTTCGGTAGCTTTGCGTCTTCTTTGTCGTGGCACTTGGCTTATCGAGCTAGTGAAAAAATTGGGCTTGCGACCGTGTTGAGTTTTTTTAGGCGCCACAGCCGGGGTACGCTACGGTATAATCTGTGTCGCAGAAGAACAGTAGTAGTAGACGTATGCGTTATTTCCTATGAGTGCATCGGTGTATGCAGTATGCCCATCGCAGTAATTGGGAATGCGTTGACAATTGTGTCTTTTTTCTACCAGTCAATTTGAGGTGTTTTTTCGCCCCTTTTAAGACGGGTATTTACCCGGAAATTACCCGTGCCCGGGACTTCTGTGGGTACTGTACAACTATTTGTACCCGGAACGTCTGTGAGTTCTGAACGACATTCATACCCGTACCCGAACTTTCTATTTTCGTCCTACATTCACGCAAAACCATACCCGGGTATTTACCCCGGGTATTACCCTACAGAGAACTTCTGCAACTACTGTAGGACACTCATACCCGTACCCGGAACTTCTGTAAGTTCTGTACGCCGGTGGCACAAAGACCCGGGGTCTGGGTACAGCAAGTTTATATCTGCCCGGATCTTCTGGAAGTCATGTGCACCCGTGCCACAATACCCAGAAGTTCTGGATGTTTTGTAAGACTTTCATACCCATACCCGGAACTTCTGGAAGTTCTGGAAGACTTTCACACCCGTACCCGGAACTTCTGTGAGCTCTGTAAGACCCGTGCCACAATACCCGGGGTACGGGTACATCCACCGGTCGCCCCGGTGACTTATCAGGTTATCCTCGAGCCTGGTATAGGTCAGTTTCATGAGTTGGAATCCCCCCCGGTGCATACTCGTACAAATTCGGGGGGACTTTTTCTCGTGCACAAATTGACTTGCGGAAAGCACGAGAGCGTGAGTTAGCAACCCTCGATGAAAAATTCGACGAGCAGTGAGATTGCTGAACCCTATGCGCGATAAAAATTGATAGCAAGAACCGGGGGGGAGAAGGGACGACGCCTGTGACCACGGCTTGTCCAGAAGCTGGAAAGTATAAGTGCGTGAAAAAAGAAAAAAAAAAACATGTTTTGTACCCGCCCGGAATTTCTGTGAGTTATGTATGCCTGTGCCACAATACCCGAAACTTCTGGAAGTTCTGTAATACGTACCCGACACTTCCTGGGAATACTGTAAGACCCCCATACCTTTACCCGGAATCCACAAACCCTACAGAACTTGAGCGTGAAAAATATAACTCTAGCTGTAGGAACCTATTTCGTCAAACCTCATCTTTGCAAGCTGTGTGTGATACCCGGATCGCGCGTATTACGGGTTGTGTGTTCTCATTAACGATTTAGGTCGGCGACTCCTCTTGCATCTACAGTGTAGCTATCAGGGTTAACATGGTGATGATAGGCAGTCTGTGCGCGGAAACGTTAAAACCCGTTTCTGAGGGGGACAAACTCTGACAGCTGTGGAAGGAAGTGCATCTGTTTATCAAGTACATCCTATAAGTCGTGTAACCGGTGAAGGAAGGGCGGAGATTGCAAGGGCGTGGGGGCCAGAGTTTGAACAAGAGGGAGCGAGCTGGGGGGAGGAGGGGGGCTCAATATGTGCGCGGAAACTATAAATCCTTTAAGGGGACAAATCTGACGGTTATGGAAGGAATGCATCAGTTTATCATGTACGTAGTCTATATTTAGTAAGTCGTACCACCGGTGAGGAGAGGGCGGAGTGTTCGAAGGGGAGGGGGGAACAGGGGAATTTCAACAGCTTCAGGTCGCGTAGACTAGATGTATATCTGTTAGGAGCTTGCTATACATGCGCGAGGTGCTAGGTCTAGGCGATGATGATGGTGCGGGTGGTGGGTAAGGAGTTGGCGTTAGGTGGGGGAGATCAAACCCCTTTAGGTCGCATGAATGAATATATATATACCTGGGAGGAACTTTACTATAATGCGTGCTAGGCGATGGTGCGGGTGGTGGGGAGGGTGGTTGCGGGGAGGGGGGAGATGGATGAATTGGAGCTACGGCATGACTGGTTAGATAGGTGATGAGGTGATATTACCTGTCTGCCGGTGTCCATTATTCTATCAGATTTGATTTTAGGTGAAGCGGCGGGGGAGGGGGAGGGGGGGGGGGCTGTTTTTTGCGTGTGTGTCAGGGGAGGGGAGGGGACAACAGCCTTTTAGGAATCGCCCGTATATTCCAACAACCAGGCCTGGCTATTAATCTAAATGTCTGACTCCCGTATTCGTAGTGATAGGTACTACGTGTAATATGTAAGTCGGTGATAGTATTTCCTGGGTAGTAAGCGGTGCAGTCTGTTTGTCAATGCGCGAGTAGTGGGACGTATGCACCAGTATGGACCTGACACACATCGCAGGCTGACTCCTTATTTCACTTGTTATATGTTTCCGGCGGAGAGGCAATAATTGCGTCATCTAGCTGTGATATATGCGTGTACCACCTTTGGTTTGTTTGTTTTTCTTCCTTGGGGTATTCCTCAGCTCCAGAGTGACTGGAGCCTGTCCTGTGACCACGGATTTGATTGTGCGAGTTAATGTGAGAACAGCAACAACAACAACAACAATGAATCACCTTTGGTTTGTGCTATTCTGGAGTATTTCTCAGCTCCAGAGTGACTGCAGCCTGTCCTGTGACCACGAACTTGAGTATGCGAGTTAATGTGAGAACAACACCATGAATAAAAGACAACCAATATGGAACAATGATGAATACAATGTGGTATAGCTTTGTTGTCTGTTATTTTACATGGATCGCGAGAATGAACATTGCAATCGACAGCTGCAACCATGTAGTTTCCGTGACTTTTGAACCGTGACGATGTGGGGCTCTAAGGTCGCCAATTGTAAGAGCGATGCATATTGCAAATACAGCAAACGAGGTGATGTTGTCATGCAATGTTTCCACCATTAAACACGAGCGGGATTAGTGCAAATCGTCTGTGTTTTGGAAGGAACGCTTGATGTGCCTGCGCTCAATTACGTTACTTCGTTAGGTATAGAATGTATACCTGGGAGGAACTTTGCTATTTTTTTTTTTTTGCACACATCTACTTTCCAGCGTCTGGACAAGCAAGCTGTGGTCACAGGTGTCGTCCCTTCCCCCCGGTTCTTGCTTTCAATTTTTATCGCTCATAGGGTTCAGCAATCCCACTGCTAGTCGATTTTTCATCGAGTGTTTTTACTATAATACGTGCTAGGTCTAGGCGATGGTGCGGGTGGGGGGGAAGGAGGGGCGGGCGGGGTCGAGGGGGGGGGGGGGTAAAATAATTGGAGCTACGGCATGACTGGTTGGATAGGTAACGAGGTGGTATCACCTGTCTGGTCTAGTGTTTATTGTTATAAAAATAAAAAAAACACTCCAGCTGTGAGATCGAATATTTGTCGAAACTAATCTTTGCAAGTTGTGTGTGATGCTCCGATCGCGCGTATTACGGGTTGTGTGTCTTTATTATTGATATAGGGTTAGTCAGTCTGTGCACGGAAACAGAAAAACCCGTCTCTGAGGGGGACAAAATCTGACGGCTGTTTAAGGAAATGCATCAGTTTATCAAGTGAATCCTGTAAGTCGAATAACCGGTGAGAGGAGGTCGGAGATTTTAAGGACGTGGGTGCCACGTTTTGATCAAAAGGGAGCGCGGGGGGTGGGGGGGGGAGGGGAGGGGGGCGGGTGGGGCAGCTCAATTTGTACGTGGAAAGTATAAATTATTCAAGGGGATAAATGTGACGGTTTTGGAATGAATGCACCAGTTTATCATGGGGGGGGTATTCTAGCAGATTTGATTTTAGGTGGTTCGGCACGGGAGGGGGAGGGGGGGGGGCTGTTTTTTGCGTGTATGTCAGGGGGGGGGGGGAGGGGGACAATAGCCTTTTAGGAATTGCCCGTATATTCCAACAACCAGGCCTGGCTATTTATCTGAATGTCTGACTTGCGTGTGCGTAGTGATAGGTACTACGTGTAATATTTAAGTGGTATTCTTTTTGGGTGGCAAGCGGTACAGTCTGTTTTTCCGGGCGCGAATAGTGAGACGTATGCACCAGTATGGACCTGACACACCGTAGGCTTACTCCCGATTAACTTTTTATCTGTTTCTGGCGAAGAGACATTATTTGCGTCAACTGTGTCACATTGCGTGTACCACCTTTGGTTTGTTTGTGGTTTTCCCTGGGGTTTCCCTCAGCTCCAGAGTGACTGGAGCCTGTCCTGTGACCACGGATTTGGTTATGCGAGTTAATGTGAGAACAAAACAACAACAACAACAACAACAACAATGAGTGACCTTTGGTTTGTGTTTTTCTGGGGTATTTCTCAGCTCCAGAGTGACTGGAAGTTTTCCTGTGCCCACGGACTTGATTTAGTGCGAGTTATTGTGAGAACAACAACACCATGAATACAAGACAACCGTTTGGAACAATCATGTAGAACTTTGGTATACAATGTGGCATAGCTTCGTGGTGTATTATTTTACATGGATCGTAAAAATGGACATTCCAATCGACAGCTGCAACAATTTAGTCACCACGGCTTTGAACCATGGCGATGTGGGGCTCTGAGGTCGTCAAATTATAAGGCAGAAATTGATATTGCAAATACAGCAAGCGAGGTGATATGGTCATGAAATGTCTACCACCATTGAACACGAGCGGGATAAATTCAAATCTTCGGTGTTTCAAAAGGAACGCTCGATGTGCCCGCGCTTACTTACGTTATTTCGTTAGGCATAAAATGTATACCTGGGAGGAACTTTACGATTTTTTTTTTTTTGCACGCATCTACTTTCCGATTCTGGACAAGCCGCGGTCACAGGTTTCGTCCCTTCTCCCCCCTGGTTCTCGCCTTCAATTTTTATCGCGCATAGGGTTCAGCAATCCCACTGCTACTCAATTTTTCATCGAGTGCTTATACTATTAATATAATACGTGCTAGGTCTAGGCGATGGTGCGGGTGGTGGGGAAGGTGGGGGCGGGGGATAAATGGATTGGAGCTACGGCATGACTGGTTGGATGGGTAATGAGGTGATATCACCTGTCTGGTAGTGTTTATTATTCTAGCAAATTTGATTTTAGGTGGGGCGGCGAGGGAGGGGGGGGGGGGGGGGGGAGGGCGTTGGTGTGTGTCATGGGGGGGAGCGGACAACAGCCTTTTAGGAATCTCCCGTGTATTCCAACAACCAGGCCTGGACATTTTTCCGAAGGTCTGACTTGCGTGTGCGTAGTGATCTGGTTTCACTGCATGCCCGCGGGTCGTCACTCTGACAGCACTCCAGACAGCAGGCGCGTTTGTCTGTGCTCACGATAACCGTGCGGTTCGTACGGTGCAGACAGCCCAACCACTGTAGTGTATGCTACTTCGTTTCGCACAGGTTGGGAGGCGATCATACAAACGGTATAGGTACGAATACCTTACGTAATAGGTTGGCAGTGTGTTCTACCGCAATATAAAATATCTGCCTGTAATTCCTTTTCACATTTTGTTAGCTCGTATAAATGTGCGATTATACGCCCCCCTGTAGATTCCGCGTCAACGTCTGATGATGATGCTCGTGTTAGTGGTGCTCACGAAAGCATGCCCTGACTTGTAGTGGATGATTGTTAACGTACCGTGGCCGTCAGCCGTGTGATCTAGAGTCATGTGGTGAGACGAACATGCGTGCATAGTCTACAGGCGATACAGACGCGGACTATTGAAGAACACAGATGCATAACTCATAATGGCTTACCTCCAGCGGTCCGCCCGGGGACGGATAAGCGCTCACCAGAGTCTTAGAGGAGCCAGGTGGCTTCGGGTGCACACGTGCACAAGGTTGGTGTTTCTCAGAGAGGAAAGGATAGATATGGTAAGTGATTTCTTATCTCCAGGACCGAAGGGCTGTGGTCTGGAGAAGTGTGAGCGAGGGGCGTGAGCCGCTTGACTCCGGGGAGGGTCGCGGGTGACGCGGACCCCGTCGTTACGACAACGCCTCTCTGTCTTCGTAACTCCTGGAAACGATTCAACCGTAACATTCCCCCGAGCATAATGCGAAAGAAAAGTGCACTATGCTATATCAATCTTGACTATAACCAAGCCGCAAAGCAACTTCACAAAAACGGTGGCCTCCGGGATAAACAGACAAAACCGAGATTACGGGGCCATCAGAGAGAAATCCGTGATAAAAACCCTCGCCCCCGCTTTCTCGCTGCGCATTCGACCGCCTGATCACTATTCAATGGCTATCGTCCCTCTACACTTTTTCAGCGGTGAATAAGTGCAGTGTCCCCGACCGCCTAAGCATGAATCGCTAACGTTGCGTCCTCCAAACAATCTAATATGAATCAAAGACAATGACAAACATATCGGCACGCCGTCTGGCACGGGGTGTACACTCCCATACCACCAAGGACAAAACGTTCGACACGTTGTTGCGCTACAATCTCACCAGCTCACACCAAACTGACATCCCCACCCCCCCTTTGACGAGTACATAAAAATAAAAGTGCAACAACACAAAAAATACAAACACTAAAGACTAGTCTAGACTATATACCAAACAAATCACATCGAAGAGTCACAACAAGACGGACAAGGCCATTGTAACCAAATGAAACAGGCAAGACAACACGACACAGCGCACGCGGCATCAAAATAAATGAAATGAAACAAAACAAAAACTAACAGCCAACAAGGCAATTGAACGGGGAAAACATAATAATTCGAGGACAAAACCAACAAAAAACAGCCAACTCGACCATCTCGAAGAAACAAACAAAATCAAGCGAAACCGTAATGGAACGTTCCTCCTGTGGACAAGATAGATAGAAGTGAGCGCGTTAAGCACTCATAGGAATATAGAACACCTACGAGAACGTTCCTTGTACGTTACGTAGGTAAAGGTCCAGAAGAGAGCACAGCAGCAATGCCAGAGAGCACAGCAGCAATGCTGGGGTGAAGCTCACAGTTGCTGGGGTGAAGCGAACTCTGTGAGCTTCACCCCACCCCCATGCTATCACTCCTCCTCCTTTCCTGTCTCCTCGAGCTTCTCATAGCTCAACGCGAGTGATAAGAAATCTACAAAGAAGAACCGGTGCTGTCTCCAGGCGTAGCTGATACCCCTGCGTCCCTTCCCTCACACCTTCCCGGCACCACGACTCTTTCACAATTGGCGTCGCCGGCAGGACTGTCTCGTACCTAGGGCCCCCTCTCTTTTTTATGCTCTTTTGATTTTCTCTCTACCACCTCGGCCTCCGCAAGCCTCGTTTCGTTCAGGCTCCCGAACCGTGGTCGTCTGTTTTTTTTTCATTTATTTGTGTTTGTAATTCACGATTCCTCCGCCGATACTAGGTGATTTTTCCCCTAGGCGTTCGAACTTTCTGTTGTATCCTGACCGCCGCCGGTACCGCTTTGCCCTGGCGGCATCGCCGAGCTCTAGGATTGACCGCTTTTTCTCCGTACTTTGCCGAGTAGAGCCCCGGTAACCTTGCAGACTCGCAAGACCACCGAAATAGCGGCCATCCTTCCTTTTTCTTCGTGTTTCTTCGTGGTTGGGTCACGGCAACCTTTACTGCCGCCGCGCAAGGCCGCCGGATACTCGGTAATCATATTCCTGCCACGGTTGATCCCCTGTGCTCAGGTTCCCGTGAAATTCCCAATCACGGCGGAAATTATGCTTTCCTCTTTCATTATGAAAAATGAAAATGCACTCCATCCAGCTGTGAGATCGAAGATTTTGTCGAAACTCATATTTGCAATCTGTGTGTGATACTCCGATCGTGCGTATGACGGGTTGTGTGTCCTCATTAAGGATATAGACCACTTGCAAACTCGCTTGAAAAAAACAAAAGCAGCGTGGGGAGAAGGCGATATTCGGGTAATTATGTGGTAATTTTTGTGTGGAAACACTCAAGATTGCGGCACATCCTGTAATACTCGTGGGTTTTTTTTTGTAAACTTTGCACGACATGTCCTTTCACGGTTTGTGCGGTAGGGTTACCGTTCTCTACGGCCAGGGTCACATGGTGGCACGACCAACAGTGATGCACGAAGTGATAGTAGTGATACCTGCCGCTGGGCTACCTCAGCGTCTTTGAACTTACCACCCATGCGTCTTTGCGTCTTGAAAGTTCGAGTTCAGCAGGCGTCGCCACCTTTGGACCTTTGGGTACTGCTGTTCCAAGAAATACACGAATAAACTGGACCCTGGAGAAGATGCTAAAGCCCGTGCCAGAGGGCTCCATGATACATCTAGCTGTTACGGTCCTACCCAAAACACACAATGGCCAGGCTAGGCAAGGGAGCGTGCCCGGTGGGTCTGGCGCGTGATCGGTGGGACCCTCGTCCTCTTACAAAACGAGCACGAGCTTAGGTGGTCAGCTTGTTCGACGTGAATCGCACGAATACTTGGAAAAATTGACTTGCGGAAAGCGCGAGAGCGTGAGTTAGCAACAATCGATGAAAAATCGACGAGCAGCGGGATTGCTGAACCCTATGCGCGATAAAAATTGAAGGGGGAAGAAGGGATGACACCTGTGACCACGGCTTGTCCAGAAGCTGGAAAGTAAAAGTGTGAAAAAAAAAAAAGAAAAACAGGGCCCCTAGGAAAGGGGGTGGGCGGCAGAAGAAGTACTCGTGCTTCGGGGCGGCCGAGCCACCGAAACCGAAGCAGGATCCGTCGCAGGTTCCTGTGGCTTTTCCGGTGGTGTCGTCGGCTCCTCGGCTTTCACGGCGGAGGTGCGCGCGACGAAGTCGGTCCTTGATGATTGGCGTGTCACCCACGCTGATTTTGAACACGCAAACTGTTCAGGGGGAAACGCGCGCGCGCGTCCGTGTGGGATCGACCCACTGGTGAAGGCTACACTGAGCGCGAACAACCCGACATCGGCGTGAAGGCGTTGAGGAAGACAATCCAGCAGAAAACTGGCGTCCCTCTGTCCGTCAGCACCGCCACGCGTGCCCGCAGCTACATCCTCCCTACTGATGCCACCGAGATTGCCAACTCGTGCCATGATTTCCCTGGGTATTTTCAGGCTCCCTCCGACGCGTCGTACAGGGAGTGTTTTTCATGAATAATACCTGGTGCCTGGTAACACAACCCGTAATACGCGCGATCGGAGTATCACACACAGCTTGCAAAGATTAGTTTCGAAAAAATCTTCGATCTCACAACTGGTCCATTGGATGGAGTGTATTTCCATTTTTATAACATAGAGGGCCCATCATATGCCAGGTAAACGTAAAAAGGCCCATACATGAACGAAAAACTGACAGGTTGTCATCTACATATCTAGACTACGTAGATGCTGAGGGGGCGATCATACGTGTTTACCGGCTCGTATGATACAAATACGAGCCTACAACTACTGCTAAATGATCATGTCCTACGACAGTCCATGTTTGACGAGTACTACGTGGTCCATTTTTTTTTTTTTTTTTTTTTTTTTTTTTTTTTTATACTCACACTTCACTTTCCAGCTTCTGGACAAGCCGTGGAGTCACAGGTGTCGTCCCTTCTCCCCCCCGGTTCTTGCCTTCAATTTTTATCGCGCATAGGGTTCAGCAATCCCACTGCTCGTCGATTTTTCATCGAGTATTGCTAACTCACGCTCTCGCGCTTTCCGCAAGTCAATTTGTGCACAAGAAAAAGTCCCAACAAATTTATACGAGTATGCACTCGGCGGGGCTCGAACTCACGAAACTGACCTATGCCAGGCTCGAGGATAACCTGATACGCCACCGGGGCGACCGGCTACATATCGTAGTACGAGTACGAATGAGTGTGATCACAACAACAAATACACGTGTTTCATTATCGCTCGTTCGCTCGCTCGCTCGCCGTCGCTCTTGTTACTACTCTAGATACATGATCATACTCTGTTGTGACGTGATGAATACAGCAGTAGTAGTACATGTTTGACGATAATACTCGTATACGTGATGCACTTTTTATTTTGTTTTTTCTCACACTTCTACTTTCCAGCTTCTTCTTCTGGACAAGCCGTGGTCACAGATGCCGTCCCTTATCGTGGTACGAGTACGAATAAGTGTGATTAGAACAACGAATGAGTGCATTCAATTACCAACTGCACAATAGACATAGTACGAGTGCACCTCATGTATAGCGTCAGCAGGCCAAAAAACGAGAGGTTCATCTACGGGCAGTCGCGTGGCTCGTGGGGTGCGTTTTTCACTTGACGTTAGAGTGCACCTGTTTTTAAAAGAAAAAAAGTGACCGGGTATACCCGTTTTTGGTTATTGCCCTACCCGACCCGACCCGACCCGCGAGATTTTGATATCCTCCTGACTCGACCCGACCCGACCCGCCACAATCCGAGTGACCCGCGAGATGCGGGTTTCATGCGGGTCAGGTCGACTCGACCCGTGACGTTTCTCACGGGCCAAAATCGATAAGTCACCGGTCAAATCATGTATACGTCGGTCGGTTGGTTGGCCCTTGGCCCCTCGAACTTTTCCCAGGATGTCGTGTTCCATGGTTCTTTCTACCGGTATTATTATATACGGAGTATTAAAAAAAAATCAGAACGTCAGTTGTGAGTTCGACGAATTCCGGGTCAATACTCATCTTTACAAGCTGCGTTGTTGGCACTTGTAATGTACTGCGAGTATGTGCGGGTGAGTTTTTTTTTCGGGAGGGGTCTTATTTTTTGTAAGAAATACATACTCCGGAGTATAAATATGTGTTGCTGTTCTCTATTACAATATATAATTGTTAGTGTTGGTATTTAGGTGGGGACTTTTGATTTTGAGCTAGGTCTAACATATATATATATATATATTTTTTTTTGCATCCTCCGGCGGATGGGGCAAAATAGCTCACCACACTTCCACGTATTTTCATACGCGTCGTGTGTCGATTTAACTCATCCGTTGCTTTCGCAACTCAACGCTAACTGGCGCACCTTACGTACTTTTTTAATTTACTACTATTGTTTCCACTATAATACTGGTGTACCGCATGTATGGTAGGTGATTTACTTTGTTTTTTCCCTGCTTTAGTATCGGAAGGAGTACGAATACAGAGTATTACTAGTTATCTAATATAAATGTTCATATTAATACAGCATTCTTTAGGTGGGGAATTTCGAGCTATTAATAGATCCAAAATCATATATATTTTATATATGTATTACACTACTGTATGTAGTTTCCGCGATACTAGTCTTTTTTTTTTTTTTTATCCTCCGGCGGATGGGGAAAAATAAAGCTTTAGCTCACCACACTTCCACGTATTTTCATACGCGTCTTTTGCACTTTGCTCTCGAAGTTGTATTATATTAATGCGCAACCCCCCGCCCGGAGAGGGGGGTTGGAGATGGGAATACCCCGGGGCTGCCCCGCCGGCAAACCCCCGCTAACATCCGTATACACGAGTCAACTCCCAAACCAACTGGCGACATCGAACTCTCGACGCCAGTACAGCCAACGACGAATAATCGTTGGCAACTCGAAGAAGACATACGAGGCGACCACCTATATATGCACGCCTGCACACACCATGTACATTAAACAAATGCACTTCCTTGCCCATATATGCATAATTCCCCTCTCCCACACTTTTAGATTGCGCGCTTAATCCGAGCCGATGCACCGCCACGACGTTCGCTGTTAACTGTCAACATAATATCTGCGTAAAAGGGTCATACGTAACCCCACCGCACGGAGGGATACTCAGATATTATACATGCTGAATAAAAAAACGCAATAACGGACACCCCTTGCACCACGCTATAACACTGATGCGGCTAGCCCCCACCGCAACCTACCTGCGCAATCTACGAAACCCCGTGGCATCTTCAGCCCAAACGATTACGTTTACCGAAACAGTAACAAACACGCGCAACGTTACTGCGACCGATTAACTCCCCCTCCACTGACTCCCCCAAAAGCACGGGCGGGTGGGTGGGAACTTAAACTAGTCTGTATCACACCTTGGACCTGTAGTAGCTCTGACTCTGCTCCCCTACGCGCTCCGCGTGCAGGTCGTCGCCTACGCAGCTGGGCCAGGTGTACCCAAGGCTATCACTCATGCGACTATGAATTACCGCATTGATCTGATTGGTCAAACTTCTTACGTACGTACAAAACCCATATTTTCTCATACTTCGATAATATTCTGCATCGTATGTGTGGTAGGTGTTTTTTTTTCTCCACTTTAAAATCGAGGTTTGTTTGCAGCAGCATTTATTTTGTGATGTCTTAAGGTGGGGAATTTTGAGCTAGATCTAACATCATATCTATTAATTTTATTGCTGTAGTTTCCACTATTCTGGTCTATCGTATGTATGGTAGGTAGTTTATCTTATCATGAGTATTTCAAGGACGTCATCCGTGAATTCCACGAATTTCGGGTCAATACTCATATTTGCAAGCTGCGTTGTTGGTACTTGTAACATACTATATGGGTGAGTTTTTGTTGGGAGGGGTCCTATTTTTTGTCCACTATTTTTATGGTGAGTGTTGGTATTTTTACTTCAGGTGGGGAATTTTAGGCTAGATCTAGTCATATATATATCTATTTTACATTATAAAAATTAAAATACACTCCAGCTGTGAGATCGAAGATTTCGTCGAAACTCATCTTTGCAAGCTGTGTGTGATACTCCGATCGCGCGTATTACGAGTTGTGTGTCCTCATTAAGGATATAGGTCGGCGACTCCCCTTACAGCTACAGTGTAGCTATCAGGGTCAACAGGATGATTTTAGTCAGTCTGTGCGCGGAAACTATAAAACCCGTTTCTGAGGGGGACAAAATCTGACAGCTGTGAAGGGAAAGGGGGGGCCTGGTTTCGATCAAAAGCGAGCGGGTTTGGAGGGGGGCGGGGGGGGGGGGCAGCTCGATATGTGCCTGGAAACTATACATTATTTCGAGGGGATAAATGTGACATTTTTGGAAATAATACATCAGTTTATCATGTATATCCTGGGGTAAGTCGTACAATCAGTGAGTAAAGAGAGGGTGGAGTGTTCGAGGGGGTGGGGTTGGGATGGGTTGGGGGGGGAGGGTGGGGAGTGGGGGCGGGGGCGGGGGGCGGGGGGGGGCGGGGGGCGGGGGGGGGGGGGGGGGGGGGGAAGGGCTTTAGGTGAGGGGTTTGTTATACGTGTGGTGCTAGGTCTAGGCGAAGGTGCGGGTGATGGGGAAGAAGGGGGCGTTCGAGGCGGGGGGGGGGGGGAAACACAGCGGCATGGATGGCTCTCGAAAGATAATGAGGTGATATCCTGTGCGTGAAGTGTTTATTAATGTGGCGGATTTCGATATTTGGTGGGGCGTTTGAGTAAGGGAGACAAGAGGGGGGGGGGAGGGAGATTTTTTAGGAGTTTTAGGTCACAAATAATATTCAAATACACTTCGGCTGTGAGATCAAAGATATGTATCAGCTTGTTATACGCGTGGTGCTAGGTCTAGGCGATCGTGCAGGTGGTCGGGAAAGAGGGGGCGTTGGAGGGGGGGGGGAGGGGGGAAACACAGCGGCATGGATGGCTCTCGAAAGATAATGAGGTGATATCCTGTGCGTGAAGTGTTCATTATTTTATATTAGCGTAGTTTCGACTATACTGCTCTGTCATACGTATGTATGGTAGGCCGTTTATTATGGTTTATTTTTTCCTCCTCCGTGCTTTAATATCGGGAAGAGTACGAGTACATAAATATTACTAGTCATCTTATATGCTACTCTTAATACATTATTCGAGAATAGAAGTTGGCTACTCCTCCCCCCCCCAAAAAAAAAAAAAACGTGGGGCACGAGCCCACGGTTCCAAATTGATACGTATGCTGTCATTCTAACATTTTATAAAAATACATTTCGAAGCACATTTTCAGGACTTCAGGTGTGAGTTTGACGAATTTCGGTCCAGTACTCGTATTTTGAAGCTGCTTGTTGGTACTTGTACTATACTATGTGGGTAAAGTGTGAGGATGTCGTGGCACCGGAAGGTGGGAGGATATATTACTAATACGTCGTACCCGATGCCAATCACACACCGTAAAAATGACACCACCGGCTAAGTATGCGGGCAGAAAAAGAAAAAGAAAAGAAACGATAATTAATTACGAAAAGCGGCCGTGGTACCTCCCTGGCACCTTGTGTCTAACTCCTCCTGTAAATGAGGGCCTATACCTCAATCAGTGGAGAACACAACATAGAGCTCTCCTTTTGTTACGTGGTCCTTGTGGGGTCACAGGGATTGGGTCGTTCTTGTACCTACAAGTGTGTTTTGGGGATGGTATAGCGCTTTTGGGGTGACGGACGTACTACAGCAGGAGTACGGTGACACGAACACGTCCAGAGATATCCCGTACCGGAGGACTTGTATGTACTGACGATGTACTACACGCTTTCTGCGAAGCAAAGGGAACAAAGGAGATCGTTTGTAGCACAATACCGGCGCAATACCGGTCGGTGCTACACCTACCTACGAGGGGGGGGGGGGGATACGAGAGGGAGGCGAGACGACTGCCTACGACACTCAACTGCTTGTACTCGGGTCTATACTATATGACCTATCTATGAGCTGTCAGGCGCCGCTCGTATGTGGCAGGCACACGGAAGTTCGATATAAAAAGGGAGGCAAAAGAAAGGACAGAGAACACAAAAAAAAAAACAGAACAAAACAAAAAGTGACTCCTATAATATATGAATATAGTGTATATCCTGTCTCTCGCCATATATGTGGTGGCTCACATTAATTGCGGTAAATAAAAACCGAGAAGAGGCGGGGCTGTCGTTCCAAGCTTGAAGCTCACACGTCGTCAATTCAGCGAGGACGCCATTTGTTAAGGAATTTAGTGGGGTATTAGTCCGTTTGACCACTTGCACAGGTTAACCAATAGCTTACCCAAACTAAGCCGTATAACACTCTCCCCCCCTGAAACGGCGGGATAGCAGGTCGGCCGGATATACGGGCGGACCTGTCGATATATCCAAGCCGTTTCATTCCCTGGGGTACCAGGAAGAGTATTTTTCAAGTTCGCCATGGGGAAATCTGAAAAAGTTTATTATGGTGGATGTGGGGATCGAACCCACGACCCAAAAACCCATGGTCTGTCGACGACGCCATTTGTGAGGATGTCGTGGTACCGGAAGGTGGGAGGGAAGGGACGCAGGGGTATCAGCTTCGCTTGGAGACAGCACCGGTTCTTCTTTATAGATTTCTCATTATTGGCGTTGAGCTATGACAAGCTCGAGGAGACAGGAAGAGGAAGAGGAGGAGAGGGAGGAGAAGGAGGAGGAAAAGAAGGAGGAGGAGGAGGAGAAGGAGGAGGAGTGAGAGCACGGGGGTGGCGTGAAGCTCACAGAGTTCGCTTCACCCCAGCTTTGCTGCTGTGCTCTCTTCCGGACCTTTACCTATGGAACGTACAAGGAACGTTCTCCTGGATGTCCTATGTTCCCATGAGCGCTTAACGCGCTTACTTCTATCTATCTTGTCCAGAGGAGGAGCGTTCTATTTCCGAGAACGCTCTTGTGGTACAAACTATCTATATTCTACGGGTTATCCGCTTCACTCAGAATATTCCGTTTAATTAAGAGAACCTTCTTGTGGCCAATAGACTATGACTCTGCGGACTATCCTACCGAATCTATTGCCAGCTATACTGACACTCTATAACAAAAGCCTGAATAGGAGGGGTCTTATTCTTGTACATATATGAAAAAGATTGTTTCCACTACAATGATTGGTGTTAGTATTTTTACTTTCTTAGGTGGGTAATTTTAAAGTATTCTAACATCATATCTAAATAATATTCTATAAATGTATTTCTGTAGTATTCACTATATTGGTGTTAGTATTTTTACTTTAGGTGGGGAATTTCAAAGTATTCTAACATCATATCTATTTTATAAATGTATTTCTGTAGTATCCACTATATTGCTCTACCATATGTATGGTGGATGTTTTGCGGATGGATGGCTTGGTCAGGGTTGTTGGTACTTACGGTTAAGTGCGTAAGTAAGTGTTCTCTACCTGGGGGTGGTCTTATTACTTCAATTTTTATTATTTTATTATCATTATTATTATTATTATTATTATTATTATTATTATTATTATTATACATAATTATTATTAAAATTATTATTATAATTATTATTATACGTAATTATTATTATTATTATTCTTATTATTATTTTTTTTTATTATTATTATTATTCTTATTATTATTGAGGGATTGGGGTATCCCAGGTTCGACTCGCAACTTGCAACCACTTCTCTTCTTGTTCTTCGTAGCGTGAAGGACACGCCAGGTTGGAGCAAGGTTCGACGGCGAACCAAGCGACGGTAACGATAGAAGTGCCTTGAGGCAACGAAAGGTGCTTCGCAGGCAAAACAGGGAGTCGACAGAGATTACTTGTCAGCGAGAGACGTAATTACCCGCCTCTCTGTCATCAGAATCTACGGAGACTCCACGACCACTTTTAGTACAACAAGACACGATATTAATTACCTCTGGAACGGCTACCGTTCATACAAATCTTCACGAGAAGATCTGTTTACGTAACGGTAGAAAGTGTACCTACCTGTGACCCATATCGCCCCCCAATGTTTGAACGCTACATACTGGAGAACCCAGCACAGCTTTCGAACATTTAAAGAGGAGACAGGTTCTCAGGTTCTCTAATAAATCAGAGTATTGTGTTGTACTGTGGTAGTCACTGTGTGTATTGCACTTGTTCATTTTCTAATCATGTCATCCCCTGCGCAGTTAGAACCACGGGCTTGTATGAGCATAATCGAATTTTACTAAAGATGTCAGGCACACACTATGAACTACCAGTGGTATGTACCTTCATTCTTCACCAGAACCGTTATCCGGTCCCGAAATGACGTACTCGACGATAAAAAGCAACCTTTTATAACGGACGGTAGTACCTTTGGCAAAATTCAGGACACTCCTCAACATAAACGATGTGTGTATGAGACGGTTGCCTGCAGGGCTTGATACACACTTAATGATGAGTTTACAAATGTGCTGAACAACGATTTGCCAGACAACAATGCATGCAGAGTATGCAACACGGTAACGATTGATCGATCAAGACGATAAAAGTCTGCATGACTTGACGATAGTGTGGATGTAACGATGACGGCGCAGTATGACGGACTGCGGGTGCATGGTTAACGATAAGGTGGCATGTCTCAAGTATCGAAAAAGGCATAATCGATAGGACGGCAAGATCTTGACCACGGGTCAGCCAACGATGGTGGCTGACAAACGTAATCAGTACACAGATAAATCTGCATAATGACGAGACTTCCTGCCAGTCAATTAACGGTTGACTGTATGCAGGTCGCACGGTAATACGGGATACGACCGGGGAATATTCCATATGTGGATTCTGTTACTTAGGAGTATACAGCTCACGCGCTCAACTGTAACTCTGTAGTCAATCCAACACACGATTCTGACACTGGAGAATGCATTACGAATGCACCCAGGAGCCTCCAATATCTCATACAGAAAAAGAAACGATGTTCATTAATTGATTAACCTCACTGCGCCCAATGTATACTTCAAGTATATGCACACTGTACACAGCTGCAATTTCTCAACCAACCCAACAATGACGCCCGAGTGTATACTTCTTGTATATGCACACCCTTGCGTAACTACTGGTTGAACGCCCCCCACACTAACACTTACTACCCCAATGTGCAGTAGTGTCTCTGAACCGTGTACGTCTCTAATTCTATAGCACTTTATTCACGAGAAAAAGGCTATCTTTTCGCGTGAGGTACTTCCACACGAAGAAACAAACAAAAACAAACATCCACTATTATATTGGTATGATATGAAACCAGGACCTCAGCTGTTGGGCAGCAGCAATCGAGTATCCAACCATGACTCAATACGTGGGCACTACTCCACAAAATACGCCCAAGCAACCACCGAAAAACAAAAAGGACTCATGAGTGTTGCGGCTTATGTGTCAACGACGCACTATTGACGACCGAAACCCGGCCGGGGAAACAAAAATAGTGGGGGTGGTGCAACGATACTGATGACTAAGGACTCCCAGAAGGACGGAGGGTGGTACTGGGGCTTGTATCAGGACGACTGAGCAACGACGTCTCGTTTACTCTTTGAACTTTTGGGAGGATCAAAAGCGTGTGGATCTTCAGCTAGAATCCTTGAACGATACGCTCTGCTCATCTCATGGCATTGAGGCACAACGTTGACGTGTCTCCAAATGCCTAAATTGGACGGCTTATCTTTGACGAGAAAATGATACTGAAAATTCGTCAGTGAGGCTTTACCAGGCCCACGCTTGTGACCTTCGATAGCTTCAATAGTATACGGGCCGATGTGCACGGTAAGCACAGAGCCGTCTAAATCAGGTACCGGTAACGTAGTTCCTAGGAACAAATCATCGAGTGCGGTAAAATTCGGTACGGAACTAGACGCGTCATTATGGTATGCCTTAATACGACCTAAATGAACAGATGTTTCCGCAAGTTCACCATCTCTCGCAACACGGTAAATTACTGGTGATAACTGTGAACGCACAGTATAGGGACCACGCCAGGGACTAATTAGTTTGGGGTTAGGTCCATCAGCGACGGTATAGGGACGGTGTACTAACACGTGATCTCCGGGCTGATATTGCGGAATCGACAATTTCTCATTAGATTCTGACTGCTTGTCGGCACGCTCCTGCAAATTGCGACGGGCAATTTCGTACGCGAGTTGCAGATTTTCAACGGTGCGACGGGAATAATCCTGTCGGGTTCCAGAACCAGACGTACACGGGACGCCGAGAATAATGTCAACGGGTAACGAAGCTCTACGGCCGAACATTAAAAAATGAGGGGTTTCCTCGAGCGTCTTGTTGTAGGCGGTATTGTGGGCAAGCTGAATAAACGGTAACAATTCTGCCCAATTGTCGTATTTGACGTTTACGTACATCGCCAACATATTATGCATTGTACTATGCACACGCTCTAACACTGAATTGCCTTGTGGGCGATACGCTGACGTGCGCGTCTTCTTGAACCCAAATACGGATTGCAATTCATTATCGAGCTCGTTTTCGAACTCACATCCCAGGTCACTGTGTAAGGTTTCAGGGGCTGAAAAAACGGAGAAAACACGTTCTACAAGAACGCGAGCGATTGTGGCAGCTGTCTTGTCACTAATCGCAACTAAAACGATAAAACGAGTCAAGTGGTCTATCACGGACATTACATACTTCGAGTTATTCGACGACGATTTGTACTCTACTAAATCGATAGCCACACATTGAAACGGACGGGAAACAGGACGATGACCAACAGGTAATTTCGGAGGACGGTGTGACGTCTTACGGTGTTGGAATGATGAACAGCATTTAATGTGCTTTGCTACGTCTTTCGACATAGTAGGCCACCAATAACGATCTCGGATTTTATCGAACGTAGCTTTAAAAGCTAGATGACCTCCAGACGCCGGTAGGTCATGACACGAGTGGACGATTAATTTCCGTAAAGCGGTGGGCACGACGAGTTGGTCACGGAACGAACTGCGTTTGCGCAGATAACCCGGCAAATACGACCGGAATAATATTTCTTCGTTCAGAAAATAATGGCTCATGCTGTTTTTGGTTTCACCATCTGGGACGGGTACGGTAACAGGTGCTTTTACGTATTCGATATACGGACCGAACTCAGCACGTTGTTCTTCCAGTAATTTTTCTGGGTCAAGCAACGGAAACAAAGACACTGCACTAGCAAACAATTCGCTATCATTCTGTACAAGGTCTACGTCTTCGAGGTTTTGCGAAGATACTTGGAAGTCGCGAGGCCCAGGTGCACAATACGGTCTATCGCTCGGAACGTTTCGACAGATAGACGCAAGGGCTGGTTCTTGCGGTAACGGTTCTTTTTCCACTTCACCAAACAATCGAGACAGCGCGTCGGGTACTACATTTAATTTTCCCGCGACGTGTTTAACGGTGAAATCAAAGTTTTGCAACGCAATAGCCCAACGAGTAAGCATATTGGACGTATCCTTCATGTAGTATAGGTGGGTCAATGCTTGATGATCAGTGATCACCGTAAAATGTTTCCCAAATAAATACGGTCTCCAGTGAGCGAGTGTAAGTACGACTCCACAACACTCTTTCATTGACGCAGATTAATGGCGTTGCCCATGTTTGAATCGTTGACTAAAATACGCGATAATGTCAAGATCAGACTTCGAGTCGTCATTTTTCGACGGCTGAGCAAGAAAAGCGCCAACTCCTATCTCACTGGCATCTACATGCACAATAAATTCACGCTCATAATCAGGGAATTTCAAGACTGGGGCTGACACCAGTAAACGTTTGATGTGAGCGAACGCGGTATCTTGCGTTTTCCCCCAGGCTTTCTTAAAGCGTGATCTAGTTGCAAACTCTTTACGGGTGAGATCAACGAGTGGTGCGGTTACTTCGGCGAAATTCGGCACAAAACGACGCACAAAATTCATCACCCCTAAAACGGAACGAAGATCTTTGATGCAGGTGGGAGTAGGTAGCTCTTGAATAGCTTTGATACGATCTTTCCCAACTGCAACCCCTTCAGCAGAAATAACATGGCCTAAATATGCAACCGATTTAGGACCAAACGCTAGTTTAGACGGCTTCAGGGTGAGACCAGCTGCTTGCAACGCTGCAAACATGCTTTTTAACGATTTCAAATGATTCTCCCAGGTTGTGGACAAAACGCAGAGATCATCCATATAAATAAGCAACTCGGGAATGTGGCCCAACGTTTTATGAGCCATTTCTGTGAAAAGCCACGGGGCATTACAAACACCAAACGGCATACGTTTATAACAGTACTTGCCAGAATTAGTGACAAATGCTGTAGTCTCGACATGATCAGGGTGAACGGGAATCTGCCAATAAGCGCTTTGGACGTCAGCGACACTGATAAATTTGGCGCCTCCGACCATGTCAATGTTATCCTCGAGATTAGCCATCGGCCAGGTCTTGCGGATAAGGTGTTTGTTGATTGTACTTCTATAATCAACACAGAAACGAGGTTGACCATCCTTGCGAGCCACGATGGTGACGGGAGATCCCCATGGGCTAGAGCGCTCCTCTATTATATCATCGTTGAGCATGTCCTGAACACACTTGTTGATAACGGCTTCAGTGCGCGGATTAGCTCTATACGGACGACGGCTCACAGGTTTGGTATGAGCGGGAAGGGGAAACGTTGCTTCGGCAGTATTGCACTTACCCAACTCCGCTCGTGATAACGATAAGACAGGACGGTATTTTGCACATAAATCCAGGATTGCTGACTGCTGTTCAACGGTGAAAGTAGAGTCTACAAATGCTCTGGATAGTGGCGCAATAATTTCAGCACGTGCTGCTGCAATTTCGGTCGGGGTATTAGGTGTTGCTGCTACAGCATGCACATGTAGCTGAGCAGGAGACACGACGGCAACACTCGACAATTTCCCAATCTCTAATCCTGCGTGGAGGGCAAGAGACTCGGACGATGGATTAGCTATTTGAACGGCAACTGATCCATCAGCTGCTAGCCACGTGGTGAGGGTGCGAGCTACGATAACTCGCTCAAATTCGACCGGACGATTGTCGCAAGACATCTCATTTTCCGAGAGTATGCGCGGCTCAATAATAACTTCCGTATCTTGAAGTGGTTTGATGTCTGTAAAGCAGTGATCACGGCACTGTGACGGGGGCGTAAATCAATACGATTGCACAATTTTACAACGTGTACCTCAGCATCTTTGTGCACTGCGGCTACGGAGCGCAATACAGTGGATGAGGTCACCTGGGCACGAGCATCAGGGGACCTATGGGTAGCTGGAATAGTGACAGTACTAGACGAGAAAGTCAAACGCTGATTTTTCCAATCGAGTATAGCCCCAAAACGAGACATGACATCATTATCAAGCAATATCTGGTCAGGCCCTAACGATGGGATAACGAGTGCATCAATACGACGTGTGATATCACCCAGGGTAAGAGACAACTTAATAAATCCCAAGGTCTCGAGCGACGAGCCATTCGCTGCACTCAGAGACATACACGATGGTGGGACGGTTTCAACCCGGGCCTTACACAAGGTTGGATGTTGCTTCAAAAATAACAGCGAAACACATGTAATGTCGCTTGCAGAATCAACAGTCAGGCCAGACACAGCAAGACCATTAACTATCCCGGGGATACGTATCCGCCGAGAGGAAAAAGAGAGAGTAGCAGATGGTTTCTTTCGAGACAGCGAAGAGCTGAACCACGAATTATTTTTATTATTGGTATTGTCAGGGCATCCGCTATTTACTGCTGTATTACAATCGACCGCACGGCGTTTCGATCTTGCACCTACTGGAACAGCAGTACTACTAGCGGTGTCCCTCTTCTGACCACGACGAGGTTCAGAAGGAGAACTACTATCGGTAATCGTATTACTCCCATCAGACAAATTCTCAGCACTCACGGGGTGCTGTTCTGACAAACTACAATCCGATACCCTCCTACAATCACGCGCAGCGGTCAGTTTCACAGCAGACACGGGTTGCTGTGATGACGAGCTACGACTCAAAATTCCACTACTGACGGCACTCTTTGTTTGGTATGCAAGCGACGTTAGAAACGTTTTGTGTTTCTTGGCGTCCTTCCTACTACAATCAACGGTAACAGCAGGCTTACACCTCCCAAGTGCTACGGACGAAACACCTGGGCACCCCTATTCGGAGTCGTCGTCTTCGGAAGCCGGCTTGCGCTTCTTCTTCGTCTTGTCTCGTTTGTTCCCAGCAGACGAAGAGGATGCGGCTGATGCAGATGCTCCGGCTGCGCCCGAAGCTGCTTCCCGGGCCAGACGCTCCTCTCGAGCGCGTGTCCAGCATTGGTCGATCGAATGACCCTGCTTGCTGCGACACGTAGGGTGGGCACATAGTTCGACACGGTTGCTCGACGGCGAGCGACCTGCGGAACGTTTGTAGGACGACGCTCGACCCCTGCTCCGCTTGTCGTTGGTACGGTTCTGGGAAGGGGCGGGTCGTGCAGGGGTACGGTCAAGCGCACTATGAGGTACACGATTAAATAATGCACTGAAGTGACCACCTGCGAGGCCAGATGCCTCGTGACGACGAGCGCGTTCGATGGCTTCCTTCATGGTCGTACATGGTTTATCAGTAAGTTGCAAGCAACGAACCGACGGTTTCAACCCGTGTTGCCACAAAGCGATCATCATCGCACTCCACGTAGTACGATTGTCAGCTGCACGATCTACAGCCGATTGGAACTGCCCGATGAGGGTACGGTAGCGCATAGCATACGAAGCTACAGTTTACTCCCCTTTCTGGTTGAAAGAGGCGATCTGCCTGGCGCAATTATCAATCGAGTCAGCGGGCATCAATAAATCTAATAGTGCACGCGTCATCTCCTGCCACGTTGACGGCGGGGTGAATGCCCCCGGGATACCCGGGTCAGCCGTTACGGTGGATGAACTAATGTCGATTTGCCCAGTAAGGAGCTGCTGTATCAAAGTGATACAGTGCCCCTCACCCAACAGAGCGATGTGTTGGAGCGCGACGTCATCTCCAAATTTCTCATCGCCCGGGCGGATCCTCTTAGCTTTCAAGCCAACGATAACTCGAAAATGACTAAGAATTTCCGGAACATTTTGGTCGCTAGACCCATTAAGGCGGGGGACGCCTCTTAGATACGCGGCGGTGACGGTAACATCAGCGATATCTGCTGACGACGAACCCAACGATAGGTTTGATTTAGATGCCGACGACGGCGAGGGGTTTTCAGGGGGACTCGATAACGTTCGCGACGAGCCTCCTGCAGTCTGCACGGTAGACAACCCTACTGCTGCTGCAGATGAAACTGCAGCGGACGAATTGCTGGAAGCAAGCGACACGGTGTTGTCAGCTACGGGAGACGATTTTGACGCAGTTAGTTGTGCTTTCAGCAGACGCAGCAGACGACGCTGCGGATACGGCGGTACTTACCAATGATTCGTTGGCCACGGAGACCGCCAACAGTTCCGAACCAGCAGAGAACGGAGTCGGGTCCCGTCCTTCGCGGAGCGCCACGATGCGCGCTGTTGCTTCTTCCGTGTAAAGGAGCATAGCCAGTTCTTCCGGTTTCATGGGTTTCCCGGCATCACCCCGAATGGTGGCGCGGAGCGCTTCTTCCGCGTCACTCGACGACGAGGAGGACGAATCAGACGGCGATTCGTGGGAAGGAGACGGCTCCTTACCGGCGGGCAACGTTGCTTCCGCATTGGTGGTGTGTGGCCCCCCTGCTTTCCTCCTCGTCAGAGGGAGCGGGTTCGTAGTCGACCTCATCAACATGATGAGAGTCTACAGGGGTTTCGGGTGCTGCTTTTGCAGCAGCTTTCTTTTTTTTCGCCATTGGCGTTTCCAAGCACAAAAATCAAAAACCA